>OZ023147.1:7353796-7398606 GCA_963675895.2 Styela plicata
CATAATCATATTTCCTCGTAGATTTCTATTATTTTATTTCAATGAACATTTTTTTATTTTTTATTTTCTCGAGAAACAATGAATCTAGTCAAAAAAGAAAAAAAAAAACTGAATAAAAATTTGACCAAGATTCTGGTGCTTGCTTAGAATTGTCCGACTGGACTTGCATTTCTAATATTCCTTGCTGGCATAACAGTTCATTTATTGAAAAGATTATTTCGTATTTTAATACATTGCGGTTAATATTTGGTGCAAATCCTAGATCAAGAATTATTATTCATCGCCAATTAGCAGGAATAATAAATCTCCCACTTATTCCTGGAGGAAGATGCTGAAAAAGATGTCACATCACAAACTTAAACATAGCCTACATTACGAAAGTGGTTTATACGAGAAAACAATATCACACTGTGATATTTCACATATTTGCAAATACGGCTGATAAATACTAGAACATATTCTTCAATTGCACAATTATGCTCCGTTTATTTAAAGTCCATCGTGAATTAAATTTGACCTCTTCAAAACACATCTTGGTATCGATAGAATTGATCATGTTCATCTGAAACTTGATTGTACTCCAAAAGTGATTCATAAATTCACCATATGTAAAAATGTGAGCCTACGTGGAACATTTATAATGATCAGACTCTACACTAATGACACGCTTGAAACTAACTATCAACTGTCTTGAAACTGACAGTCACATTTTGTGAAACTTGGTTCATACAGTATAAAAGATCAGGATATGGTTGTGCATAAACCACAAAAGTAGACAAACACGAGACTTTTCATGTTTAAAAGGTTCACCTGAAGTTCTTTGATATCCTGTGCTCGAGGACGCACCTTGGTTGACGACCTGATCATGGCCTGGTTGATACTGCACAGAAGCCAGATTAGGAGGCTGGATTCCTTGATGGTGAACAACTTGCTGTTGCTGTTGAGGAGGTTGAGGTGCTGCCCCTGGATAAGAATCATAAATTACTTGAAATCCCTTCAAGTGTCTCAGAATTTCAAGATGTTTACTTATTCGAATTCAATTCATTTATTAGGTCCTAATTGTTTTCATTCAAGCTCTGATAATATCATCTCGGGCAGTAGATGGAAGATGTATAGGAGTAGTAGATTGTTTAATCATCACCCAGGGCAGATACCACTCACTGCACTTTATCATGGCAGTTCTGTTCTGTTTGGGATGTTTTTGGGATGAGTGCCGAAGCTTGTACTACGTCTTTTATCAGCTCTTTGCTTTAAGTGGCCGTTAGTTGGTTCCTTTTTAACACTGCTTCTGGCCTTGCTCAGAGGCTTCGAGCTACGCATCACTAACGTCCTGGGTTCGAATCCTGTGAAGGATGATCATATGCGAAAGGTCTGCTGAGCGCCTCACCAGTGCATGGTGGTTGCCGCAAGAGCTGCCTATGGCTTCCCCCACCAACCAGGTCCATGCACAGGGAAAACCCAAAACTTTCACCCCCAATCGGGAATCGGTGTCTGAACGAGAGGCTGTGGCTTGTTAAATATGGTTAATAAGCCGCGTTCTCAACTTTCCTCTTCCGCAAGAAAAAAATGAAATCCTATCCCATGAAGTGAATGTAAAAAATTATGCAGTTTCAGTTAGAGGCAATTAGTATAATAGGTATCGGATTTTCTTCAATAAGGTTTCGTGTTTTTCTCAGTTCTTTCAAAACCTACTGTCATTGAACAGCTAAAAACCACACCAAGTGAAACAGGTTTCGACTTGTGAGGAAATGAGAAAATATGTTTCCGATTGAGACATAGAATAGTCGTAAATGGTGACTAGAAAGAAGCAAATTAAAAGAAGTTTGACTGCACACTGATGTAGCAGTTCTGTAAGGATTATTTTCTGTGTAGGATGCATTTGTTGGTTCTTCAATTCATGCTGCTCTTTGCAGTTACGAGTCGTCATTGGTTGAAATGAATTCTCCAGCATTTTTGAGGAAATGAAATGATGAAAATAACAGACGAAACATAATATTCTTACCATGTGGGTAATAATGGATATGTTCTGCATGTATATGTTGATTGTGGACATTCTTTGTCTGAAGGTTTTGTACTTGAACCATTTCAATGTTGTCAGCATGTGCGTCATAGAAGTGACTGCCTGTGGGAATATAATTGCATTAACAATAGCAGTGCAGTTCGAATCAATAAGAATATTCACAGCATCATAGGCATTCGCGATCATTGGGGGGTTGTTGCATTAAACCGCACAAAAAATATTTTTCAGTGCTCCCAGTACCTATCTTTTTCAATAACATTCACTGGGTCTGAATGGGGAGAGGACATGGAGACATGAATCGGGGCATGGGCATGGAGATATTATTCCAATGAAGTAATTTCGAAAACAATGTACGAGAATACGAATGCTCGCAAATTTAGTGACAAGATTAAGAGTAATTAACAGACGGCCAAGCATGGAAATGTGTTTGGCCAAAAAGATCGGATTTGAAGCTAGATCAGACTGCAACCAATGCCTACCAATTACATTTTTACCACAAAGTACTATACACGCTTAAACAGTAAATTGATAGTGTACATGGAAGTTTAGTTGGAATCTTGTTGTTCTTCCAAACTTGTCATAAAATTTCATTGCTTAGTCGACAAAAAGCATGAATGACACGAAGCTTGTTGACGTAAATTATACGGTGACCAAATTCAAATACCTAGCCGGTATCTTTATATTTCAGAATCAAATCAGAAGTCATATAATAAACACATAAAGGCATATTTTTATCAGCTTCTAATTTACAGGAAAATTCACACTTATTTATGAAAAAAATTTATATTATTGTTCTGTTGATTTTGATTTGCAGCAGAAATCGAATCGAATAATTTATGAGGAATTTGAGGTGCTGCCCCTGGATAAGAATCATTAAATTACTTAATAACTTAATAAATTACGTAATAACTTGGGTAGGCTAAGCCGAACAGGAAAGATGACATCTCATTAACCCTGTCCTGTAACCCTGTCCATCTATAAGTGGCCGCGGTTACAGGGCCTTGGGCAGGGTGATTCACTCTGAGAAGTGGCTATAAAAAAAATCACCTGTAAAGGGTCTCAGAATTTCAACATGTTCTACTTGACCATATCGCCTGTGATCTCTTGTTTACTTATTAAATATTTCATCGAATTCGTACCATCCAGTAAGGCTAATTGTTTTATATCATACAGAGTCATTTCCAAATGTTTTTGAGAAAGATAAATGTGAATATTTTTCAGCTTTCAAAGAATCCATAAGCTGCACCCTATTGCATATTCTGTGTTGTCAAGCATGATCACGGTGCTTTGTCCGTCAGCAGTGAGTCTACACTATATATAATGAAACCGATATGTGAAGAATAATTTAGACTTATCCGATGTGTCAGAAAAAAAGATAGTTAGTTTCGGTGTTAAGACATGCTTGGCCCCAGATTGGCAAAATCGTGTGATTTCATGATTCATTGGTCTGGCCGGATTTCCAGATAAAATCAATTCATTTTATTCCAAAATGTTTGAAGCGAATAATATACTTTTGTATCTCAATGAAATGTGTGAAATACCTTTGCCAGTGTGCGGCAAAGTTTTTGAGTGCAGAGGATCATTTTCAAATGCGTACTGTGGATATTTACCCTATTCTATTATTGCAAATTTATTGTTATAACAGTCAACGTTCTTTCAAGGACCCTATCTTGGACAATTATTCCTTTTCGCTACGATCAACATCGTTCGAGCCCCGGCGAGTCCGGAACGCTTATCAAAGCCCACCACTCAACCCAGGGTGTAATAACTTGCTAAGCCGAACAAGAAAAGATAATAACTTTCTAGCAATTGTAACCATGTCCGTCTATAAGTGGCCGCTGTTACAGGGCCGTGGACAGGGTGATCCACTCTAAGAAGTGGCCACAAAAAAATATTAAAAGACATAGTCGATTGCATCCATTTTGATGATTGCTTAAATTGTTCCGAAAAAAACTCGATGGAGAAAAGATAAAACTGATGTTATTGACCTAAATCTTAATCGTTATCATAACATTCTATATTTATCTCATTTATCCAATCTCAGACTTTTGCATGGCCATAAATTAAGATCATGTAATAAACTATCTTATTGCCGATGATGCATTGTTTGAAATATCTTTCTGAAGAATCTAATTATGGCAAATTCATCACATATTGTTGGGAATAAAAAAATGTCTTGAAATACACGCTGCTCTACAAATTCACAGAGCAAAGTAAATTCTACCATGCAGAATCGAAGAATACATTTCAAAGTTTACTAGTTGGCTTTCCAAATAAAAAAAGTATTTTTCTTCATTAGCAATAATACACCCTTCAAATAAACCAAGCAAGGAAAATTCCACAATTATTATTGAAAGATATATTTCGGTATTTACTAGGCGTAATTTATGATGAAAATAAATTATTTTATTACCAATGTTGAATTGTTCCAGATATATTCAAAAATCTGAACTGCACGTCAAAGGAAATCCCAGGCAAACCCATTAAAATGTGGGAGCAAGAAAAATTTCGAAATTTCACAATTGTGAAATCGAAGACTATAATAATTCAGGTGTTTGATAGTCAGATTCACAAATAAATGATTTTATTATCAATAATGTATTGTTTAAATGATCTTCCTAAAGTATTTGAATGTGGCATAATCGGCGCAAATTACCTTGAGATGGAAATTTTTAGATAAATGCGAATAAGGCTTTAAAACAATAATTGTCCATGTGTATTATTATTCTAACTAATTATTTTGGAAAAACCTAGACATGTTTGGCATCATTATAAATGTAAAGATATCAGTAATTTCATTAAAAATACAAGCAGAAACCTCAATCATTTTCATTTGAGACACCTAAATCATAGATTGCTATTGTCGCATGTTCTGATAATCACATGACTCGTGTATAGTCACAACAGCTTGATTATACTTTATTTTGTGAAGAAACGTAATGTCAGCTAAATCTTATATTCAGTCTTTATTGGTCACACTTCATTCGAGAAAGGTGAACTTTCGACCATAAAAAACTATGTGCGGCTAGTACCAGTGGCGATGTTGATGATATTAATTGTAATGAACAGACAAGCATAGCAGTAAGATTAACACGTTTTGAACAATTCGTCAAAATCAACATTTATTGTAAACATAGAAATTTCATTGCAATCTAAAAACTTTTACACAAGAGGTATTTTTTTATTAAAATTCACTCTGAGAAAGGACAGAAGCAGTGCCTGAAAGGAACCAACAAACGGCCACTCAAAAGCAGAGAGCTACTAAAAGATGTGGTACCATATGTGGATGCACCGTTGAAATCATGTGATGGAGGCAGTGTTACACCAAATAAAACCCGCATTTCTCTATTAATCACTATCCGAAGGGGAATTGCCTTAATTCCTTAGACACCCGAAGCCAAACAGGATTGTGCCAGGTTGAGATACAAATTGTCATGCCTAACCCATTATATACTGTGTTTGAGAATCAGGCAGGGAATAGCTTCCAGGAGCTACAAGTAATATTACACAGGTTTGAATCTACTGCAGGGCTATTATGTTCAGAAAGTATTGTCAGAGGCGGCACAGGGTGGTTCTTATAACCAATGATTACGGTTTATGAGAATATATATTTTCTGATCGAAGTTCACAGGTTATTTGGAATAGAATGAAATCATACCGTTATCTGGTCCTTTATTAATAATATTGACTGGTCCTTGAATATTAACTTGACCTCCATCTCCATATACAAGCGCTGATGACCCTAAACAAAATATGTAAATCTCATATTAAATACATATAATATTTTATGGGTTTTGTATCATTTGCTGTGGTCTGTCCGTAAACCTTTCCGGGTATGTAATCAATACCCACCATGGTTCTGAATTTCATATGTGTTTGAGCTGCTGCCATGCTGAAAGACACATTCGTTGGTGACATGGTCGGGCATTGAGCAATACGATCTCTCATTTATTCATTTTCTGGTTGATGACCAAATATAGCCATGGTTTTTGTGACAACAATGGTTAAGATATTCTCTTCCCATTACAAGTACCAAGTCTCACAAAAGTAGAACGATTTCCAAGAAATGTTTTTGCTGACGATTTTGTTTCTACCCCCAGTGGTGCAAGCGTGAAATTGAAAAATATTTTCAAAATCTGCGATAATAACTAGTATGGCTTTTATGCTGTTTTTGCCATGAAAATGATGAAAATCGATAAAAAAAAAATGCCAAAGATTGTATACGCCGTCCACTAACATTTTGTTTATCAAGATTTAATATTTCATGTCGCCAGTAAATATGCGATGTGGTGCCCAAAATCTGCGTCTGCCCGGATATATAAAAATAAATATTCACTGAAGAGAAAGAAATTGAGTGCCACACCCTATTACTGCTTGTGCATGATTCAACTCCCACACTTCGCGCTTTGAGCCTAGCCTTCAAGGCCTAGGGGATCTTGACACTATCTAATTCTATGGCAAATACTAAAACACAGAGATTACTGAATAGTATAAAAGCACTTGCATATGTACGACTAAGACGAGCGAAACATTTTGGTCATTTTCTTGAGAAAAAACACCATTTTGGGGTCAGAACAATAAAACCATGCATATTACATAATTGTGCGCCAGAGGCACTAGAAAATTTTGCTTATTTTGATAACATTTTTGTTTGAATTCCAAAATCTCGAGTGGGGCTGTTAAAAATAAATCATATTAGCAAAATAAAAATTCTATAACGAGAACAATGGTCATGTATGGTTATTCTAGATGGACGCTTTTCATAATCGTGCATTTAAAATTAGGTAGGAAGTATTCCTGTGCAGGTGGCATAGGTTCAAATCCATGTGGTGATCATGATGCATAAAAGGACAGGGTGGTCCACGTAACTTCTATTAACAGGTTCTTACACCAATCATATGGTGAAAACATATTATTACTAGTGATCAAGAGAAAATATTCTCACCCACCTTGAGATTCGATATTGATCTTTGAGTCTCTTATATTTACTTTCTTACTTGAACCTTTACCACTTCTCAATAAAGCAGCATCTCCTGCAATGCAAATGTTTGGAAAGTGTTATAATAGGTATCTACTGATATCAATATATATTCGATGCTTATTCCATGAAGTTAGTACGGAAGCTTACAATGGCAGGTGGTAGTGGGGCTCGCATGAATAAGGGGATTCAAATTTGAGTGACGCTATAGCTTTGTATTGGCAGGTCTGAACGAATCATTCAAACAATTCTAAAACGGGAATACCTCATGCAAATCGTTCCGCGTGCTACCGACCCGTATTTATTATAACAACTATAATTTTCTGCTGATTGGGATTCGCAATCGAAAGAAGTAGGATTTCAATTCAATTTGGCTTTCACAGTTGATTTTACCCAATTTTGCAATGTCCATACATAAACCCATTAAAAAATACCACACAAAATGCTTTTGCGAGTGGTAGCACGGGTAACAACCTCAGATATGTGGGGGTTAGAAGATGCAACAATTTCCTCCTTCCAGATTCAAAATGCAGCCTTTTGGTAAATTTTTAAATTAAAAATGAATCCTTTTTAAAACCCTCAAAGATTTTGAATTATTCAACAGAATAGTCTAATAAATGTTCAAATCGCCTTGAAATTATAAGCGCCTAAAAGCATACTATTTTTTGCGGGTTTTTGACTGAGATTTTGTGTCCAAAGCCTTGGCTTGAGATGAGCCTACTGATACTGCTTTACATTGATGCCCAACTTATAACATCAAAGAATACACTGCATACGACACTTCCTACATTCACACAAGTAGCTGACAATCTTGAATTTCAGGATAAATAATATTATAATAGATATTTTTGGGAGGTGTAAAACGTGTAGAAAACAGAAAATAAGTGTTACAGCAAAGCGTAAAAAACAGAAGGGCACACAAAAGGATCTTGGGGTCAAGTGAAGTTTAGCAACATATTCCCAAATGTCATCAAAATTAAAACTGGCAGAATATTCTCATCCTCACCGGGCACCAATGCTGCAAGCATCTGGAATCGTCTCCTGAGTTAGGATGAGCCGCTTCCAATACAGAAAATTTTTATGATAATCGGATATATCGTACTGAACTTCATGAGACCGAAATCTTCATGAGATCTTGGAGGCAAACTTTTTTCCGAAGGTGGAATCATGTGAGGATGCACTACCCTCCCCCCTATCAACCTCATGGTTCAACAAAAACTCTATAGATGAACAATAATGATACTTACCTTCATTTGATAAAACTAACATATTCGAATCACTCACAGCCAGGTTAATTTTCGCACCATCTCCGGCCATTGAATATGATGCAGAACCTGTATAACATAAACCATTAGAAATGTAGTAGATATGATAGATAAGAGCCAGAAAGGAATTTATGTCAATTAGTCTAGTTTTGTGATTAATTAAATCATACTTCAATACTCAGCCACTGATAGAATCATATTAAAATACAATAAATGCCGATCAAAAGCGGCACTGGAAGATCTCCGATATTGAGTAAGGGATGTTGATGAAAATAAATACAAATCACGCAAGAAGGCGCAAAAAAAAGTATCGGTTTATAGCGATATTATCAAAATTTTTACTCATTTATGGGGGTCGGATACCCCAACTATCGATAGTATCACACCTAAAAATCCACTGTCAGAAATATTATCACATTCTAGCATAATTAGCTTTGGTTGTTTCAGCCCACAATCAGAGGTTCGGCAGCGCACTCAGAATTTTTATAGTATGAAGGGATCCAGGTGATACTGATTTCGCATGTTGTATTCCTGGTGTGTAAATCTCCCTTTCAAAACAATGAAACAAATTAGCAGAAATCCTTTGTAAATTAACCAACAGATGTTGTTGTCATTGCCCAGGGTAGATATAGCACTGACTACACTTTTTGATTCAGTTCTATAAAGATTGTTTTTTACTTCGGGTGCAGTCGCTGGAAGAATTATGAAAAATCTCTACCGTTTTGAACGCCTTGGGCGAAAATGTTCATAAGAAAAAGTTTTACAAATTAAATTTAGTCATATTTTGCAAAAGAATGTCTACATTTTCGTTGTATAAAAAAGACAATTTACTTTTCCGACAGCGAGTCGGACAGTCCAATGTCGAAGATTTTCCGTCTTCGCTGCTTTTGGGGCTTGTTTACAACATTGCTTGAAGTAAACTTTCAAGAAAAAATTATAATAACTAGGACCAAACAACCCTCAGCTAATAGTGGACTGAAAATATTTCTGAAAGCTTGGTAAATGTGATAGGAAATAGAAATTATTTGAACATTTGAATATTCGGACAAAGCAAAGTATCATTAGTAAATTTCATCCTCGTCACATGATTCATTCTATCCTACATTCCTACCTGAATCCTCTCCTCTCCCAGCAGCAGGTCTATGTTGTTTCGCTGGAGGCGAGGAACGTGGAGAAGACCTAGAGGTTGGCTGGTCTGTGAAAAAAAAAAATTCAGAAATATCAAAAGATAGTAGTAAGAAATCACAAGGTGAGGGTGATGTGCAGGAATTTTGAGTACCATTAAGAAACTGTGCAAGATGGAAGAGTGAAAAATGCTCAGATGGATGATAATTTCTCATTTATTACAACTCGATGATGATTGAACTAACTGTGACCGCAATTAATAGTTTTACTTGTAGAAAACAGAAAATGTGTAGAAAACAGAAAATACATGTTAAAGCAAAAAAGTCATCAAAATTAAAACTGGCAGAATATTCTCCTCCTAACTAGGGGGCGCCAATGCTGCAAGCATCTGGCATTGTCACCCGGGATAGGATGAGTCGGTTTCAATACGGAAAATTTTATGATAATCAGATATATGGTACTAAACTCCATGAGACCCAAAAGTGGGAAGAATCGAACCACTTCCGGTCCAGGAATATGATGCAGAACCTGTATATACTTTTAATAATGGAGTAGAAGGAGCTGATATGAATTTATGTGAATTTATCCCAATTTTAGTTTAGTTTTGTACAAACCTAAATTGTTCATACTAAGCCACTGATCGAATCTTATTAGAATATAATGTTTGGTATTGGTGACCAACAGCAGCAGTGGAAGATGTCCGATATTTGGGTGGGGATGCCGACGAAAATAATGCAAATTGCACCAAAAGACACAAAAAAGTATCAGATTTTAGTAATATTAGCATCATTTATAAGCCTATATGGGGGTCGGATACCGCCAACTATTGATCGTATCACATCTAAAAACCCACTGTCAAAAATATTATCACATTCTAGCATAATTAGCTTTGGTTGTTTCAGCCCACAATTAGAGGTTCGGAACATTTTATAGCATGAAGGGATCCAGGTAATACTGATTTGGCATGTTGCATTCCTGGTGAGTAAATATCCTTTTCAAAACAATGAAGCAAATTAGCCGAAATCGCTTGTAAATGATAACCAACATGCAACACATAACAATCACTTAGTCTTGTACTCGCAACTCCAGAATAGTCCTAACGTATCTGTCGCGTATTCGTGAAAGTCTAGCAATAGTAGAATAACAAAGCAGTAGATGATTTTGCCATTGCCCAGGGCAGATACCACTCACTACTACACCATTATGGTTCAGTTCTATAAAGATTGTTTTTCTTCCGGTGCAGTTGCTGGAAGTAGAATTATAAAAAACCGCTATCTTTTTGAGCGGCTTCGGCAAAAATTTTCATAAGAAAACGTTTTTCTAATAAATCTTTCTCATATTTTGCGAAACAATGCTAACGTTTCTTTCACACTTCACACTTCAGTGCGATTTTCCTTGTATAAAACAGACAATTTTCTTTTTCCGACAGTCGGACAGTCCAATGTCGGAGATTTTCCACTGCTTTTGAGGTTTACTTCCGACATTACTTGGAGCAAACTTTCAAGAAAAAATTATAATAACTAGGACTAAGCCCTCAGCTAATAGTGGACTGGGATTATTCCTGAAAGCTTGGTAAATGTGATGGAAATAGAAATTATTTGAACATTTGAAAGTTTGGACAAAGCAAAGTATCATTAGTAAATTTCATCCTTGTCACATGATTCATTCTATCCTACATTCCTACCTGAATCCTCTCCTCTCCCAGCAGCAGGTCTACCTCGTTTTGCTGGAGGTGAGGAATGTGGAGAAGCACTAGAGGTTGGCTGGTCTGTGAAAAGATAAAACAATTTTATATAAGGAAGGTATTTCTGCAAAACTCAGGTTATGAAGTCTGATAAAAGGTTGAATTGTATGATCAGGAATAGAATTAAGACATTCTGGTAATATTTCGTAAACTTAGTTTATCATTACAATCGATAAATCAGAAATAAACTAAACAATCCGCCTTACATACTTTAGTTACCACTAAGAGCAATGAACAGGACATGTTAATGAATTTTCGCAAAACTTTCGA
This sequence comes from Styela plicata, assembly GCA_963675895.2. NCBI lineage: Eukaryota > Metazoa > Chordata > Ascidiacea > Stolidobranchia > Styelidae > Styela > Styela plicata. The sequence continues at coordinate 7,365,199 of OZ023147.1, forward strand.
GTAATTTTCAGTGCAAAATCATGTTTTCTGTAGATTTCTAATATTCTGTTCCGGAAACAATGAATCTAATCAATTCAAACTCAAAAAAACATTTTTGCGAGAATCTCAGAATTTTAGTTGGTTAAAAAATACTATGATAACTTTTATGAGTTTCTGATCCAATTCTAAATGACTTCACAGCTTATAAGTCAATAATAAAAGTCGAAATAATCATTTAAGCCCGTAAGTTTTTACGTAATGAATATAATTACCTTGTCCTGCAATGGCTTGATTGTTAGGCTCTGGATTCTCTACCACTGGATTCTGTTGCTGAACGACTTGTGCTTGATTAGGATTGGCCGGTTGTAGATGTTCCACTCCTGAATAAAATGTACACACTTTTTTAAAACTCAAGTTCCTTTTGTCAGCGCTTTTGCCAGTGGTAGCACGGGCAACAACCTTAGATTCGTGGGGGTTGTTAGTAGACGCAACAATTTCCTCTCTCCAGATTTAAATTAGAGGTAAAATGCATTTTTTTTAATTTTTTTTCAAAATGAAACCTTCTTAAACCCCTCAAAGAATTTGATTTATTCAACAGAATAGTCTAATAAATGTTCAAATTGTTGTGAAATTGTAAATGCCTAAAAATCATATATTTTTTTGCCGGTTTTTGACTGAGATTTTGTGTCCAAAGCCTTAGCTTGAGATGAACCTGCTGATACTGCTTTACATTGTTGCCCAACTTATAACATCAAAGAATACACTACATACAACACTTCCTACATTCACACAAGTAGCTGACAATTCAGGATTTCAGGATAAATAATATTATAATAGATATTTTTGGGAGGTGTAAAACGTGTAGAAAACAGAAAATAAGTGTCACAGCAAATCGTAAAAAAAGGGCACACAGAAGGATCTTGGGGTCTGGTGAAGTTTAGTACCATATTCCCAAATGTCATCAAAATTAAAACTGGCAGAATATTCTCATCCTAACCAGAGGGCACCAATGCCGTAAGCATCTGGAATCGTCTCCAGAGTTAGGATGAGTCGCTTCCAATACAGAAAATTTTATGATAACCGGACATATGGTACTAAACATCATGAGACCCAAATCCTGGAGGAATCGAACCACCTCCGGCCCTTGAATATGATGCAGAACCTGCATAACATAAACCTTTAATAATAGAGGAGCTAATAGGAATTTATCCCAATTTAATCTAGTTTTGTACAAACCTAAATTGTTCATACTGAGCCACTGATCGAATCGTATTAGAATATAATGTTTGGTAGTGATGACCAACAGCAGCAGTGGAAGATGTCCGATATTTGGGTGGGGATGCCGACGAAAATAATGCAAATTGCACCAAAAGACACAAAAAAGTATCAGATTTTAGTAAAAATATCATTATTTATAATCCTTTATGGGGGTCGGATACCGCCAACTATCAATAGTATCACACCTAAAAATCCACTGTCAGAAATATTATCACATTCTAGCATAATTAGCTTTGGTTGTTTCAGCCCACAATTAGAGGTTCGGCAGCGCACTCAGAATTTTTATAGCATGAAGGGATCCAGGTGATACTCATTTCGCATGTTGTATTCCTGGTGTGTAAATATCCCTTTCAAAACAATGAAGCAAATTAGCCGAAATCGCTTGTAAATTACAACCAACATGCAACACATAACAATCACTTAGTCTTGTACTCGCGACTCCAGAATAGTCCTAACGTATCTGTCGCGTATTCGTAAAAGGTCTAGCAATAATAGAATAACAAAGCAGTAGATGATTTTGCCATTGCTCGGGGTAGATAGTACTACTATACCATTGTGGTTCAGTTCTATAACGATTGTTTTTCTTCGGGTGCAGTTGCTGGAAGTAGAATTATAAAAAACCGCTATCTTTTTGAGCGGCTTCGGCAAAAATTTTCATAAGAAAACGTTTTTCTAATAAATCTTTCTCATATTTTGCGAAACAATGCTAACGTTTCTTTCACACTTCACACTTCAGTGCGATTTTCCTTGTATAAAACAGACAATTTACTTTTTCCGACAGTCGGACAGTCCAATGTCGGAGATTTTCCACTGCTTTTGAGGTTTACTTCTGACATTACTTGGAGCAAACTTTCAAGAAAAAATTATAATAACTAGGACTAAACCCTCAGCTAATAGTGGACTGAGAATATTCCTGAAAGCTGGGTAAATGTGATAGGAAATAAAAATTATTGGAACATTTGAAAGTTTGGACAAAGCAAAGTATCATTAGTAAATTTCATCCTTGTCACATGATTCATTCTATCCTACATTCCTACCTGAATCCTTTCCATTCCCAGCAGCAGGTCTACCTCGTTTTGCTGAAGGTGAGGAATGTGGAGAAGCACTAGAGGTTGGCTGGTCTGTGGAAAGATAAAAATTTGAAAATATCAAAAGACAGCGGTTAGAAATCACAAGGTGAAGGTGATAGATATGCTGGAAAGTTAAGTATCTTTACACGCAAAGTGTGAAGAGTGAAAAAATGCTCTTTTATTGCAACTCGATGATGATTGAACTAATTGTGGTCGCAATTAATAGTTTTCATTGTAGGTCTGGTTCAATGGAGATCTTGTTTTATATAAAAAAAATTAGAAACTTCACCAAATAGGATAATGGTGTAAAAATACTGTACATTGTACATCTCAGCTATTCTCAAATACTTGATGATTCAAAAATAAACTATTTGAAAATCGTTACTTTTGAAGTAAACCAGTTGAATTGAACGAAATTAAACATAGTCTTGTTCAGAGTTGCTACTTTCAAGGATACGACATTGATACACATTGGCAGGGGAAGGTGTCAAATCTGGCAACAGACAGCAGGAAGAGCAAACAAATACCTAATATCATGTAGGAAATATCCCATCAATGACTGAACCACAACAATAAAGTTCAGAGAGTTTACCCGGGGATATGTCAGATGTTTGTAAATATAATTACCATGTCGTGTAGAACACTGATGAGGGGTTCCGACCTAAATGCCATTGTTTGATACATTGATTCATAATAAAGTCGTTTGTGGGTTTGCGAAAGATATAAGGACAAATTCTTGCAATAAAACCGATTTTCAGCTTTTCAAATTACGCCACAAGTTGATGTGTGTATAGTTTTCTACTAAGAATGCAGTTGCCGCTGCCACATCATAGTTGCTCATTGTCACTCAGTCGGCTGTTGCCCGTTCATAAATATAAAAAGTCTTTGTCATATGATTGTCCGCTAATTTGTTCTATAGGGTTCTGCTCAAGTTGATTTTATTAAAATTTAAGCTCTGATAATATCATCTCGGGTAGTAGATGGAAGATATAAGTGGTAGATGGTTTAATCATCGTCCAAGGCAGATACCTCTCACTGCACTTCATCAAGGCGGTTCTGTTCTGTTTGGGATGTATGCTGAGTGCACTATCCTGTACTACGTCTTTTTATCAGCTCTTTGCTTTACGTGGCCATTAGTTGGTTCCTCTTATCATTGCTACTGGCCTTGCTCAGAGGGCTTCGAGCTACGCATCCCTAACGTCCTGGGTTCGAATCTTGTGAAGGGTGATTATATGCGAAAGGTCTGCTGAGCACCTCACTGGTGCATGGTGGTTCCTGCAAGAGCTGCATATGGCTTCCTCCACCAACCAGGTCCATGCACAGGTAAAAGATAAAAGATGAAACGTGCATCCCTACTCCAGAGTTACGAAAAAGCATCATCATAAATAAATTGATTCACACAACTCTAGTCTCCGAGTTGCAACAAAATTATTTACCAGAAGTTTGTTGATGCTTTGTTCCTGAAGATGGTTCTTGGTTGGATGTCTGACTCTTACTTGTTTTCTTTTGTTTCCTTTTATTGCGGGATTTGGACTGTTTCTGTTGTTGGCCTGAATTGATATCACAAAGAACTCAAATTTTGCTCGAATGTGCATAGTTTTCTACCTTTTCCTGTTTCCCTCTGGGACGCTATGATAGCATAACAAATAAAAAATGGTTCATTCTGCGACTGTGCCGACTAACAATTTTATATAAGGAAGAAATTCCAGCAAAAGTCAGGTTATGAAGTCTGATGAAAGGTTGAATTGTATGCTCAGGAAAAGAATTAACCAACAGGGAATTTTTTGACTTTGGAACAAGACAAATTGTCATGACATTCTGGTAATATTTCGTAAACTTAGTTTATCATTACAATCGATAAATCAGAAATAAACTAAACAATCCGCCTTACATACTTTAGTTACCACTAAGAGCAATGAACAAGACATGTTAATGAATTTTCGCAAAACTTTCGAGTAATTTTCAGTGCAGAATCATGTTTTCTGTAGATTTTTAATATCATATTCCGGAAACAATGAATCTAATCAATTCAAACACAAAAAAACATTTTTGCGAGAATCTCAGAATTTTAGTTGGTGAAAAAACACTATAATAACTTTTATGAGTTTCTGATCCAAGTCTAAATGACTTCACAGCTTATAACTAAATAATAAGAGCCGAAATAATCATTTAAGCCCGTAATTTTTTTCATAATGAATATAATTACCTTGTCCTGCGATGGCTTGATTGTTGGGCTCTGGGTTCTCTACCACTGGATTCTGTTGCTGAACGACTTGATTAGGATTGGCCGGTTGTAGATGTTCCACTCCTGAATAAAATGTACATACTTTTTTAAAACTCAAGTTCCTTTCGTCTGCGCTTTTGCCAGCACATAATTTTTTTGAAAAGCACATAATTTTTTTGTCAGTTTTTGACTGAGATTTTGTGTCCAAAGCCTTGGCTTGAGATGAGCCTGCTGATACTGCTTTACATTGATGCCCAACTTATAACATCAAAGAATACACTACATACAACACTTCCTACATTCACACAAGTACCTGACAATCTCCGATTTTAGGATAGATAATATTATAATAGATATTTTTGAGAGGTGTAAAACATGCAGAGAACAGAAAATAAGTGTTAAAGCAAATCGTAAAACAAAAGGGCACACAGAAGGATCTTGGGGTCTAATGAAGTTTAGTACCATATTCCCAAATGTCATCAAAATTAAAACTGGCAGAATATTTTCATCCTAACCAGAGGGCACCAATGCCGTAAGCATCTGGAATCGTCTCCAGAGTTAGGATGAGTTGCTTCCAATACAGAAAATTTTATGATAATCGGATATATGGTACTAAACTTCATGAGACCCAAATCTTGGAGGAATCGAACCACCTCCGGCATTCGAATATGATGCAGAACCTGCATAACATAAACCTTTAATAATAGAGAAGGAGCTAATAGGAATTTATGTGAATTTATCCCAATTCAATCTAGTTTTGTACAAACCTAAATTGTTCATACTGAGCCACTGATCGAATCTTATTAGAATATAATGTTTGGTAGTGATGACCAACAGCAGCAGTGGGAGATGTCCGATATTTGGGTGGGGATGCCGACGAAAATAATGCAAATTGCACCAAAAGACACAAAAAAGTATCAGATTTTAGTAATATTAGCATAATTTATAATCCTTTATGGGGGTCGGATACCACCAACTATCGATAGTATCACATCTAAAAACCCACTGTCAGAAATATTATCACATTCTAGCATAATTAGCTTTGGTTGTTTCAGCCCACAATCAGAGGTTCGGCAACGCACTCAGAATATTTTATAGCATGAAGGGATCCAGGTGATACTCATTTCGCATGTTGTATTCCTGGTGTGTAAATATCCTTTTTAAAACAATGAAGGAAATTAGCCGAAATCGCTCGTAAATTACAACCAACACGCAACACATAACAATCACTTAGTCTTCTACTCGCGACTCCAGAGAAGTCCTAACGTATCTGTCGCGTATTCATAAAAGGTCTAGCAATAGTAGAATAACAAAGCAACAAAGAATAACAAAGCTGAATTCCTTGATGATGAACGACTCGCTGTTGCTGTTGAGGGAGGAAGTTGAGTGCAGTATCCTGAACTACGTCTTTTTATCAGGTCTTTGCTTTAGGTGGTCGTTAGTTGGTTCTCTTTAAGCACTGCTTCTGACCTTGCTTTGGAGGCTTTGAGCTACGCATCACTAATGTCCTGGGTTCGAATCCAGTGAAGGGTGATTACATACGAAAGGTCTGCTGGGTGCCTCACTAGTGCATGGTGATTCCTGCAAGAGCTGCATATGGCTTCCTCCACCAACCAGGTCTATGCACAGGGGAAAGATAAAAGATGAACACTTGCATCCCTACCCCAGAGTTACGAAAAAAGCATCATCATAAATAAATTGATTTACACAACTCTAGTCTCCGAGTTGCAACAAAATTATTTACCAGAAGTTTGTTGATGCTTTGTTCCTGAGGATGTTTCTTGGTTGGATGTCTGACTTGGATTTGCTTTCTTTTGTTTCCTTTTATTGCGGGATTTGGACTGTTTCTGTTGTTGGCCTGAATTGATATCATAAAGAACTCAAATTTTACTCTTCCTGTTTCCCTATGGGACGCTATGATAGCATAACAAAGGAATAATGGTTATTCTGCGACTTTGCCGACTAATAATTTTATATAAGGAAGAAATCCCTGCAAAAGTCAGGTTATGAAGTCTGATGAAAGGTTGAATTGTATGCTCAAGAATAGAATTAACCAACAGGGCATTTTTTGACTTTATAATAGGACATATCGTTGTGAGATTATGGTACTATTTCGTAAACTTTGTTTATCATTACAATCGATAAATCAGAAATAAACTAAACAATCCGCCTTACATACTTTAGTTACCACTAAGAGCAATGAACAGGACATGTTAATGAATTCTCGCAAAACTTTCGAGTAATTTTCAGTGCAAAATCATGTTTTCTGTAGATTTTTAATATTTTATTCCGGAAACAGTGAATCTAATCAATCAAAACTCAAAAAAACATTTTTGCAAGAATCTTAGAATTTTAGTTGGTTAAAAAATACTATATTAACTTCTATGAGTGTTTGATCTTAGTCTAAATGAGTACACAGCTTATAAGTAAATAATAAGAGCCGAAATAATCATTGAAGCCCGTAATTTTTTTCATAATGAATATAATTACCTTGTCCTGCAATGGCTTGATTGTTAGGCTCTGGGTTCTCTACCACTGGATTCTGTTGCTGAACGACTTGATTAGGATTGGCCGGTTGTAGATGTTCCACTCCTAAATAAAATGTACACACTTTTTTAAAACTCAAGTTCCTTTTGTCAGCGCTTTTGCCAGTGGTAGCACGGGCAACAACCTTAGATTCGTGGGGGTTAGTAGACGCAACAATTTCCTCTTCCCAGATTTAAAATAGAGGTAAAATGCATTTTTGTATTTTTTTTTGAAATGAAACCTTCTTAAATCCCTCAAAGATTTCGAATTATTCAACAGAATAATCTAATAAATGTTCAAATCGTTTTGAAATCGTGTAAATGCCTAAAAAGCATATCATTTTTTTGCTGGTTTTTGACTGAGATTTTGTGTCCAAAGCCTTAGCTTGAGATGAGCCTGCTGATACTGCTTTACATTGATGCCCAACTTATAACATCAAAGAATACACTACATACAACACTTCCTACATTCACACAAGTAGCTGACAATCTCGAATTTCAGGATAAATAATATTATAATAGATATTTTTGAGGGGTGTAAAACGTGTAAAAAACAGAAAATAAGGGCACACAGAAGGATCTTGGGGTCTAGTGAAGTTTAGTACCATATTCCCAAATGTCATCAAAATTAAAACTGGCAGAATATTCTCATCCCAACCAGAGGGCACCAATGCTGCAAGCATCTGGAATTGTCTCCAGAGTTAGGATGAGTCGCTTCCAATGCGGAAAATCTTTATGATAATCGGATATATGGTACTAAACATCATGAGACCCATAATCAGGGAGGCAAATTTTTTTCCGGACGTGGATTCATGTGTGGACAACTACCCTCCTCCCTATCAACCTCATGGTTCAACAAAAACTCAGTAAATGAACAACAATGCTACTCACCTGTATTTGAAGAAACCGATATATCAGTATTTTTCACAGTTTGGTCAATTTCCGCAGCATCTCCGGCCATTGAACATGATGCAGAACCTGAATAACATAAACCATTAGAAATACAGTAAATCGAATCAATAGGAAATTTATTCGAATTAGTCTAGTTTTGTACAAACCTAAATCATTAATACTATGCCACTATGTTTGTATATGCAATGTCAGCAAATTTTATGATACCAGTCTTGATTGGCCACACTTGAATCGAGCGAAGTGATTTCGAAAACAATGCACAAGCAATACCCCTGCTCACGAATATAGTGACAAAATTAAGAGTAATTAACACACGACCAAGTATGGAAATGTGATGATTGACCAAAGAGATTGGTTTGAAGCTAGATCAGATTGCAACCAAAGCAGATGCATTTTTTAGTACTGTAGCCACTTCTTAAAGTGGATCACCCTTCCAAGGCCCTGTAACAACGGCCTATTAAGGACGGACAGTGTTACGATTGCTGGAAAGAAATGATCTTTTTCTGTTCGGCTTAGCCTACCCAGTTATTACACCCTGGGTTGAGTGGTGGGCATGGATAACTGAGCTAGAATTCGAACTCGAGATTTTCAACCTGCGATGCCAACACGGGCCCAGTAAACAGTGAATTAATATAAACTTGGCTAAATGTCATTGCTTAGTTGACAAAAAGCCTGACATGAACCCTTGTTGACGTATAATATTATGGCTACCGGTACATGTGAGGTTATTGGAAGTGTTGAATTTTGAAAACTTTATAGAATATAAAATATCGCAAAACTCAGCAAAATAGCAAATTCATACATTTTGCTTACTAACAAATTGAAACCGAAATTGTATTTCAAAATCCATAAATGCGAGAAAATTTCACAAAAATACATAAATCTGTCGGCCAAGTCATCTATTTAACTATATTATAAAATATTTTCCAAATAACTGGGAAATCAATGTCAATGCACAGAAAAAATGAGAAAAACGATAATCCAAAAACTCTCACCTCGATTCTGAACTGCTATATGCACAGAGGTCGTGGTTCGCCACATGGTTAAGCAGTATTCTCGGCTTTTCTCTCCCGCAGGATAAGAATGATATCCTATCCTAACTGAATGTCTGATTTAATTTTGTCGAGCATGTGCCATGAATAGACTGCGCCTCGGTACATAAACTCCATTCAAGTCCTGTATGTATGATTATCTTATTAGAATTCCAAACACGAACTATGATGGTAGCCATTACCTGGCCGGTTTCGAATCCCGGCGAGTCTGACTCACTTATCCATGCCCAGGGTATAATAACTTAGGTAGGCTAAGCCACACAAGAAAAGATCATGCCTTTCCAGCAATTTTAACCCTGTCTGTATATAAATGGTCGCTCTTACAGGACAGGGTGATCCACTCCAAGAAGTGGATATAGAAAAAAAATACATAATATTAAGTTTTGACAAGCATGAGGAAATCATGGATCGCGATGGCAAGGCACAGGCCATCTTCCGCTCATACTAAACAAAATACTGGATAGAGCTATTATAATTTCTTGATCCGGTTTTTAGACAAACATGAGGATTCTGTAACAATGGCTGTGACAACTTAAAACTCTTTTTTACATTGCCAAATTAAAATCCAGTACCAGTGGATTTGTTAATGTTCAAAGTCAATAAATTTCATGTCAAATTATTATTATTTTTTGTATAAAAAGGGAGAATTATATTTTTCTCCAAGTTAACATACACAACTTCTAATAAAATCACAAATACCGGTAGTAAGTAGCGAAGTAAAAAATCAATTTTCAAACACATCAGCCAGATCAATACCCTTACTTAAAATGACTCGTCTTTCGCCCTCATATTTGTTGAGTTTTCTTGTTCTTTTTTTGCATTTTATTTCTCAATAACACCTCAACAGTTGTATCAAATACTGTAAATGTTAAACTGGCATTCCAATTCCACTCATACATGAGCCAGAGATGAATGAAGGTTTATTGCAATCATCTCTGGCCCAGACATGGATAACAATTAAGGTATTATTACACTTTTAAAATCAGATCAAGTATTCCCATGAAAGTCAATAAAAATGCTACACATAGTTTACAAAAATAAAACTCAATTTAAGTTGTGTATATGGATTCAACTGTTCCTTGATGAATTTTTTTACTTTCACGAACGTCAGTTGACCTATGGCATTCACTCATTTAGGGCCTAAACATGGATAACAATTAGGTAGGTTTGCATTCCAGTGCGATGCCGTGGCATGATGAAACCGACAATAGCTGACAAGCGTAACACCGAACAAATGATAGTTGATAACAAATTGTTGTACTGTGCGTTTTACTGATATTTCTTGTTCGGTTTCATCGCAGAATATTCCACCACCAAATATGCAAGAGGAATATTAGGTTCAAACAGTTGACATAAGTTTACTGGAATCACAACCCAGTCATTAGCGATCCATCAGTAAACTTCGGGTCTAGTGAAGTTTAGTACCATAATACCTTTAAAAGGTAGCACAATGGAAGTTGGATACATTGTTGGACACCCCTAAAAACCTCGCATACCAAAAATAACGTCACTGTGATGTCACAAATGCGAGAGAATTTCACAAAAATATATAAAACTGTCGGCCATGTCATCTATTTAACTACTTAATAAAATACTTTGCAAATAACTGGGAAATCTTCCTCCATCTTTTGTTAAGCATAGTTCACTGAAGGATTGCGTCGATGAGGTGTTGTCTATCTGTGGCTGACGTTTAACAAAATACATTTTTGATCAGGTTAAAATGCAGAACTAAACATTGAAGGTAGGTAATGATGAGAACAAACACACAACAGGAAATGCGTCAACGTTAGATGTTAAGCATGAACCATCCATCAGAAGCCCATTGCATCTATGGCCCATGTTTGACAACATACATCTTTGATCAGATTGAAATGCAGAACTATACAGTACAGCTAACAGTGGGAACAAAACGCAACAGAAAATGCAGATATATTTAAAGCAAAAAATATAATTCTGAATTCTTATAATTTGAATTCAAACAATACAAGTAGTAACGGAAAAACAGCGTATTGATGATACCGCTTTGTTTCCTTTATGACAATTTTTTAATTTTAATAGAATTTAATTTTAAATGATTTTAAAAAAGGCTTTATACAACAACAAATGTCCAATTTACAGGTTCCATTTGTTTCCATTTTGAAAGCAAGAATACGGTAGATATAAATTTATTGCCTTCAATTCACATTTCATTTCCAAGGCCCAAAGAAATTTTAACAATTACGAAAACATTTTTTTCAAGAAAGCTTGGTGTCCTAATTTTCTATTTCTTAAAATATACTCCATTACACAATATTTTTTTCCTATGGCCAATTCGCAGTCGATTCAGATAAATTATGCTTCTAATCTATTTGAATCATATTGAATTCCCAGCCTTTGGTTTGTTTAAGTTTTATATCTATAAGCAAAAATGGGTGTAGGATGTACATAAAAAATAGGTCTAGTCATATATTATACAGAAAAAAAAATGGCCGAATATAGATCAATCACAGAAGTGTGGGCATATAAAAATATTGTGTGTAAAAATTTGACTTTCTAGTCAAATATCTTATCTTTTTCATAAAGATGCCACTGTTAAAATTCATCATAGAGTGTTTTTTAAATTTACTCTCCCGTGTCCTACAAACAGACTAAGTCCTTTTCGGATAATTCATGTCGTTTCATGATCACGTTGGCATCGCAGGTTGAACATCTCGGGCTCAAGCCCCGAAGAGTCCGGCACGATTATCCATGCCCACCACTTAACCCAGGGTGTAATAACTTGGATAGGCTAAGCCCAACATGAAAAAATCATATCTTAACAGTAATTGTAACCCTGTCCGTCTATAAGTGGCGGCCGCTGTTACAGGGACTTGGACAGGATGATCCACTTTAAGAAGTGGCTGTAAAAAAAATATTTTAATGAAAATAAATCTCAAATATCAGGGTTTATTATGTCATATCCATCTCATACAATATTCAAACTATAAACTTCAGATAAACTAAACTTGGGTTTGAGAGCCCAGGAATACGCTTTGAGCTACGCATCTCTGATCGTCAAAACCAGATTTGGATCCTGTGAGGGACGATGGTCATATTTGAGAGGTCTGCTGGACGCCTCGCAGGTGGTTCGGCGGTTCACGTAAGCGGGTGCTTGCGGCTTCCTCCACCAACCAGGTCCACGCACAGGAAAAAAGAGAAATGCGATAATCCAGAAACCTTCACCCCAATTCGGAACTGGTATCTGCACGAGAGGTCGTGGTTCGCCATATGGTTAAGCTGTATTCTCGGCTTTCTCCCCCCGCACGATGAAGTGAAAATAAAAATTAAATTGAAAAAAAAACCAAAAACGTAGGTGAATTGCATGAAAATGATGGCCCATTGTTGTCAGTGGTTTTTCGTATTCACATTTTAGTTTACCAGAAGGATCAGCATTGTCCGATGCGATTTCATGAGTAAAATAGTGTTTGACAAAGTCAGAGGAAAGTGCACACAATAGCATTGTCACATTATGTTGCAATATCGCTCACACAAACGAATATTTATTAAATTGATCTTGTTTTATTAATTTTGCATCAATAGTAAAATAAATTCAGAATATGATAGAATTATTACAAAAAGGAATAATCATTAGGAATTCTGCAACATTGGGCTGTGTATGTGGTCACCATTCTATATGTGCCGTATGTATGTTTACTAGTCTGGAGAAAAAAACAGTATAATATATATATATATATAATTTTAAATTGAGTTATATTGCAGCTGTTATGCGTACAAGATTTACAAGATTTAGCTAATACAAAACAAGAATGTGCGACGTCTCAGTCAGTAGCAAACCACTCTAATTACAAAGTAAAATATTATAAAAAAAACGAAAAATAAACTCATATTTACAATAGGAAAAAAGAATACAGAAAACATTGAGACATATTTGCAAAATAATTACAGAACCGAGTAATTATGGAACTAGGTTAAAAAAGTTAGTATAGGAGCGCACAAAACCAGTTGCTTCTGTTTTTTTTTCTTAATTTGGGTGAATATAATTATCCTGTCCCATGCGTCGGGCAAAACTAACAGAAGCACAACCAGACTATTAGGATAGAATTTCATTTTTATTCTGTGAAGAGGAAAGCCGAGAATACAGCTTAATCATATCCCATGATATTTTGCTCCTATAATCAAAACCTTTGCTCTATTTTCAAAACATTTGGATAATGTGAACGAAAGTCCCCTGTCATGACATTTTTAAGCATGATTGGTTACACCAGTATATTGTGTATAAAAATCACAGAATGGTATTTTGAGTTCTCTGAAACGTAGATAATCCTTGAACTCTCAGGTCTTATTAAAGTTAAGACCTGGAAAAGTCATTTTAAAAAAATTCCACGCTACAATTTTTGGATTGTTTGATGGTGATATATATTAAAAACGATATTTGTAAGGCTAAATTTTTCCCCATGTCACCCATTATGATGCTATAATTTGACAATTTTCAAACTTTACTTTCCCCTCCACTTATTAAAGTTTAAAATATGCCAATGTCGGTCATTTTTTTCTAACCGTGGAGCTCTTAATAAATATTTTCTGTATCCGGCAATGTTCCAATATTCTACGAATAGAATGAAAACTGATCTTACCTTGAATCACAGCTGCAGGAGGTGGACCCGGCTGGTTCTGTCCTTGATTCGCCATCTTGAAAGTATCCTGGATGTTTTATTTTCGAACATATAAATCCAACCAATTCAGAATCTGGATACTATATATATATTACGATAAATTGTATGACATTTTTATTCTGCACAAAAAAGAAATGAAAAATAATATTATGCTGGCTGGTAGGATACAATATTTTGCCTTATTAGTAGAAGCATAGAAGACAAAGTCTTTTCAGGAGCACGTAAAAATACTCTTCGTTAGAAGTAGTATTTGTTCCCAGAACCCGAACCAGTTATTCCAGACCAACTGCAGACAAAAAGCTGATGCAATTCTTCGGTTGAATTTTATATATCCTGATTCAAGGAGACCAACTGCTTTTTTACGACTGTTTTATGACTGTTTGAAAACTTTCATGTGACCTAAAAATTGGAATATATTTTGCCAAAATCAGAAATTACATTTATCTTTACTGATTCTAACCTTATCCTTGGAAAGGAAATAAACGTCACATCAGATGAATCCAAATTTACAATCACAATAAAAAATTTCTATCACATGAGGGGGCTGAAATATGACAGAGCGTTCTGAGCCTCGCCAAAGCTTAAAATACACTAATGAACACTTTCTACTACCTCCATCTGTCCGTCCGTTACCAATGCGATGGGATATTTTAACAGAACAGAGGAACTACTTGGCCTGTTCACTTGACAATCATCATGTGAGGTTATTGGAAGTGTTGAATTTTGAAAACTTTATAGAATATAAAATATCGAAAAACTCAACAAAATAGCAAATTCATACATTTTGCTTACTAACGAATTGAAACCGAAATTGTATTTCAAAATCGATAAATGCGAGAAAATTTCACAAAAATACATAAATCTGTCGGCCAAGTCATCTATTTAACTATATAATAAAATATTTTCCAAATAACTGGGAAATCAATGTCAATGCACAGAAAAAATGAGAAATACGATAATCCAAAAACTCTCACCTCGATTCTGAACTGCTATATGCACAGAGGTCGTGGTTCGCCATATGGTTAAGCAGTATTCTCGGCTTTATTCTCGGCAAGAAAAGATCACGTCTTTCCAGCAATTTTAACCCTGTCTGTATATAAATGATCGCGATGGCAAGGCACAGGCCATCTTCCGCTCATGCTAAACAAAATACTGGATAGAGCTATTGCAATTTCTTGATCCGGTTTTTAGACAAACATGAGGATTCTGTAACAATGGCTGTGACAACTTAAAACTCTTTTTTACATTGCCAAATTAAAATCCAGTACCAGTGGATTTGTTAATGTTCAAAGTCAATAAATTTCATGTCAAATTATTATTATTTTTTGTATAAAAAGGAGAATTATATTTTTCTCCAAGTTAACACATAAATATTTTAGTAAAAACCATTACAAGAAAAGAGCATTGATTACTTAAAAAAATCAAATAAATAGTAGTTTTACCCAGTGTGACCATAAATTGTTTTTGATGCATGAAATTGTCGCTTCGGATTGGATTCACCATCACAGTTAAGTATTGTTTTTCATGTCATCGTGATACAATCCCAAGATAATTCACACAACGTCCGATAACATCACAAATACCGGTAGTAAGTAGCGAAGTAAAAAATCAATTTTGAAACAAATCAGCCAGATCAATACCCTTACTTAAAATGACTCGTCTTTCGCCCTCATATTTGTTGAGTTTTCTTTTTTTTGCATTTTATTTCTCAATAACACCACGACAGTTGAATCAAATACTGTAAATGTTAAACTGGCATTCCAATTCCACTCATACATGAGCCAGAGATGAAGGAAGGTTTATTGCAATCATCTCTGGCCCAGACATGGATAACAATTAAGGTATTATTACACTTTTAAAATCAGATCAAGTATTCCTATGAAAGTCAATAAAAATGCTACACATAGTTTACAAAAATAAAACTCAATTTAAGTTGTGTATATGGATTCAACTGTTCCTTGATGAATTTTTTTTACTTTCACGAACGTCAGTTGACAGCTTAATAATATCAAACAGTACGAGTGCTAAATCGGCTGTACAATTCACTTTACTCATACATGAGCCACAGATGGATGAAGACCCCTGGCATTCACTCATTAGGTAGGTGAATAAGAGGAATATTAGGTTCAAACAGTTGACATAAGTTTACTGGAATCACAACCCAGTCATTAGCGATCCATCAGTAAACTTCGGGTCTAGTGAAGTTTAGTACCATAATACCTTTAAAAAGTAGCACAATCATGGAAGTTGGATACATTGTTGGACACACCTAAAAACCTCGCATACCAAAAATGACGTCACTGTGATGTCACAAATGCGAGAGAATTTCACAAAAATATATAAAACTGTCGGCCATGTCATCTATTTAACTACTTAATAAAATACTTTGCAAATAACTGGGAAATCTTCCTCCATCTTTTGTTAAGCATAGTTCACTGAAGGATTGCGTCGATGAGGTGTTGTCTATCTGTGGCTGACGTTTAACAAAATACATTTTTGATCAGGTTAAAATGCAGAACTAAACATTGAAGGTAGGTAATGATGAGAACAAACACACAACAGGAAATGCGTCAACGTTAGATGTTAAGCATGAACCATCCATCAGAAGCCCATTGCATCTATGGCCCATGTTTGACAACATATACCTTTGATCAGATTGAAATGCGGAACTATACAGTACAGCTAACAGTGGGAACAAAACGAAACAGAAAATGCAGATATATTTAAAGCAAAAAATATAATTCTGAATTCTTAGAATTTGAATTCAAACAATACAAGTAGCAACGGAAAAACAGCGTATTGATGATACCGCTTTGTTTCCTTTATGACAATTTTTTAATTTTAATAGAATTTAATTTTGAATGATTTTAAAAAAGGCTTTATACAACAACAAATGTCCCATTTACAGGTTCCATTTGTTTCCATTTTGAAAGCAAGAATACGGTAGATATAAATTTATTGCCTTCAATTCACATTTCATTTCCAAGGCCCAAAGAAATTTTAACAATTACGAAAACATTTTTTTCAAGAAAGCTTGGTGTCCTAATTTTCTATTTCTTAAAATATACTCCATTACGCAATATTTTTTTTCCTATGGCCAATTCGCAATCGATTCGGATAAATTATGCATCTAATCTATTCGAATCATATTGAATTTGGTTTGTTTAAGTTTTATATCTATAAGCAAAAATGGGTGTAGGATGTACATGAAAAAATAGGTCTAGTCATATATTATACAGAAAAAAAAATGGCCGAAAAATAGATCAATCACAGAAGTGTGTGCATATAAAAATATTGTGTGCAAAAATTTGACTTTCTAGTCAAATATCTTATCTTTTTCATGAAGATGCCACTGTTAAAATTCATCATAGAGTGTTTTTTAAATTTAATATCCCCTGTCCTACAAACAGACTAAGTCCTTTTCGGATAATTCATGTCGTTTCATGATCATGTTGGCAATGCAGGTTGAACATCTCGGGCTCAAGCCCTGAAGAGTCCGGCACGATTATCCATGCCCACCACTTAACCCAGGGTGTAATAACTTGGATAGGCTAAGCCCAACATGAAAAAATGATATCTTTCCAGTAATTGTAACCCTGTCCGTCTATAAGTGGCGGCCGCTGTTACAGGGACTTGGACAGGATGATCCACTTTAAGAAGTGGCTGTAAAAAAAATATTTCAATGAAAATAAATCTCAAATATCAGGGTTTATTATGTCATATCTATCCCATACAATATTCAAATTATAAACTTCAGATAAACTGAACTTGGGTTTGAGAGCCCAGGAATACGCTTCGAGCTATGCATCTCTGATCGTCAAAACCAGATTTGGATCCTGTGAGGGACGATGGTCATATTTGAGAGGTCTGCTGGACGCCTCGCAGGTGGTTCGGTGGTTCACGTAAGCGATGCTTACGGCTTCCTCCACCAACCAGGTCCATGCACAGGAAAAAAGAGAAATGCGATAATCCAGAAAGCTTCACCCCAATTCGGAACTGGTATCTGCACGAGAGGTCGTGGTTCGCCATATGGTTAAGCTGTATTCTCGGCTTTCTCCCCCCGCACGATGAAGTGAAAATAAAAATTAAATTGAAAAAAAAAGCAAAAACGTAGGTGAAATGCATGAAAATGATGGCCCATTGTTGTCAGTGGTTTTTCGTATTCACATTTTAGTTTACTAGAAGGATCAGCATTGTCCGATGCGATTTCATGAGTAAAATAGTGTTTGACAAAGTCAGAGGAAAGTGCACACAATAGCCGTGTCACATTATGTTGCAATATCGCTCACACAAACGAATATTTATTAAATTGATCTTGTTTTATTAATTTTGCATCAATAGTAAAATAAATTCAGAATATGATAGAATTATTACAAAAAGGAATAATCGTTAGGAATTCTGCAGCATTGGGCTGTGTATGTGGTCACCATTCTATATGTGCCGTATGTATGTTTACTAGTCTGGAGAAAAAAACAGTATAATATATATATATATATAATTTTAAATTGAGTTATATTGTAGCTGTTATGCGCACAAGATTTAGCTAATACAAAACAAGAATGTGCGACGTCCCAGTCATTAGCAAACCACTCTAATTACAAAGTAAAATATTATAAAAAAACAGAAAAATAAACACATATTTACAATAGGAAAAAAGAATACAGAAAACATTGAGACATATTTGCAAAATAATTACAGAACCAAGTAATTACGAAACTAGGTTAAAAAAGTTAGTATAGGAGCGCACAAAACCAGTTGCTTCTGTTTTTTTTTCTTAATTTGGGTGAATATAATTATCCTGTCCCATGCGTCGGGCAAAACTAACAGAAGCACAACCAGACTATTAGGATAGAATTTCATTTTTATTCTGTGAAGAGGAAAGCCGAGAATACAGCTTAATCATATCCAATGATATTTTGCTCCTATAATCAAAACCTTTGCTCTATTTTCAAAACATTTGGATAATGTGAACGAAAGTCCCCTGTCATGACATTTTTAAGCATGATTGGTTACACCAGTATATTGTGTATAAAAATCACAGAATGGTATTTTGAGTTCTCTGAAACGTAGATAATCCTTGAACTCTCAGGTCTTATTAAAGTTAAGACCTGGAAATATCATTTTAAAAAAATTCCACGCTACAATTTTTGGATTGTTTGATGGTGATATATATTAAAAACGATATTTGTAAGGCTAAATTTTTCCCATGTCACCCATTATGACGCTATAATTTGACAATTTTCAAATTTTACTTTCTCCTCCACTTAATAAAGTTTAAAATATGCCAATGTCGGTCATTTTTTTCTAACCGTGGAGCTCTTAATAAATATTTTCTGTATCCGGCAATGTTCCAATATTCTACGAATAGAATGAAAACTGATCTTACCTTGAATCACAGCTGCAGGAGGTGGACCCGGCTGGTTCTGTCCTTGATTCGCCATCTTGAAAGTATCCTGGATTTTTATTTTCGAACATATAAATCCAACCAATTCAGAATCTGGATACTATATATATTACGATAAATTGTATGACATTTTTATTCTGCACAAAAAAGAAATGAAAAATAATATTATGCTGGCTGGTAGGATACAATATTTTGCCTTATTAGTAGAAGTATAGAAGACAAAGTCTTTTCAGGAGCACGTAAAAATACTCTTTGTTAGAAGTAGTATTTGTTCCCAGAACCCGAACCAGTTATTCCAGACCAACTGCAGACAAAAAGCTGATGCAATTCTTCGGCTGAATTTTATATCTTCCGATTCAAGGAGACCAACTGCTTTTTTACGACTGTTTTTATGACTGTTTGAAAATTCTCATGTGGACTAAAAATTGGAATATATTTTGCCAAAATCAGAAACTATATTTATCTTTACTGATTCTAACCTTATCCTTGGAAAGAAAATAAACGTCACATCAGATGAATCCAAATTTACAATCACAATAAAAAATTTCTATCACATGAGGGGGCTGAAATATGACAGAGCGTTCTGAGCCTCGCCAAAGCTTAAAATACACTAATGAACACTTTCTACTACCTCCATCTGTCCGTCCGTTACCAATGCGATGGGATATTTTAACAGAACAGAGGAACTACTTGCAACAAAATTTCAAAATTTTTCAATACTTTATGGAAGCATGTTCGAATTTCCATACTGAAAAGATGGCCTGATCTCTTGACAATCATCATGTGAGGTTATTGGAAGTGTTGAAGTTTGAAAACTTTATAGAATATAAAATATTGAAAAACTCAACAAAATAGCAAATTCATACATTTTGCTTACTAACGAATTGAAACCGAAATTGTATTTCAAAATCCATAAATGAGAGAAAATTTCACAAAAATATATAAAACTGTCGGCCAAGTCATCTATTTAACTATATGATAAAATATTTTCCAAATGACTGTGAAATCTTCCTCCATCTTTTGTTAAGCATAGTTCACTGAAGGATTGCGTCGATGGGGTGTTGTCTATCTGTGGCTGACGTTTAACAAAATATATTTTTGATCAGCTTTAAAATGCAGAACTAAACATTGAAGGTAGGTAATGATGAGAACATACACACAACAGGAAATGCGTCAACGTTAGATGTTAAGCATGAACCATCCATCAGAAGCCCATTGCATCTATGGCCCATGTTTGACAACATATACCTTTGATCAGGTTGAAATGCGGAACTATACAGTACAGCTAACAGTGGGAACAAAACGAAACAAGAAAGTGCTGAGATGTCAAGCATGAAACGCAGATGATCGATGCCTTAGCAGCCTATTACATTGATGGGCCACGTCGGGCTGAATAAAACACACGAAACTGCACAGTATATGACAGCAGAATCACTTAGCACAGTATCTCAGATTCGGTAAAATTTGCCGAATTGAGTCAAATTCATTAAAGCAAAAAA
Source organism: Styela plicata (assembly GCA_963675895.2). Taxonomy (NCBI): domain Eukaryota; kingdom Metazoa; phylum Chordata; class Ascidiacea; order Stolidobranchia; family Styelidae; genus Styela; species Styela plicata. The sequence goes on from OZ023147.1 coordinate 7,385,794, forward strand.
TAAATTTCTGAATTCTTAGAATTTGAATGCAAACGATACAAGTAGTGACGGAAAAACAGCGTATGGATGATACTGTTTTGTTTCATTTATGATAATTTTTTAAATTATAATAGAATTTAATTTTAATTCATTTTAAAAAAGGGTTTATACAACAACAAATGTCCCATTTACAAGTACAATTTTTGAAAGCAAGAATACGGTAGATACAAATTTATTGCCTTCAATTCACATTTCATTTCCAAGCCCCAAAGAAATTTTAACAATTACGAAAACATTTTTGGCGTATTTTCCTAGAAAGCTTTGTAACCTAATTTTCTATTTCTTAAAATATACTCCATTACACAATATTTTTTTTCCTATGGCCAATTCGCAATCGATTCGGATAAATTATGCTTCTAATCTATTCGAATCATATTGAATTCCCAGCCTTTGGTTTGTTTAAGTTCTATATCCATAAGCAAAAATGGGTGTAGGATGCACATAAAAAATACGCCTAGTGATATATTATACAGAAAAAAAATGCAAATTTACGTGATTCGTTGATATCTTGCAATAAACTACCTATCCCTCCTCCTTGTTTCCTTATAATCCTGGATCCGTGTGTGAGAGAATTCACAAGGATACACGAATGAGATAATATCAAGCTAATATACAAAAATATCATGTTCTCATCGTTAGAACATAGTCTAACCTCTATAGAAGAGATTAAAGTCACTTTAATCTGGTCTGAAGAAGTTAGACTATGTTCTAAGCTTACAATAAACTTATATTTCTGTGGAATGAGAACATGATATTTTGGTAGAAAAAAATGGCCGAAAAATAGATCAATCACAGAAGTGTGGGCATATAAAAATATTGTGTGTAAAAATTTGACTTTCTAGTCAAATATCTTATCTTTTTCATGAAGATGCCCCCGTTAAAATTCATCATAGAGTGTTTTTTAAATTTAATATCCCCTGTCCTACAAACAGACTACCAGTAAGTCCTTTTCGAATAATTCATGTCGTTTCATAATCATGTTGGCATCGCAGGTTGAAGATCTCGGGTTCAAGACCTGTCGAGTCTGGCTCGCTTATCCATGCCCACCACTCAACCCAGGGTGTAATAACGTGGATAGGCTGAGCCCAACAGGAAAAGAAGACATCTTTCCAGTAATTGTAACCCTGTCCGTCTATAAGTGACTGCCGCTGTTACAGGGACTTGGACAGGGTGATCCACTTTAAGAAGTGGCTACAAAAAAAATATATTTTAAAGAAAATAAATCTCAAATATCAGGATTTATTATGTCATATCCATCCCATAAAATATTTCAACTATAAACTTCGCTTCGGGCTACGCATCTCTGATTGTAAAGACACAGGTTCGAATCCCGTGGGAGGTGGTGATTTTATGCGAGAGGTCTGCTGGACGCCTCGCTGGTGCACGGTGGTTCACGTAAGCGCTTCTTACGATAATCCGTAAACTCTCACCTCGATTCGGAACTGGTATCTGTATCTGGTTCGCCATATGGTTAAGCTGTGTTCTCAGCTTTCCTCTCCCGCAGGATAAGAATGATATCCTATCCTAACTGAATGTCTGATTCAATTTTGTCGAGCATGTGCCATGAATAGACTGCGCCTCGGTGCATAAACTCTATTCAAGTCCTGCATGTATGATTATCTTATTGGAATTCCAAACACGGACTATGATAGTAGCTATCACCTGGCCGGTTCCAAGTCCTTGCGAGTCTGACTCGCTTATCCATGCTCACCACTCAACCCAGGGTGTGATAACTTGGTTAGGCTAAGCTGAACAGAAGAAGATCATATCTTTCCAGCAATTGTAACCCTGTCTGTATATAAGTGGTCGCAGTTACTGGGCCTTGGACCGGGTGATCCACTCCAAGAAGTGGATATAGAAAACAAATACATTGAATTAAGTTCTGACAAGCATGGTGATCCACTCCAAGAAGTGGATATAGAAAAAAATACATTGAATTAAGTTCTTTCCAGCAATTGTAACCCTGTCTGTATATAAGTGGCCGCTGTTACCGGGCCTTGGACAGGGTGATCCACTCCAAGAAGTGGATATAGAAAAAAATACATTGAATTAAGTTCTGACAAGCATGAGGAAATCATTGATCTCGACGACAAGGCACAGCCATCTTCCGCTCCTGCTAAACAAAATACTGGATAGAGCTATTGTAATTTCCATGATGCTTGCTAATCCGGTTTTTAGACAAACATGAGGATTCTGTAACAATGGCTGTGACAACTTAAAACTCTTTTTTTCATTGCCAAATTAAAATCCAGTACCAGTGGATTTGTTAATGTTCAAAGTCAATAAATTTCATGTCAAATTATTATTATTTTTTGTATAAAAAGGGAGAATTTTTTTTTCCAAATTAACACATAAATACCGTATAAAAACATATAAAAATCAAATGTATAGCAGTTTTACCCAGTGTGACCATAAATTATTTTAGATGCATGAAATTGTCGCTTCGGATTGGATTCACCATCACAGTTAAGTATTGTTTTTCATGTCATCGTGATACAATCCCAAGATAATCCACACAACTTCTAATAATATCACAAATACCGGTAGTAAGTAGCGTAGTAAAAAATCAATTTTCAAACAAATCAGCCAGATCAATACACTTAATTAAAATGACAAGTTTTTCGCGCTCATATTTGTTGAATTTTCTTGTTCTTCTTTTTGCATTTTATTTCTCAATAAAAACACAATAGTTGTATCAAATACTGTAAATGTTAAACTGGTATTCCAATTCCACTCATACATGAGCCAGAGATGAATGAAGGTTTATTGCAATCATCACTGGCCCAGACACGGATAACAATTAAGGGATTATTACACTTCTAAAGATCAAGTATTCCTATGAAAGTCAATGAAAATGCAACGATTATTTCACAAAAATAAAACTCAATTTAAGTTGTGTATATGGATTCAACTGTTACTTGATGAATTTTTTACTCATACTTTAACAGTACGAGTGCTAAACCGGCTGTACAATTCACTTTACTCATACATGAGCCAGAGATGGGTGGAGCCCTATGGCCTTCACCCATTTCACTCCTAAACATGGATAACAATTAGGTTGGTTTGCAAGCCAGTGGGATGCAGTGGCATAATGAAACCGACAATAGCTGACAAGCGTAACACCTAACAAATGATAGTTGATAAGAAATTGTTGTGCTGTGCGTTTTACTCATATTTCTTGGTCGGTTTCATCGCAGAATATTCCACCAACAAATATGCAACAGGAATATTAAGTTCAAACAGTTGACATAAGTTTACTGGAATTACAACTCCAAGAATAAAGAATTAGTCCGTCCACATTAAAGTTGATGGAATCGTTTCCTGTCCCAGTTAGGGTTCCAATATTCATGGCCTGAGATTTTTCTAGATTGACATTGCAATCACTGATTGCATAGGATACCATTTTTATCCCACGGGAGAGGAAAGCCGAGAATACATATGGTGAACCACCAGGCATCCAGCAGACCTCTCGCATATAATCGTCATCCCTCACGATATTTTAGATACCTCCATAATGGCAAAAATTTCATTTGAGATTGAAAATAAAAAATCAATCTAATCAACCTAATTTCAAACCTCGTTGCAGGTAAAAAGGCTCAAATATCTATTTATTATTAGTGACACTTCGCTTTTACATGATTGGCCAGACTGGAACAAATAAAAAAATCCTCTTCTACAATTACAAACTTTTTTTTTATCGAACCGTAATGAAATAAAAGAGAGAGTTTTGCATAGTTATTTACCCCAAATCCCAATTATACTCCAAATATATATATTTATTATTATATGTAACATGATACATCACACATACATATATGTAATATATCATGTTAACAGTGCATAATATAGAATAATTGATAGCAAGCAATAAAGTTTACATATAAGCACATATATTACACATGTCATAAATACCAATTAACCAATATATCGTTACCATATATCATTTGCACCAATTGTTTATTCAAGTTCGATTTGTTGGTGATTTCATTAAAGTCCATTTCCATATTATCCATCCATATTCGTAAGTTTGTGATTCATCATATATCCAGTGCATATAGTTTTGTAGTCATTTCACCACATTCATCATCATGCCAATACATGATTGTGGTTGTGTTCAGTTATAATTCAAGTTTATATATATATATATATACCATAATCTATATTAAAGAAGGAAAAAGAAAAAAAAATTAGCACTAACCACACACATACTAGTAGGACTCTAACTTATTACAGATTTGTTGAGAATATTGTTGATGTGTTCATGCAGGACCAAGTTCTCCCTTTCGTTTTCACGCATTTGAGCACTCCTACCAATTTACATTTAAACATGGCCCTTAAGTTATATTTATTTTTCTGCTAAGCATCATATTTGACAGAATTTCGTATTCCCAGATAGGCGTCTTTGCGCAGAGCAGAGTCAGCAATTTGGATTCACATATTGTGTCATTGGCAAAAACCACATCAGCTACCATTGGCATTTCACACCAATTCCAAAAATATTTTATCCACTGACATTGGAAAAATAAATGGTAACAGTTCTCTTCAATATTTTGATCACATAATGACCTGGTTCATTAGCAAACCAATATCTCATTTTATCTGCTGTGGGTAGACCATTTTGTAGGATTTTACGTGATAGTACTTTATATTCAAAATTTTATTTAAAATTTCCGAATACTATTTTATTGATGTGTTAGCTGAAGTAGTTGTTACGACTCAATATCGAGGTAATTTTTGAAGAAAATTATATATATTTATCGAAATTCACTCTAAGCAGGGCAGCAGAGCCTAAAGGAACCAACTAACGGCCACTTAATAGCAAAGAGCTACTAAAAGATGTAGTACCAGCAACTGCACTCTAGCGGATACATCTCAAAAGGAACTAAACCACCATGGTAAAGTCCAGTGAGTTGTATCTTCCCTGAGCAATGGTAGAACCACTTCTCTACTTCCTTTTAGTCGCCTCTTATGACACACAAGAAATACACTGGGACTATTTTAAAACCCGAACCTATTTTTTAGTAAAAGATGTTCAATAAAATCAAGTTATGCAAGAAAACATAGATAATAGTCCGACACTGATCATCATATTCAAACTAGAGATGGGCCGATACCAAAATTTTCTCAGATATCAATACAGATACCGATATCACCTTCGTAATTTATATTCCGATACCGATACCGCCGATACCAGATACTTTATAAAATATGTTAAAGGCCTTTTTGTATCCACATACTTATGCCCTTATTATAGTTGCACCCACATATTTGTGTGCCTACGTACATTTGCAAACTTGAACTCTTGCATCCATTTGAGTGCAAACTTTTATGGATGAAAATATACTGAATTGACGCTGCGTTCAAGCATACATGGGTCTAAAGATAGCGTGCAAAAGTTCAGGGTTACACAAATAAAGCATATTCGTATGTTCCTTTGTAAAGACGTATCCGGTATCGGTTTTGGTATCAGTGATGAAAATTTCCCGATACCAGTACCGATACTTGCAGATACCGATACATCGACCCATCTCTTACCTTAGCAATCTTTTTTATTTTGAAGAAAATTTGATGCCAAAAGCACTTTTTACATTTTCATTATTCCAAACCCAAAATTAGTGCAGTGGAATTTTGCATTTTTTTTTTCAATGTAGCCTAACACAAACGTTCATTGGTGGACAAAGTTTTTCTAATGAAGTTTAGTACTGTATTCCCGAATGTCATTAAAATAAAAACTGGCAGAATATTCTCATTCTAACCAGGCGGCACCAATGCTGCAAGCATCTGGCATTGTCTCCCGGGTTAGGATCAGTCGGTTGCAACATGGGAAGTAGTAGTAGAATTTATTTCCAACATGTGAAAAAAACATAAGTACAATATGAAAATAATGATGAAATTATAAGATAGATCACTTAAGTCACAGATGGAGGAGGCACAGAGAGCCTGACAAGGCTATCGAGCTGTGTCACCTTTAATTGGCCAAGGTATAAGGTGGGTTTGGTTAAAAAAATAAACAAAAAAAAAAACAGTGTGACATTAAGATGTAGATAATGTCCACATAACTTATTCCAGGAAAAACAAAAATATTATGCAACATAGTAGAACATAAATTACTACAGTATGCCTTAGGATATGTTTATCCATCCTATGCAGTATGTAATGTAAATTATTATGATAATGGGATGTATGGTACGGTACTAAACTTCATGAGACCCCAAAGTTTTAATGAATCTCTCTATATTCCGATCATGTCAAACATAATAATCTAAGTTGATGCAAAAAATCTAATGACGTCACTCTCGCACACGGAGTGAACTGAGGGATCGCACGTGCCGCGACACGTTTTTGAAGCCTTTTTGGGTTTCGATTCCTTTCTCGATAATTTTGCTGTTTGGTTTTTTGTGTATTTTTGCTCATATGTTTTGTGTTTGTCTACGTCTATTTATGGGTATGTCCGGCGGGAATTACGAAATACTATTGACTGATTGATATTTATTGACCAATTAAAATCATACAACACCAGCCCAGAGATAAACTTGGATTATGATAATCGTAAACTGAATAGAAATTAAATCATTGTGAAGATAAACACAACAATGAATTATGTCATTAATACAATGTGTCATATATGTGGAATGGTAGCAATTGGTCGATAATGGTGATAAATTCGCATTTATTATATTTTTTTTTATTTGTAAACGACCGCGTCGATTGTTTGAAGCGGGAACCCCCATATAGTAGAACCCGCTAGATGGCCATATTATTCGTTGACTAAATCTGATGTAAGATGCTTTTTTAGTAGTGTTTATTGGCTCACTTTTAACTATTATTACTTTTTTTTAATTCACTACAACGTTAGGTGTTTTATTAATATTGTAAAAAGGAAATGTTACCGAACACGGAGTAAAGAGAAAAGTTTTTATTGACGCTTTTCCGCCACCTAGCTATTTCCAAATTTTTACTATTCCTAGTTATGCTTCAATAAGCACAATTGTCAACATTAGAGATACTCGGAGTTAAGAAATTAAGAATCCCAACCATAGATATAAAAAAAACGTTATTCCAAAAATCCGATATCGCACGCACATAAACACTAACAATTAATACACAGCAAACATAAAAAACGATTCGAAAATCAGGAAAGTCGGCAAAACCTGAAAAAAAAATTAAAAAATATACAAAGTACATGCCGCCGATCTACCTACACCCACACTTGCGTAATATGTATAAAAAATATTTAGAGAACACGGTAACAAGGCATTCCTTCATATTTGTATTGCGAAGTGGAAACCAACACTAAACTGTTCAGTCAGATTTTTTTTGTCAAGCACAGGCCATGGAACCTTCGGTGGATGGGGAATGAGTAAAGAATTCGACAACATTGAGCATATTTTACCATGTTGAGTGCCGTGTCCACGTGGCGCATCCAGGACGTTGAAAAGGGAGGAGGCGGGCAAAATTTGAAAATTCACTTTTGTTTTACTGGATTTGGACTACTAAACTTGGGCGTTCAAGCGTGGCTCAAACATGATTTCAATTTGTCAAGCACGTGCCACAGATAGACCGCGTCTCACCAACATGCATCAGTGATTCAGACTTAATAAATAAATAATAAAAAAACGCCATTCACATCCAGTCTGGCTAAATTTGGTAAAATGTATTTTCGTAAACTTGAGTCATCGCGCCACTGAGGCACCGTCCCTCCATGTAGTGCGCCGAAAACGGGGTCTGGACCCCCATAAATGCTAAATGTTAGAGGTCCCTAAATTAGCTAAAAGTAAGATTGAAATCGCGAAAAATCTCTAAATTTTTTTGCACCTTCGGCGAGAAGGTATGTAAAAATTTTACACATCTTATCTGATACGATATATATTTCTTTCTCTCCATTTAAAATCTTTTATTTCTGCCATATTAACTTCATCGTATAGTAATCCAACATTACCCGTATATAAACAGAGCAAAATATATATATTTAGCCCACAAATAGTCTTTCAATACTTTGTTAATAAACCGAATAAGAACTTAATTGAACACGAACCTAACCTTTCTAGGTAATTAGTTCCGATAGAAGTCAGATTTTATGACAGTGCCATGACCCTTCACGTCGACTGAAAAAATCGCAGAATGGATTCTAAGTAATCTATCACCTATAGGGCTGGGCAATTCGATTCGGTGATTCGAATCAATTCGAAGCACGAATTATTTGAATCAATCGTGAATTGTTCATAGGAACAAACTTGAAAAATAGACTAAAATGTTTATATATTTAAAAAAAAAATGCAATCGATATTGGACTAATTTGACCAAAAAAATTTGATTACATTTTGTGGTTAAAATATGAAAATGATTCCACCCAGACATGGGAACATGAATTGTAAATACAGTAAAATCTGAAATTTTCTCGATTTTAAAGATGGAGACAAGATGTAATATTAAGATGGGATATTTATTATTTGCAAGGAAATATGATTTGTTCCGATTTGAAAAAATTATTCGTATCATATTCGAATTCCAAATGATTTCTGTTTTGCCCCAGCCCTAAGATTCACGTCATAAAATTTCAACGAACAATTATTTTTCATTTTGTATTTCTAAAAAGTGTGACCGACACCAAATTTGTGCTAAAAGTTTTGGAGCAAAAAAAAAACACCCCGAGTAAACAAACGAACCTGAATGATTCAACAGTTTATTTCATGAATTTAATAAATATAAAAACATCTTCTGAGCCAGAAAAATTTATTCAAACATTATCGTCTTAAGCTTGAGTCACTGATTTGGATCACGTCACCTTCCAACTATGGCTCATGCTTGACAAATTCTGATCAGAAAACCCAAGAAATATGGCAGTGACGAAACAATGAAAAGCATGTGGAAAGCAAACTTTTCGAAGTGATTGTGACGTAACAAGGGGTTTGGTAATAACAGAAAACCTTCGTGAATTAAAACATTTTTACTAAGGATCAGTGTCGAAACCAAGATGGGCCATTACACTCTCCAAATCTTTCTTTCTTAACACTTCCTGAAGCCCATACTCTACAGCGCAAGTTTTTTTTTGCTTTTACATGGTACAGATTAACCAGAATTAGAATTTTCTTTTCCAAAAACTACAAAATTTTGGGAAACAACTTTAGAAAAAAAATCGTGCACTTTCGGAAAGTAATAATCGACTGAATAAGAAATCCTGGTTGCGTCACTGATGGACTTCTTACTTTTGGAATTGGAAATTCCATCGTATATGTTTTGAAGTTTCACGTATCTTCAGCGAACGAATTGATAAATGAAAAATATTGAAACACAAAATTTCATTGGATTGGTTCTTCAAGGGTTTGCTTTGGATTTTCTGTTGCTTTGGTTTCGATAGAGGCAGAAAAACGCTTATGACGACACAATAAGTAATGGAATTTACGCGCAAAAGGGCACGAAGTTTTGAGGTAGATGACAATGGTTTTTATGACAAAAACAAAACATTCATTTAAATTCTCCAACAATTTTTGTCTAATTGAACTGTACCCCCCCCCCCCACCCCCCCCCCCCCCTACCAAACCTCAGTCAGAAAGTTGTTAATTAAGCAAATTCTGGATGGGCTACAGATAGGCTGCCATCTTGGTGGGTCAACCTATGAGGGCGCTCCCCTTCAAAACTGGGGTGAATTTTTCCCCCAAAAAACTAGTCGAATCACAGAAAAGTTCTTAAATTTATCCATGTTTTTCCAAAAAAATTTATTTTTTGAATAAAAGTCAAATCTTTGACGCAAATTATAATAATAAGGACAAATTTTGCAGCCCTCATACTCATATGACTGTCAGCCCATTCAAAGTTTGCCTGTTCTGTAAGAAATATTTTCTGCTCATGGCAGTGTTTTTTTTGGTTTACGCAAATCGTACGCATTTTACGCCCAAATCTTATTTCAATGAAATAGAAAACAGGTTTTTATCTGTTGGATGAGTGGGATTCTTTGGTCTGGAGTTTGATTAGTTTATACGTGTAATAGGTGGGTTTACATAATGTCACTCATGCGTTGCAATATTATCAGTCCTCAAATCCATAATAAAACTTCCGGACTTTGTTCCACGTCAGCAAGCCACTGTTCAATTCTTTGACCTACTTCCCGGTGTCTACGTAAATGGGTCACTGATTTCTGATTGTTGTGTATTGAGCTCCTTTGTATGTTGATTGCGTCATAATCCTCCAGCGATATCGGATTTTTTTAAACGACGTAATATTCGACTAAGTTTGCTTTGTCTTCGTTTGTAAGGGGCGAAGTCGCGAGTAATATCCTGAAAATATTATATAATGAAGTTTCTTGTGTTGATTGAGTTTTATTCCCGATCTCTCCATTATATCTCTACCCTTCATTCACGCATTCGTACCCCCCTCCCCCAATAAGTAATTTTATTTTGTCACGCAGTAAGACACAGATGGACCGCACCTCGCCGCATGATCTATCAGTGACTCATACCTAACAAAACATGTGTACCCCTCGTCGGCGCGATCCATCAGTGACTCATACTTAACAAAACATGTGTACCCCTCGTCGGCGCGATCCATCAGTGACTCATACTTAACAAAACATGTGTGTAGCCCTCGTCGGCGCGATCCATCAGTGGACTCATACTTAACAAAACGTGTACCCCTCGTCAGCACGATCCATCAGTGACTCATACTTAACAAAACATGCAGTGTACCCCTTTCGTCAGCGCGATCCATCAGTGACTCATACTTAACAAAACATGTGTACCCCTCGTCAGCTGCGATCCATCAGTGACTCATACTTAACAAAACATGTGTACCCCTCGTCAGCGCGATCCATCAGTGACTCATACTTAACAAAACATGTGTACTCCCGCCGGCGCGATCCATCAGTGACTCATACTTAACAAAACATGTGTAATCCTCGTCGGCGCGATCCATCAGTGACTCATACTTAAACAAAACATTGTGTACCCCTCGTCGGCGCGATCCATCAGTGACTCATACTTACCAAAACATGTGTACTCCTCGTCGGCGCGATCCATCAGAGACTCATACTTAACAAAACATGTGTACTCCTCGTTCTGTGCGATCCATCAGTGACTCATACTTAACAAAACATGTGTATTCCTCGTCGGCGCGATCATCAGTGAATCGTATTCAACAAAGCATTTGTACAGACTTCTCTACCGGATCAGCATATATCTAAATAAAAACTTCCATTCAAAAATTTAAAAATGATTGAGAATCAGGAAGGTCGTCGTTTCCACAAATAGAAGCATTATCTTAAATATTTTAAGTGTTGTGATACCAACTAAAGGGAATCAAGTTTTTTTCTACCTAAATATCTCACTACTCACTTCTGTGTTAATTGACTTTTCTACGTTTTCTATTGATTGTTGTTGATGTCCACGAGAGCCGACTCTTCTCAAGTCCGTGCATGTTGTGAGCCCTGGAATGATTGCAAATTAGTGCTATTGAGTGTCCCGTTACTTGCTCTTTTCAGGCACTGCTTCCAACCTTGCTCAGAATAAATTTCAATAAAAAGTACTGGTTGAACGTAACCTACCACAAGAAAGTTAGGATACGGCAGGATTTCATTTTCATCCAGTGGGAGCGAAAATTTGAGGATTTTGCCTGACCAAAACACTAATTTTTCTTGTACATGGTTGGTGGAGGAAGCCGTAACCATTGGTTACATGTCCAACCATTCCTCTTGCATATAATCATTTCGCACAGGATTCGAACCTTTGACAGGACGATCAGAGAAGTGCCTTCCCCACTTCACCTATCGGGCCATTAGATAATAGGACACTCCAAATTGTTGCAAACCCCTTAGCGGAGTTATTCATCAGTTGCCCACATCTGACAATGTGACTAGGCTGGGCAAATTTTTGAATCGTTTAGAAATCCGGATAATTTTTTTTCGAATCGAATCACTAAATCCACACAAATTGTCAGTTTTTTATACCTTTAATATTTGATCAATTATCACATTATTGAAATCTCTATTTCGTATTATTCCTCACACAATTCCCACCATATTGAAATGATATTTGTTTTGTTTGAAACCCCTATGTTGATTAAATTCATGTGATATTATGAGCTGTTGATGGATCCGCACACAGGACAACGCGTTCCATCAAGAGCCAATCATTGACTGAGAGGGGAATCTTTATTCCAATATCACAACTAAATTTAACGTAAATGAACTTGGGTTTTACGGTATTATCCAAGAATCAAGTAGTTGCACTGCACACAATAAACAATGTTAAAGTTCAAGAATAGCCTACCATAGCATGCTGAGTGTTCGGTCTTTGTTGCGTAGAGGTAAAAGATGACAATAATTTGATGGGTTGTGACATAACACATGGCTTTCCTCGGCATCCGATTGTCTTTGATTGCGTCCTATTATGATGATAATAAAGAACTGAACGACCGTCCTGTCACGATGACCCTTGAATTGTAACCTTTAATGATGGTCTCGAAGAAGCTGTTCGTTACGAAAATTTGGGGCCGATTTTGGAAGTGCACCTGTGGGGGTATTCAGTGGGTAATTGTGAGTATTTCCAATAGTCACTGTTATGTCAGGTGATGATGAATACGCTGGAGTCATCATCTTTTTGGAATCGTTTTGCTGAATCACGTGTCGTTTAATGAAAACCGTCTGGCATTCCCAGCACTATTCTTCCTCGTAACGTTGGGGGGTGTACTGTGACACTCGAACTCTATTGCGCCATCTAGCTTCACTTGGTCTTGCAGATGGGAAGGGTCGAGGTTGGGAAGTGACATCAACCATTGCTATAA
>OZ023147.1:7398706-7935885 GCA_963675895.2 Styela plicata
CTAATAATGTTTTGTCATGTGTGGGCCGGAGATGAAAAACATCGCAAAGAAGGTTCCATGGCCTGTGGTTGACGAAAATAAATCTGACTGGGACAGTTAGTGTTGGTTTCCACTTCGCAATACAAATATGAAGGAATGCCTGGACACCATGTTCCTGTCGTTCCATTAAATATTTTTATACATATTATGCAAGTGTGCGTGTAGGTAGATCGGCGCATGCACTTTGTATATTTTTTAATTTTTTTTTCAGGTTTTGCCGACTTTCCTGATTTTCGAATCGTTTTTTATGTTTGCTGCGTATTAATTGCTGTGTACAAATCATTGATTCGACCCTGTATGGAGTATTGCTGTCACATTTGGGGCAGTGCCGCTGTCACTGTTCTTAGCATGCTCGATCGTATTCAACGGCGTGTGGTCAATATGATTGGTCCGAAACTTTCCTGCTGTCTGCAAAGTTTGACACATCGCCGCAACGTTGCCTCACTATGTTTATTTTACAGATATTATAATGGTCTTTGTTCAAAGGAGCTTTCTGCTCTCGTTCCTCAGAACAAAATTTTTAATCGATCAACAAGATTGGCTACCAATTCGCACCTATTCACTGTGGAGGTTCCATAATGTCACAAACAGTTTTATGCAAGAAGCTTTTTTCCAAGAATATCAAAACTTTGGAATTCCTTGCCTTCTTGCTGTTTTCCTGATCGTGTTGATCTACAAGGCTTTAAAACTCGCGTTAATAGACATTTATCAGGGATGGGGGTTCTTTAGTTCCTGCTCCTGCATTTTATGTAGCTCTTTGCACTTTAGTGGCTCCAGGAGAATTTTCAAGTTTGATTCTTCTTCTGTGTCCTTGCTCTGAGCGAATTTCAATAAAAAAAATAAAAAAAATTAATTGTTAGTGTTCATGTGCGTGCGATATCGGATTTTTGGAATAAACTGTACTGCACTTCATCTCGTTGCGTAAAAAGCGAGAAAGTCGCTATCTAACGTTTTCATATATGTATATATCTCTGATTAGGATTCCCAATTTCTTGACTCCGAGTATCTCTAATGTTGACAATCGTGCTTATTGAAGCATAACTAAAAATAGTAAAAATTTGGAAATCGCTAGGTGGCGTAAAAGCGTCAATGAAAACTTTTCTCCTTACTCCGTGTTCGGTAACATTTCCTTTTACAATATTAATAACACCTAACGCTGTAGTGGATTAAAAAAAGTAATAATAGTTAAAAGTGAGCCATAAACACTACTAAAAAAGCATCTTACACCAGATTTAGCTCACGAATAATACGGCCATCTAGCGGTCTACTATATGGGGGTTCCCGCTTCAAATCATCGACGCGGTCGTTCACAAATAAAAAATATAATAAATGCGAATTTATCACCAATATCAGTCGATTGCTACCATTCCACATATATGACACATTGTATTAATGACATAATTCATTGTTGTGTTTATCTTCACAATGACTTAATTTTCTATTCAGTTTACGATTATCATGATCCAAGTTTATCTCTGGGCTGGTGTTGTATGATTTTAATTGGTCAATAAGTATCAATCAGTCAATTGTATTTCGTAATTCCCGCCGGACATACCCATAAATAGACGTAGACAAACACAAAACATATGAGCAAAAATACACAAAAAACCAAACAGCAAAATTATCGAGAGAGGAATCGAAACCCAAAATAGGCTTCAAAAACATGTCGCGGCACGTGCGATCCCTCAGTTCACTCTGTGTGCGAGAGTGACGTCATTAGATTTTTTGCATCAACTTATATTATTATGTTTGACATGATCGGAATATAGAGAGATTCATTAAAACTTTGGGGTCTCATGAAGTTTAGTACCATACATTCCATTATCATAATAATTTACATTACATACTGCATAGGATGGATAAACATATCCTAAGGCATACTGTAGTAATTTATGTTCTACTATGTTGCATAATATTTTTGTTTTTCCTGGAATAAGTTAGGGTTATGTGGACATTATCTACGGTACATCTTAATGTCATCCATGTTATGCTTACACCCCCTTATCTCACATCGTAAATGTTTTTTATAGTTTATAACATATGCACTGTTTTTTTTTTATTATTTCTTTAACCAAACCCACCTTATAGTTACCTTGGCCAATTAAAGGTGACACAGCTCGATAGCCTTGTCAGGCTCCCTGTGCCTCCTCCATCTGTGACTTAAGTGATCTATCTGATAATTTCATCATTATTTTCATATTGTACTTATGTTTTTTTCACATGTTGGAAATAAATTCTACTACTACTTCCCATGTTGCAACCGACTGATCCTAACCCGGGAGACAATGCCAGATGCTTGCAGCATTGGTGCCCCCTGGTTAGAATGAGAATATTCTGCCAGTTTTTATTTTAATGACATTCGGGAATACGGTACTAAACTTCATTAGAAAAACTTTGTCCACCAATGAACGTTTGTGTTAGGCTACATTGAAAAAAAAAATGCAAAATTCCACTGCACTAATTTTGGGTTTGGAATAATGAAAATGTAAAAAGTGCGTTTGGCATCAAATTTTCTTCGAAATTAAAAAGATTGCTAAGGTAAGAGATGGATCGATGTATCGGTATCTGCAAGTATCGGTACTGGTATCGGAAAATTTTCATCACCGATACCAAAACCGATACCGGATACGTCTTTACAAAGGAACGTACGAATATGCTTTATTTGTGTAACCCTGAACTTTTGCACGCTATCTTTAGACCCATGTATGCTTGAATGCAGCGTCAATTTAGTATATTTTCATCCATAAAAGTTTGCACTCAAATGGATGCAAGAGTTCAAGTTTGCAAATGTACGTAGGCACACAAATAGGTGGGTGCGACTATAATAAGGGCATAAGTATGTGGATACAAAAAGGCCTTTAACATATTTTATAAAGTATCTGGTATCGGCGGTATCGGTATCGAAATATAAATTACGAAGGTGATATGTATCGATATCTGAGAAAATTTTGGTATCGGCCCATCTCTAGTTTGAATATGGTGATCAGTGTAGGACTATATCTATGTTTTCTTGCATAACTTGATTTTATTGAACATCTTTTACTAAAAAATAGGTTCGGGTTTTAAAATAGTCCCAGTGTATTTCTTGTGTGTCATAAGAGGCGACTAAAAGGAAGTAGAGAAGTGGTAGATGGTTCTACCATCGCTCAGGGAAGATACAACTCACTGGACTTTACCATGGTGGTTTAGTTCCTTTTGAGATGTTATCCGCTAGAGTGCAGTTGCTGGTACTACATCTTTTAGTAGCTCTTTGCTATTAAGTGGCCGTTAGTTGGTTCCTTTAGGCTCTGCTGCCCTGCTTAGAGTGAATTTCGATAAATAATCATAATTTTCTTCAAAAAAAAGTATTAGTTACCTCGATATTGAGTCGTAACAACTACTTCAGCTAACACATCAATAAAATAGGGGAGTATTCGGAAATTTTAAATAAAATTTTGAATATAAAGTACTATCATGTAAAATCCTACAAAATGGCCTACCCACAGCAGATAAAATGAGATATTGGTTTGCTAATGAACCAGGTCATTATGTGATCAAAATATTGAAGAGAACTGTTACCATTTATTTTTCCATTGTCAGTGGATAAAATATTTTTAGAATTGGTGTGAAAATCCAATGGTAGCTGATGTGGTTTTTGCCAATGACACAATATGTGAATCCAAATTGCTGACTCTGCTCTGCGCAAAGACGCCTATCTGGGAATACGAAATTCTGTCAAATATGATGGTTTGCAAAAAAATAAATATAACTTAAGGGCCATGTTTAAATGTAAATTGGTAGGAGTGCTCAAATGCGTGAAAACGAAAGGGAGAACTTGGTCCTGCATAGTTCTACTAGTATATATATATATATATAAACTTAAATTATAACTGAACACAACCACAATCATGTATTGGCATGATGATGAATGTGGTGAAATGACTACAAAACTATATGCACTGGATATATGATGAATCACAAACTTACGAATATGGATGGATAATATGGAAACGGACTTTAGTGAAATCACCAACAAATCGAACTCGAATAATCAATTGGTACAAATGATATATGGTAACGATATATTGGTTAATTGGTATTTATGACATGTGTAATATATGTGCTTATATGTAAACTTTATTGCTTGCTACAATTATTCTATATTATGCACTGATGACATGATATAAAACATATATGTATGTGTGATGTATCATGTTACATATAATAATAAATATATATATTTGGACTATAACTGGGATTTGGGGTAAATAACTATAAATATTTTCTCTTTTATAATTCGTTTTTCAAATTTAAAAAAAAAAAATTTCAATAAAAAAAAACCTGACCTCACTTCTCACAGTTTGTAGTATCTTGAAACATATCGACTAACTGCTGTTTTTACCAAGATGCATATTTTGAGATTTAAGATAGAAATACATAATAGACAGTTTTTTTTACTAATTTGTTTGAATCTAATTTTATCCAGCCCAAATTTTTAACTAAACAAAGCTCCTAATATTCTCTCATTTGTTGTTGGTTTAATAAATCTGCAAAATCTTACTTACAGCTGAGGCTGTGCAGAATATTCGATTCGTTATGAGAATCATAAATTATTCGATTCGATTTTGCCAGGGATTCATTATCAACATATTCAAAAAATGAATCATTTTCAGAAAATAGACATATATTTTGGTGTTTTAATAATTTTCCAAGAAAATGTATTTGTTTATCATGATCTTTCTGACTCAAATGTTTGATTTGATTCGTGAAATTATTTGATTTGATTCTGAATCCAACAGATATTTGATTTGGCCTCCTTTATTTACGATCAGACTAGCAGAATGTCGGCTACTAATTCGTACCTCAATGTATAATATTATTTTTTCGTTCATCGTACCGAACTTCGTACCAGTACGTGAATGAGTACTATAAATCATTTTCATTTATCGCACTAAATTTTGTACTAGTATGAAAAACACTACGAATCTCTGGGAAACATTTTCAAACCGTGCCAACTACCAATGTCTAAAATCCATGCCCACCTCTCAACTCAGGGTGTAATAACTAAGGTAGGCTGAGCCAAACAGGAAAATTTAATATCTTTCCAGCATACGAACCATGTCTGACTATAAGTGGTCGCTAATGCAGGGTCTTGGTCAGGGTGACTTCAAGAAGTTGCTATAAAAAATACAAAAAAAAAAAAATTTATTCATTCTCATGATTTAGTTACAAAACTACATAGATGTAGATGTACACATTTTTCTAATTAATACGAGTGGAACGTGGGGGCACGAAAAGACGTATTTTTTTTAAAATCGACTTGAATGGATTGACCATGGCTCAACATATACGCACACTTATATGTGAACAGCAATAAAGTTGTTGAAAAGGGCGTGCACTTCCCGGTTTGAACAAGTTTACCCGTGTTATTGCACCCTGGGTTGAATGGTGGGCCGGACTTATCTGGACCTGAGATATTCAAACTACGATGCCAGGATGTACAAAACGCAATTTTGAAAGTTTTGAATAAAATTTACATTCACCCGAAGGAGTACAAGATTCAATATTGGGCACGTTTTTACATATATATAAGTATGGTTTTGGGTCAGTTCAGTTGGTTTTATCATTTTTGACAATGTACCGGTATATATATTTCATGTTGTATTTAATAAATAGAGTAGAAATTTTGCAAGGCTTCAACTTCACTTTTACATATCAGTGGCCACTTATTGGTTTTTTCAGGTGAAGTTCTCAACCACCAACCGTTTGATTTTGCCGTTTGAAGGTTTAGGTGCGCTATGCATTTTCCTTATCGGACCCTGGTCTTTATTATTATCATATTTCTCTAATTATCTTCGAATACTGTTTTAAGTATAAGGACAACCCTTTGTGACAATTTAACCATCTCCCATGCTTGGATGAAGATGATTCTGTGGAAATATTTTCTGAGAATATTAGTTTGAAATATTTTTGTGGGAAAAGATGTCCTTTATTATCAAACTGACTTTTAAAATTAAGTAATAGCAATTCATATTATTGGGATTCAGATTATCGTTATATTGTCTGGTTACATGTCTGGGTTAATCATTAGCAAGAGGGATGGCACGGATATCGCGCATCGTCGTATGATCAACTTATCTTATTTGTTCAGTCAGGTGGGGTCGCATCTGTGGGTAACTGGTTACGTAATCAGAAATTTTATGTTGTCAAGCATGAGCCACAGATGGCCCGAATCTCATCGACACAATCCATCAGTGACACATACTTAACAAACGATATTTTAGTTTTAGCAACATCACACATTTCACTGAATAATAACTGTTAAGTGCAGTGTCTCACGTTTAAGCTAAATAAACTGAAACGGTACAGATGGGTTTATAGTAGTTGCACATAATGTTCTTGTCTCATTCTGAAAAATTCAATGTTTTATCGAGGATAGCTCCAGATGCCTGTGAGGCTACAATTTTATCAATGTCGAAAAGACAATATTTATTTTACGAATGATTTAATACAAAATCTTATTATTATTATAATTTTCTTCTGATGTGGAATTCTAGTTTTGCTGTGTATTTTGATGGACTGAAAAATTTGCTATCAATTATTGTAAAATTAGTTATGTTTTCAGTTTATTAATTCGTGATGATTTGTGTTTTTGGTTCTAAATACTGGTGGAGCGATGTTCCCTGCACAACCTCCTCTTGCATCCACACCTGTCACTAAATACACTATTCTGTTCTTCTTCATTTTCCATTGTCATTGGCTCGATGCGGCAAACCCAGGATCTACGATCCTGTTCCTCCATTCCTCCACGGAATAAGCTAAAGCTGAAAATATCAGTGTCGGCTAATTTTTTTCAAAAATGTGTTGTTAGTGGTAGCCATAATATTATACGTCAACAAGGGTTCATGTTGACTAAGCAATGAAATTTAGCCAAGTTTATATTAATTCACTGTTTACTGGGCCCATGTTGGCATCGCAAGTTAAAAATCTAGAGTCTGACTCAGTTATCCATGCCCACCGCTCAACCCTTGGGTAGGCAAAGCCGAACAGAAAAAGATCATATCTTTCAAGCAATCGTAACACTGTCCTGTCCGTCTTTAAGTGGCCGTTGTTACAGGGCCTTGGAAGGGTGATCCAATATGAGACAATATGAACTGTACTCAATCCTTAGTCCCCGTATATATATAAATATATAGTAAATAAAAAATTATCTCATTTTTATTTTCTGTCAGAACTGTCTACCTCCATGTTTTGTTATGAGAAGCAAGGCCGGAAACAACCCAAAGAAGAAACCAACTGACAGCCATCTAATGCTAAAAGAGCCACTACAAGATATAGCACCAGAAACTGCACTCTAAGCGGAAAACACAAGCGGAACCATTATGATAAAGTACAGTAAACGGTATCTGCCCTGGGCAATGTTAAAATGATGTACCACTTCTTTGTTTCCATTTAGTCGCCTTTGACGATACGCCTGAAGCCTGTAGCATTCGATTCGGTACTGGAATTTAATCAATTTGATTCCGAAATCAAAAGATATTAAGAGTTTAATCACTCCTAGAAATAGCGTTATTCTCAATTTTTCAACAGAGTTGAATAAAAATATAATAGAAAATGTAGTATCCAAATACAGCATAAGATTTATCTTCATTTCTTTTGCGCATAGATATGAATAAAAATCTCGTAATATCGTAATATAGCTTTAAGTTCTGAATTGCGGATTTATATGTTTTAATCCGAAAAGAACATCCAGGATAATTTCAAGATGGCGAATCAAGGACAGGGCCCACCTCCTGCAGCAGAGATTCGAGGTAAGGCAATTTTTTTATATTGTGGTTCGTGATTTGACTGTTTGATTGGCACAGCCCACTATAATGTTTCCTATTATATGTTTCTTTCAAATATATGATGTTGCTTTATTCTTATGTTAGTGTGTTGAGTAAGAACACTATTGACCCTTAGAGTGCCCGGTTAGTTCAATCAGACATATAGACATAGCCTATTCTGACACCTCCGTCGAGACAAAAGGCGATACAAATCGGTAAAAGCGTTTGCAATACGCTTCGAGCTACGCACCTCTGATCGTTATTGCTCGAGTTGCGCGGTGGTTCACGTAAGAACTCATTGCGACTTCCTCCACCAATCAGGTCAACGAACAGCAAACATAAGAAATATGACAAATCAAAAATGTACACCCCGATTCGGAACTGGTATCTGAACAAGAGGTTGTGGTTTGCCGTATGATTAAGCTTAATCGCGGGCGCTCCTCTACCGCAGGATAAAGTAGGATTCCCGTCCAAGTCAGCAGGGGTGGTGATCAATTCGTACCATTCTAAAACTTTATTGAGAGCGAATGGTCAATTCGTACCATGAAAAAATCGCCGTTGGTTAGTTCGTATTCTTGCTGAATGTTCACAGGAAATTACCTGCTTACGAATTAATGTAATAGTAGCAAGAGGATCGAATAAAATTATCAAAAATAGATACGCTGCTCAAGATCTCTCAAACTTTGTATTATGCGGCCCGAAATAAAATTTGCGGAAATCGTCATCAAAAGCTTGACAATCGCTCCTTTTCTCTCCTAAAATGCTCAGCCATCCTGACTTCTCGCATTAATCCATCACGCTTTTCATCATGGTACGAATTGACCTATGTAATATTTAATCGGGTACGATTTGCTTCACCGAAAACATACTGGTACGAATTGACTGGAAACCAGTCAGCATCAGGTGTGTTTGAATGAAACTTTGTCTACAGAGCTTTTGCACCGCGGTCGTTTTTGGCGTCGGGTGATGGGCTGAAAGCGGGGTCTGTAGGCTGAGACTCACATGGCCCACGAGTGGAATTTGTTCGACCGAGTAGGCTACTATAATTGTTGAGATATAGGTCCTCGTGTGTATTTTGTGAATATGTCACACTGACATACTGCATATATTCTGTACGGTATTAGGTGAGTTTACCTTATCATTTATTCGGGTCTAGTGAAGTTTAGTACCATATTCCCGAGTGTCATCAAAATAAAAACTGTCAGAATATCCCCATCTTAACTAGGGGGCACCAATGCTGCAAGCATCTGGCATTGTCTCCCGGGTTAGGATGAGTCGCTTGCAACATGGGAAATTTTTATGATAATCGGATATATTGTACGGAACTTAATGAGACCCGTTTTTTCGACCCTTCACTGCATACAGCAGTGAATTGTTTATATAGTGCCTTGCTGGAAGAGCCACATGTCACTTTTACAACAATGTTGTGGTGTTTAGATTTATTTTAAAGTAAGTTGGCACGCAGCAAAGGCAGGTCAATGAGCGATCATTGGTTGCACTTTTTTTTAAACTTCAAGGTTTTACCAGCTTTCCTGAGTCCTTTGTCACCTTTTCCTGATACGTTCATCAATGACTACCGGCTGCCGGTAATAGAAATGCAAAACTAATAATTTCCTTTCAATTCTCAGAAAGTGTATTCAATGAAGCAAGTATAAGAGCTAGAAGAATTGACACGGTACAGCATGCAGAAGTCGTTCATGCAGGAGTCGTTCATATTCAACACTATCATGCTCCACCAGGTGAGTGCCTTAGCTGAATTACCATTTTGGAGTCCACAATTACCTTTTCAATACGACTCACTGATTAACTGCAATTTGACAACGATTATCTGTCAACGACTCTTGCTCGACATCCATCACCAGGACTTTATGGTTGGTGGTTGTTTTTAGAGTTGTGCTAGTCACAAGCAATAGTCTCAATCTCAATTTAACAATAATTTCTGCTCTCGTAACAAGATTTGTAATCGATCCACACGATCGGCTACCAATTCGCACAATGTCACAAACAGTTTTATGCGAGAAGTTTGAAATTCCTTGCCTTCTCCCTGCTTTCCTGATAGTGTTGATCTACAAGGCTTGAAAACTCTCGTTAATAGGCATCTATCAGGGATGGGGTTTCCTTAGTTCTATTTTTGCATAGTGGTGCAATAGAATTTTCAAGTATGATTTGTCTCCTGTGGCCTTGCTCTGAGCGAATTTGAATGAAAAAAATATTAGAAATCTTTGACAATATGTGAGCAGTATGACATCAATCAATATGCATCCTCTGACTATATATGCACTCGTTATTCCCCAAAGACATTAGATCTCGTTTAAAATTCGAATACTCAAGTTTTCTGTATAAAAATATGTTCATTTAGGAGCGGCACTTCAACCAGCATTCGCACAACAACAGAATCCTAATCAAGCACCAGTCGTACAACATCAGAATCCTAATCAAGCACCAGCCGTACAACAGCCGAATCCTAATCAAGCACCAGTCGTACAACATCAGAATCCTAATCAAGCACCAGTCGTACAACAGCCGAATCCTAATCAAGCACCAGTCGTACAACAGCCGAATCCTAATCAAGCACCAGCCATACAACAGCCGAATCCTAATCCGGAGCCCAACAATCAAGCCATTGCAGGACAAGGTAATTATATTCACTACGTAAAAACTTACGAGCTTAAATGATTATTTTGACTCTTATTATTTACTTTTATTTAGAATTAGATCTAAAACTCATAGTTTTCTGAGAAAATTAAGTTTCTAAAATTATGAGATTCTCTGGTTTTGGGTTTAAATTGATTCGATTTATTGTTTCCGGGATAAAATAATAAAAACCTACAGAGGACATGATTTTGCACTGAAAATTACTCGAAAGTTTTGCGAAAATTCATTAACATGTCCTGTTCATTGCTCTTAGTGGTAACTAAAGTATGTAAGGCGGATTGTTTAGTTTATTACTGATTTATCGATTGTAATGATAAACTAAGTTTACGAAATAGTTCCATAATCTCACAACAATATGTCTTGTTGCAAAGTCAAAAAATGCCCTGTTGGTTAATTTTTAGTAGTTCATGTACCACCGATTATTGTTTTGCCTCGCAATCTATTTCTTTTGCATCTAATACTATTCTTTTATGAACAAATAAGGCAAAATAGTTGAAAATAACGAAAAACTAGAAAAATTGGAAAGTTTTTAATGTTGCCAGACTCGCTCGAAACTGAAATTTTCAAACCACCGGGCCCGATTGAAAACATTTTCAAATAAGCTAAAGCTTTTTATGTGTTAATATTCAACACTATCACTTCCCACCAGGTATGTTTTATCGTTTTTAACAGCCACGATTTTTTTTTATCTATTTTGTCAAGTACTGTCTGTGATGAACCATGCTCAGACAATGCAATTTGTCAGCAAGGCTAGTAGTATACGATCTGATTTTCTAGCACGAAAATTTTTCTTCTTTGGTATGGTGCAAAGTTAGATATTCATTTTTGTACGATACCATACTCTTTTTCTTACCTTCATATTACCTCACATTCTTCTCATATGAATTTGAAAATTATTTTTATTCTACATTTATATCTTTTTACAACTAAATTATGAACGCAAATAAGATAGTCTGTCAAAGAATTTTTAAACCAGATATCAAAAAGCTGTAGATGTTGGTGATTTTACACGCAGGGGTTTGTATTGAACAATACTGTTTTGGACATTGGTAGTTGGTTCTGTTCGAAATTGCTGCCTACCGAATCGTACCTGTTTTTGTACTGTTACGAAATTTAGTGAGATAAATGAAAAATATTAATGGGACTTCTTTTCGTACAAGTACGGAGTTCGGTACGGTATACGACAAAAAATAACGTCAGTTCGTACTGTTGTATCAGTCCTGGGTCATGATAAATTATCTGCCACTTCGTTGCCTCCTTTCAGTTAAACCTCTTAAGACACTCAGTGATACATCAAGACTATTAGGACTATTCTAAAGCCCGTACCTACAGAGCCTCAAAATATTGCGCTAGTTTTATATCATATCTCAGCCTGTGATCATACACTATCTGATCTTATTTTGAATTCATTTCAATGGAGTGAGGTTTTGGAATGAAGTTTCAGGAATTTCCAAAAAAGTGAAGGCTAGTGCAGGGGCAAAGCGATGATTTTTTAGCCAACACAACCAACACTTAGATCTCCTATGAAAGGTAAAAATCAAAGTTTGCCTGTATAAATATGTTAATCTTATTTAGGAGGGGCACTTCAGCAACCTGTGCAACAGAATCCAGAAGCACAAGTCGTTCAACAGGAGAATCCAGAGGCTCAAAATCAAGCCACTGCAAGTCAAGGTAATTATATTCTGATGATCAATAGGATAAGATATCATTTTTAACGTGCGGGAGAGGAAAGCCAAGAATACAGCTTAACCATATGGCGAACCACGACCTCTCGGGCTGACACTAGTTGGGGTGAAGGTTTTTGGTGTATCGTATTTCTAATTTTTCCTCTGGATGGACCTGGTTGGTGGAGGGAGCCGTAAGCAGCACTTACTTGAACCATCATGCACCAACGAGGCGTCCAACAATCCTCTCCAATAGAATCATCCCATTTAGGATTCAAAACCCACGATAATTGAGGAATTGTAACTCGGTCTATTCTCAAATCCTCAACAGATTGATCTAAATTGGCACCCTTAATTTTTCAAACTTTATTAACCAAAATATGTCGTCTTGCTCGTTAGTGTATGACATGGACATCACACATACGAAATTGGTTAGATTAATTGGTTGTCAATGTACACCGTCTGCAAGCAAGCTACTTATGTGGCATTCTCAAACCCACACTTTTTCTACTGTGTCCTGGTTCATGTCTGTGTGCGCTCTGCAAATGTTAATTAGTAATTGAATCCTATAATCCGATTCAAAAATATATTTTTGCGCAGGCCGTGCACAACGTATATAGCGTGGAAGCATGCAGAATGCACTTTCTTGTCTATTTTGGAATTCCTGGTATCAAAGGTTTTCATAATTGGTTTCCATAAAGGTTCTGCATAATTTTCTATTATTATTATTATTAATATGGGAAGTGCAATACGATCAACTCCCATTAACACATATACATAACGAGCGATGGAAAGAAAGTTGCCTGGAAAGGAGTCGCCCGGAAAATAGTCACCTGGAAAAAAAGTTCCCCAGAAAAAAATGCGCCGACAGAAATTAACCCTTTCTTACCCCAATGCATTTCGGAATAATTCCGGTATATTTAATTAAAATTTTTCATTCATTCTTGAATAGTGGAAAATTTGACTGGTGGAAAATTTTAGGTTTTAATACGTTATAAAGCACTTAGAAAGGGATTCTGTGCTTTGCAAAATCCTATTTCAGGAGTAGGGTGCCACTGTAGGGCTGGGCAATTCGATTCAGTGATTCAAAACACAATTTATTCGAATCAATCATGAATCGTTCATTGCAACAAAAACTTGCTAAATAAACTAGAATTTTCACGAAAAAATATGAAAGTTGTTGCTCTTAGACAATGTGGTGTGAATGTGTAAAAACACTATAAACTATCAATTTCCTGATAACCAAGAGAAAAGTTGTAATAGTAAAATTGGGATTGTTATTTACCCGGAATTAGTGATTCGATCCGAAAAAATTATTCGAATCAGATTCAAATTCCAAATGATTCGGTTTTGCCTAGCCCTTATCTGCCAGGTCTGATAAACCTGTGACACAAACTTATACGCTTTGGCGATGAAAACATGCGATGGCTTTGATGGTCTCAAGGTTTTATTGTCCCGCTTCAATGAACCCCTATTAAAATATCTATTTTCTCATTTTCAGGTGGTTTCTTTCGCCGAATTGCAAGATTTTTTTCAGGATGCACCCGAAGTAAGTTTCTGGCAAGTAATTGTATCGATACGAAAAATCTGCCAACAAAGCTATGAATATTTATACTCTTTTAATACCACTAAGTATTTTGGAATCGCACTCATCATATTTTGGCGTTACATGCAAACATTGGACCAGATATTCCATATCATTAAGGGAAATGTACTTTGCCCGACTGCTCAGATGTATTTAATTAATTTAACTAATTTACAGTTCGATTCGGTGATTCAAAACACAAATTTTTCGAATCAATCAAGCTCTTTGCACTCTAGTGGCTTCAGAAGAATTTTCAAGTATGATTTGTCTCCTGTGGCCATGCTCTGAGCTAACTCTTATAAAAAAAAATAAAATATTTGACGATATGTGAGCAGTACGATATCTGTAACGATCAAGCCATTGCGGGACAAGGTTACCATAATATTATTATTATATTCATTACATAAAAACTTGAGGGCTTAAATCTTTATTTCGACTCTTATTATTTACTTATGAGCTGTGAAGTCATTTAGACTTGGATCAAAAACTCATAAAAACTGTTATAGTTTTCTGAGAAAATTTCTAAAAGTTTCTAAAATTATGAGATTCTCTGTTTTTGGGTTTAAATTGATTCGATTTATTGTTTCCGGGTCTAAATAATAAAAATCTACAGAAAACATGATTTTGCACTGAAAATTACTTGAAAGTTTTGCAAGAATTCATTAACATGTCCTGTTCATTGCTCTTAGTGGTAACTAAAGTACGTAAGGCGGATTGTTTAGTTTATTTCTGATTTATCGATTGTAATGATAAACTAAGTTTACGAAATAGTACCATAATCTCATGACAATACGTCTTATTCCAAAGTCAAAAAATGTTGGTTAATTCTATTCCTGAGCATACAATTCAACCTTTCATCAGACTTCATAACCCGACTTTTGCAGGGATTTCTTCCTTATATAAAATTGTTAGTCGGCACAGTCGCAAAATAACCATTATTTACTTGTTATGCTATCATAGCGTCCCAGGGGGAAACAGGAAAAGGTAGAAAACTATACATATTCAAGAAAAATTTGAGTTCTTTATGATATCAATTCAGGCCAACAACCAAAACAGTCCAAATCTCGCAATGGAGGGAGACAAAAGAAAGAAAACCGCAGTCAGACTTCCAACCAAGAAGCATCCTCAGGAACAAAGCATCAACAAACTTCTGGTAAAAAATTTTGTTGCAACTCGGAGACTAGAGTTTAGTGTAAATGAATTTATTTACGACGATGCTTACATTACTAAGGTGATGTTTTCTCTTGGTGCAAATATGAGATAAGTGCGTCCACTAAAAAATACTTGCACTGTTTATTAACGACATGTTTAAATGAGGCATCCAAGTGAAGCTCACATGTAGAGTATTTCAACTAATCTTAAGTATTTTTAGAGGCATTTTTTTATTAAACTCCAGCACTTGTATGATTTCATCTGTCGAATATAATAAGTCTTTTGAGGAAATGTGTTTTTTTGTGTCTTGTTCGAAACATCATTTCAGAATAAGTCTCTCGCAGGCACCTAGGCTCTGTATTGTAGTTGGGCAATTTTGGAGAAAATCCATTACACGAGGATGAGAAAATTTTTAGTGGTTCATGTACCACTGATTATTGTTTTACTCCGCAGTCTATTTCTTTTGCATCTAATTCTATTCTTTTTTGAACAAATACGACAAAATAGTTGAAAATAACGAAAAACTAGAAAAATTGGAAAATTTTTAATGTTGCCAGATTTCGCTTGAAACTGAAATTTTCAAACCACCAGCCCCGCTTCAAAACCTTTTCAAATGAGGTAAAACTTTTTGTGTGTTTTTTTTCAACCAACCACCCCTTTTGAGGGGGTTGTAGCTGTTTTTCAAAAATTTCATTTTTTTGAACCATCCTATCATAGCTTGTTTAAATATTAGAAAATTAATAATTTACAAGTCACGTTTTCTAAATAAATTGCTTCGTCATCTTGTAGCAGTGTTACCCCAGTATAAGGTCTGACTACAATTTTGATATTAATAACAATAATAAGTGAAAACACAACAAGCATACTATCCAGAAAAATTCAAAGCCTTGCTTCAAACACAAATTTATTTCTGTAAAGTTTCCTCCTTCCAAAGTAAAATTTCAGTCAAGTCAGACGAAACGTAACAGAAATAAATTTGTGCTAGTGTGAAGCAAGATTTTGGACCTCTCACTAAATAAATTACTATTGGCTTTGACAAAATTTTTTTCATAAATATGTTTATTTAGAAGGGGCACTTCAACAAGTGGTCGTACAGCAACAGAATCCTAATCCGCCTAATCAAGCACCAGTCGTTCAACAGAATCCAGTCGTAGAGAACCTGGAGCCTGACAATCAAGCCATTGCAGGACAAGGTAATTATATTCATTATGAAAAAAATTACGGGCTTAAATGGTTATTTCGGCTGTTTGCATTTTGTGTTTGCATTTTATTCAGGAGTGGAACCTCTACAACCGGCCAATCCTAATCAAGTCGTTGAGCAACAGAATCCAGTGTTAGAGAATCCAGAGCCTAACAATCAAGCCATTGCAGGACAAGGTAATTATATTCATTACATAAAAACTAGAGGGCTTAAATGATTATTTCGGCTCTTATTATTTACTTATAAGCTGCGAAGTCATTTAGACTTAGATCTAAAACTAAAAACTAAAAATTTATTATTTGCACTGAAAATCACTTCAAAGTTTTGCAAGAATTCATTAACATGCCACGTTCATTGCTCTTAGTGGTAACTAAAGTATGTAAGGAGGGATGGTTCAGCTTAGTACTGATTTATCGATTGTAATGATAAGTTTACGAAATAGTACCATAATCTCACGACAATACGTCTTGTTCCAAAGTCAAATGATATGGTAGAAAACTATGCATATTCAAGTAAAATTTGAGTTCATTATGATATCAATTCAGGTCAACAACCGAAACAGTCCAAATCCCGCAATAGAAGGAGGCGAAAGAAAGCAAATCGAAGTCAGACATCCAACCAAGAAGCATCCTCAAGAACAAAGCATCAACACACTTCTGGTAAATAATTTTGTTGCAACTCGGAGACTAGAGTTTTGTGTAAAGGAATTTATTTACGACGAGGCTTTCATTACTAAGGTGATGTTTCCTCTTGGTGTAAATATGAGATAAGTGTGTCCATGTCTGCACCATTTATTGAAGACATGTTGAATGAGGCACCCAAGT
This sequence comes from Styela plicata, assembly GCA_963675895.2. Classification (NCBI taxonomy): domain Eukaryota; kingdom Metazoa; phylum Chordata; class Ascidiacea; order Stolidobranchia; family Styelidae; genus Styela; species Styela plicata. The sequence continues at coordinate 7,415,632 of OZ023147.1, forward strand.
GAGGCTCACATGTAGAGTATTTTAAGTAATCTAAGTATTTTCTGGAGGCATTTTTTTTTTGAACTCCAGCAGTTGTATGATTTTATCTGTCGAATAAAATAACCTCTGTGCCATTTCATTGGGATAAGTTTTTTGAGGAAATGTGTTTTTTTGTGTCTTGTTAGAAACATCATTTCAGAATAAGTCTCTCGGCAGGCACCTAGGTTCTGTATTGTGTCTAGTGAAGAATACTTTGTGGCTTCTTCTTGTTGGGGCAACTAACTGCCACCGATCTGGGTATGCTTTGGAACGTAGGTGGGCAATTCTGGAGAAAATCCATCACACACAGATGAGAAAATTTTTAATAGTTCATGTACCATCGATTATTGCTTTACACTGCAATCTGAAAAACTTTAACATGTTGATTTACTTTGATCCAGGTGGTGCATCAAGATCTGATGATGTCGAATATTATCCTCCGGTTTATAGAAGAGAAGAGCCATCAGGTTCGTTGTTTCATAAAAAGTTTCACTAAAAAGTTTCCAATTTTTTCAATTTTTGGTTATTTTCAACTATTTTGGCTACCGTATTTTGCAGCCGATAAGTCGCTACTTTTTTCCAAAACTTTTGGAAACTTTTGGAAAAGACTTATACGTTGCGACCTATGTATATTTTTTTCCCGACCCACAGCGAATTGTGAAGCGTTTTATATTACGGTATATAAAAGTTATATATAGATGACGCGGCGAGCGCATGTACTTTCAAGATACGTCAAATTGTAGAGAGATTTACCGTATTTTGCGGCCTATAAGTCGCTACTTTTTTCCGAAACTTTTGTTTCTGAGACTTGTACGTTGCTGCGATCTGTGTATTGTTTTTTTCCCGGCCCACAGCGAATTGTGAAGCGTTTTACATTACGGTATATAAAAGTTATATATAGATGACGCGGCGAGCGCATGTACTTTCAAGAAACGTCAAATTGTAGAGAGATTTGAATTAAATTGATAACAGACTGCACCCAAATTTACCGTGTACCTAGCACATGCTCATCTTTTTGCTTGCAGACATTAGTGAATTTTCATTGGTACATACATGTCATACATCGTCATACATGCGATTTAATTTGATGACGATCCGATCATGTGTGATCATCAATCGGAACAGCCAGTATTATATCATTCATTGCAAAACGGCGCAATAGGGAATGTATGTAGTTTGTAATCCACGCCAGCCTCTAAATTGACGAAACAAGGAATTTAAACTTAGCAAGTTCGACGCGAATTACTTTGACGTTTTGACAATGACGCAATCGACGCCAGCCTCTAAATCAACGAAACAAGGAACTTAAACTTAGCAAGTTCGACGAGAATTACTTTGACGTTTTGACGATGACGCAATCGACGCCAGCCTTTAAATTAACCCTTCAAATTAACGAAACAAGGAAAAATCTACAATTGTGACATCGAAAAATATATTTTGGTATTTAAAAGCCTGATTTATAAAAAAAAATAAATTATTTTATCGTCAATAATATATTGTTTTAAATACCCCCATAAGGAATTTAAACTCGGAAGGTTCGGCGTGAATTACTTCGACGTTTTGACACTGACGCAATCGACGGCACACTTTAATCAACAAAATCAATCAATCAAGAAAGTTCCACAATTGTACATTTTCACACTGTCCGTAATAATGTTTTGTACTATTGTAGAAACTGCTTCCGTTAAGTATGTTTTGTTTATGTTCACACATGACGTCTTGGTAGGCAATGTATTAAAATGCAAAATGTGTATCTCGATAAACAATAATTACAACAACAAGAAATGGCGAAATTAAATCAGAACCCTTCAAATTCTTCGTCTTCGGTGTCTGAGGAAAACAGATCATACAAAGGTGATTGGTTTGTAACGATCGGCTTAGAAGCAGGCACTTCAATTTTGTCTGAAAGGGAGTAAAATATACCAGCTTTCTTAAAACCATTCACTACGCACTCCGGGCTCACTTGTTCCCATGCTTCAACAATCCACCGCGACATTTTGAAGGGAGAAAAACGATGTTTTACGGTCATCGGCCGAAACGACATTGCACACCTGGCCGAAAGACATTGCACACCTGGCCGAAACGACATTGCACACCTGGCCGAAAGGACATTGCACACCTGGACAAAAACGATACTGCGCTCGTTCCATGCGTCTGAGTTAATGAATTAGTGTACGTTATTACTTTAGCGTTTGACAGCGTGTGTTTCCGTTTTTGAGGAGTCGTTCACAGACACTTTGCGACTATTACGGTGCTGCGTCAAATCTGTGTGCAAAATAGCAAAATTTTAGAAAAATGACCCTTTGCGACCATTACCACGGAGGTGCTTATACGCCGCAAAATACGGTAAATTAAATTGATAATAGACTGCACCCAAATTTACCGTGTACCTAGCACATGCTCGATCTTTTTGCTTGCTTACATTAGTGAATTTTCATTGGTACATACATGTCATACATGCGATTTGATGACGATCGGATCATGTGTGATCATCAATCGGAACGGTCAGTATTATATCATTCATTGCAAAACGGCGCAATAGGGAATGTATGTAGTTTGCAATCGACGCCAGTCTCTAAATTAACAAAACAAGGAATTTAAACTTAGCAAGTTCGACGCGAATTACTTTGACGTTTTGACAATGTCGCAATAGACGCCAGCCTCTTAATTAACGAAACAAGGAATTTAAACTTAGCAAGTTCGACGCGAATTGCTTTGACGTTTTGACGATGACACAATCGACGCCAGCCTTTAAATTAACAAAACAAGGAAAAATCTACAATTGTGACATCGAAAAATATATTTTGGTATTTAAAAGCCTGATTCATAAAAAAAAATAAATTATTTTATCGCCAATAATATATTGTTTTAAATACCCCCCTAAGGAATTTAAACTCGGAAGGTTCGGTGCGAATTACTTCGACGTTTTGACAATGACGCAATCGACGGCACACTTTAATCAACAAAATCAATCAATCAAGAAAGTTCCACAATTGTACGTTTTCACACTGTGTCTGTGATAATGTTTTGTACTATTGTAGAAACTGCTTCCGTTAATTATGTTTTGTTTATGTTCACGACATGACGTCTTGGTAGGCAATGTATTAAAATGCAAAATGTGTATCTCGATAAACAATAATTACAACAACAAGAAATGGCGAAATTAAATCAGAACCCTTCAAATTCTTCGTTTTCGGTGTCTGAGGAAAACAGATCATACAAAGGTGATTGGTTTGTAACGATCGGCTTAGAAGCGGGCACTTCAATTTTGTCTGAAAGGGGGTAAAATATACCAGCTTTCTTAAAACCATTCACTACGCACTCCGGGCTCACTTGTTCCCATGCTTCAACAATCCACCGCAACACTTTGAAGGGAGAAAAACGATGTTTTACGGTCATCGGCCAAAACGATATTGCACACTTGGCCGAAAGGACATTGCACACCTGGCCGAAACGACATTATTACACACATGGCCGAAACGACATTGCACACCTGGAGAAAAACGATACTGCGCTCGTTCCATGCGTCTGAGTTAATGAAATACTGTACGCTATTACTTTAGCGTTTGATAAGGCACAGCGTGTGTTTCCGTTTTTGAGGAGTCGTTCACGGACGCTTTGCGACTATTACGGTGCTGCGTCATATCTGTGTGCAAAATAGCAAAATTTTAGAAAAATGACCCTTTGCGACCATTACCACGGAGGTGCTTATACGCCGCAAAATACAGTAATTTGTACGGAAATAAATAGAATTAGATGTAAATGGGATAAAATCACCAACGTTTCGGCGCAATATTTTGAGTTTTCCAGGATATCCAATATTGAAGATTTTGGGAAAAATCTCATTTTTTGTTAAAAAATGACTAAACTTTTTTTCAACCAACTTTCAACCAAAAACTAGAAAAATTGGAAAATTTTTACTGTTGCCAGATTTCTTTGAAACTGGAAATTTCAAACCACCGGTCCCGCTTCAAAAATTTTTCCAATAAGCTAAAACTTTTTGTCTGTAGTTTTTCAACCAACCACTCCTTTTGATTTTTTTTAAATTTTTTTGAACCTCCCTACCCGTAGCCCACTTGTTATAATATTAGAAAATGAATAATTTACAAGTCATGTTTTCAAAATAAATTGCTTCGTCATCTTGCATCAGTAGAAGTATTTCCCCAATGAGATAAACGCATCAATTGGTCAGGGTGATCACCACATATTATATCGGTAAAAATATTCACTCAATTCTCTTTTTCTTGTATTTCTTGCCAATCTGTAGGAATAAAGATTTTGTTTCAATCAACTTATTCTGTGTCAATAGTTGCTCAGGGTGATCACTCAGTATTGAAAATATTGGTACATAGAATTATTGTTTCTCGCCAATTCTGTTGCTATAGAAATGAGGATTTTATTTCAATCAACTCATTTTTAAAGTGAGTTTTATAACTCCAACATGTCTGATACTGTTGTGCTGTAACTTTTAAAAGTACGTGCGTCAGGACAAAAATATCACACAAATATGTTTACAAACTTCCGCATTCACTGCCCCAATGCTTGTCGTTCCCCTGCTTTCTGGTTGGGTCAGTTTGTACTCATGCCATGAACGAAACTCTGGGTTACGAATAAGTTTTGAAATACTTTCTTTCCAAATCGAATCTCTAATGAAATAATTTCAAATCCATTCTTTCCGAATTTGACTTTATGTAAAAAAAAACTCATTTCCAAAGTCGGACGAAATAACCAGATAAAAAATCGGTTGATCGAATTCGAGCTAAACTGAACCAGAACGAAATAACTGTGTACTGATTTTACGACTGGACACAGTGAAATTGGCAAAAAGGTATGAAAATCAACAAATGATCAAATAATTTTAAAATGTTTGTTTCCAAGGTTCGGAAACAACAGAAAACTCACATACGGTACACAACAAGAATCTATTAGAATCAAATCAAATTAACATCGATTCAAACCCATTCTATTCAAAATTCTAAAACTTAATCTCTTCTCTGGGGCCAAAATAAACCTTGTATTTAAAAACAGTGACGTGCAGGAATTTAAGACTCTTGTATTTCGTTCTCAGGTACACAAAGGATGTCAATACAAGGTGAGAAGTTTGATTTAGAAATTCATTCACATTTTCACACAATGCCTGGAAGGAACCAACTAACGGTCACTTGTATGGCAAAGATATACTACAAAACGTAGTACTAGCAGCTGCATTATTGAGTGAAAAACACAACAAGCATTACTATCTAGAGATCGTCTTGCTTCACACTTTATTTTTGTTCATTTAATTTATTTCTGTGAAGTTTCATCGGAACAAAGTCAAACTTTAAACAAATCCGGCGAAACGTTACAGAAATAAATTTGTGTAAGTTTGAAGTAAGACATGATGGCTTAGTTGACTAGCGGTGAGTAGAGGTGGGCGATTAGTGACTTTTTGATAGTCGGCAGTTGTACAATTACTCCATGGTATTAATCGGTAATAATCGTAGGATTATTCAATTTCTAAAATGTAGAAATTTTTTTCCTATAATCAGGCCTTAGTGGCAATTAGCGTCCTTTTTTCTCGCTTTAAAAATGAGACGTCTGGGACAAAAATAAAGAAAATAACGTTATAAATGCTAAGTGCATGAATTATAGATTACAAAGCTTGTCTTTTTACTACCAAAGTCACACGGTAAATTGAGCAAATTCTAAAATAAAAGCTAAAACATGAATCTCGGATCGTAATGTCCATTTTTTTGAAAACATACTCGTTTTGTACATCCTGAATAACTTGACAAAATAGAGAGATATGGCCGCTTGCGTAGCCGACGCTTTCACACCCTAACGTATTTCACGCGTAAGAGGCTACTAAAAGGAAGCAAAAATGTGGTAGATGGGGCATAATTTAGTCAGACATGACGAGATTCGAACCCAGGAACTTAAACCCCTAGAATGATAACCAATCGATAGGCAATGAATTTTATGCAGTTGCAAATTTTGAATGTTTCTGATATGATGGGAACGAGCAATCCCCTTTCCCTTTTCGAACTCTTAGATGGGACCATGTCAAGACGTTTGTTTGTTTTCTACAGATATCAATTCCAGTCCACATGCAAAGAAGTTCGTAAATTATCACAATAAAAAAAGTTGGAAAAAAACAAACGTTCAAATCACAGAGAGTTACAAGGACCAAAAGCTCCACGAACCAACATTCGAAGTCAACCCTCAACTAAGGAAAGTAGAGCATTTCTACAGTGGTGGGATGGCGCCCGATACTACGGAGTATAAGAAGGAAGCAGGATTCGCTTACACAGCGGAAGAAATGAACTTTGGTAAAGTTATAACTCCTGGTGAAGTTGTCGAGCAGTTGAGTAAGCCTGATTGCAGATACATGGCAATAATTGGGCAGGCTGGAAGCGGTAAAACAACAATCACGAAACGTCTAACAAGACGCATTATCGCAGACAACAGGTTAGTCGATGAAGCGGGTACTCTGTCGTCATCTCACATTCACAATCCTAAGTTCAAGTTCGTCCATCACATAAATATCAAAAACATTCCCTTCTGCAAAGCAACCAGTTCAGAGGAAGCTATAGATCCAGGCACTTTGCTCTTTGGGAACACTGGGCTGACACCACAAGAAATGGAAGAAGGATATAAATGGGTTCAACAGAATCAAGCAGTATCGGCGTTTGCTCTGGATGGTTTGGATCAGGCTCCTTGGAATCTACAAGAAAAATACAGCATGATGGGATATTATGATAAATCAAGCACAGCTACAATTATATACAACCTAATCATAGGCAATCTCTTTCCCGATGCAACAATTCTTATTTCCTCACGTGAGCACAGCATCGCATCTCTTCCTTATGAATTGCGGCCTCAATACATAGTTTCACTGGCTGGTCTTGTTCGGGATGATATCGAGAAACTATTTATTGCAGTTTTAGGTGAAACCGGAGAAGAATCGTGGAGGAAGTTGACAGTCCAATCACCTGCACTCATTCCATTCTCTTCTGTTCCTATATTCCTGATTTTCAACGCAATCGTTCACAAATTCAACCCTGAGAATCCACCTGATACAATGACAGGAGTGATGATTCAGATACTCAACATCTTCATGCGATCAGATCACACTAAGGAGCAATCACGGATACAAGAAATTCTTCGCAAGTTGATGGAAATGGCATTCAAAGGAACTAAAGAAAACAGAGTCGTTTTCAACGTTAATGATTTGCGCGAAGTTGGGCTCCAACCAGATGATGTCCGTGATATTACCATAAAAATACCTGGGAACAATATGCTGAGTCAGCGTCTTTTGGATGTTGACATCCTCACGATTTTTAATCATCAAATTTTACAAGAAATTTTATGTTCTTTTTACATTGGCAACATGAGTCTTCCAACCTTCCGTTCATTCATAACTGAAGAGATGCACAATGATCACTGGAGTGTGGTTCTTCGTTTTCTATGTGGAATCGTGTTGAATCAAAGTATCGATGCAAAACTAATCAAGGACATATCAAAGCCAACTTATTCTACGAATTCAAAAGAAGACGAAAAGAAGAAAAAACTTTTGCGACAAACTCTCACAACAATGTTTAATCAAAGCAACCGATCTTATCAACAGTTGGAATTGTTCGGAGCATTGTACGAAGCCAATGATGACAAACTAATTCAATCACTTGTTCGAAGAATCATCATTAATGACATGTCTCTCTCAGTAGCGGGAATGTACGCAATATCGTCAGTTATGCGACGATGTGATCAAATAGAACAAGTTGAGCTCAGTTACTGTGGTCTCAACTCTGAACTGATGCGAATCATGAATTCAAACTTGGAAGATTCTTGTTTGAAAGTGAGATATTAAATTATAAGACGTATGCCTTGAAAGCGGCGTTATTGTTGTTACAGTTGTTATAGAGTGCAGTGAGCGATATATGCCCTGGGCGATGGTATAAATATTTCTTATCACAAACATTTCATACTGAACCGCTGTTGTAGAGTGCAGTGAGTAGTATCTGTCCTGGGCAATGCTACCACTATTTGTATCAACAGATGGATACTTGTTCCATTGTAATCATATTGAAATTGATTCTAAATTAGTATATGCTCTGGGCAATGGCAACATTATTTACTGTGAGAAATACATTTTAAACTGAATCGCTGTAGTAGAGTGCAGTTCTTAGTATATGCCCTGGGCATAACCACTATTCACTGCCAGACAACATTTTATACTGAACCGCTTTAGTAGAGTGAAGTGGGTTTTGTAGTATCTGCTCTGGGCAGTGTTGTCACTATTTACTGTCTGAAAACAATTTATACTGAACCGTTGTAGTAGGGTGCAGTCAATAGTATCTGCCCTGGATATTTTCACAAAAATCAATAGAAAAACAAGAAAACCTTTCCATGTCTTGTTGAAATAATATTAAAGTATAATTAGATAAATAAAACAATGGTTGTGATGAAACCACTACTATAGGAAGTAATTTAATACATTTGTTCTTGTCGATTCACTGATCTTATTCATTTCAGTTGGATGAACTAAATGTCAGCAGCAACAAGAACCTCGGCACAGCATCTGGTTGCGGTGAACTTGGATCAGTTGTTTCACAATGTCAGGTGAAGAAACTTAATGCTAGGGGATGTGATATAACAATAGATGGAATCAAAGCTCTCAAAGAAAACACTCGCAATGCAAAGGTGAGAACTTAACGATGATGAAATATATCAAAGTACCTATCTCTGATACTTTTATACCTTATTCTGCCTGTAGGGGATGTAGCAAATCATTAAAATAGATTCTAAATTGGTATATGCTCTGGGCAATGGCACCATTATTTCCTGTGAGAAATACACTTTATACTGAACCGCTGTAGTAGAGTGCAGTTCATAGTATATGCCCTGGGCATAACCACTATTTATTGCCAGACAACATTTCATACTGAACCGTTGAAATAGAGTGCAGTGAGTGATATATGCCCTGGGCAATATTCCCACTATTCATTTGAAAAAATTATCATACTGAACCACTGTAGTAGAGTGAAGTGAGTTCAGTAGTATCTTCCCTGGGCAGTGTTGTCACTATTTACCGTCTGAAAACATTTTATACTAAACCGTTGTAGTAGGGTACAGTCAGTAGTATCTGCCATGGATAATGACACAAAAATTAATAGAGAAACAAGAAAACACTTCCATGCCGTGTTAATATAATATTAAAATATAATTAGATAAATAAAACAATGGTTGTGATGAAACCACCACTATAGGAAGTAATTTAATACATTTGTTCTTGTCGATTCACTGATCTTATTCATTTCAGTTGGATGAACTATATGTCTTCAGCAACAAGAACCTCGGCACAGCATCTGGTTGCGGTGAACTTGGATCAGTTGTTTCACAATGTCAGGTGAAGAAACTTTATGCTGTGCTATGTGATATAACAATAGATGGAATCAAAGCTTTGAAAGAAAACACTCGCAATGCAAAGGTGAGAACCAAACGATGATGGAATATATCAAAGTACCTATCTCTGGTACTATTATACCTTATTCTGCCTGTAGGGGATGTAGCAAATCATTCATATTAAAATTGATTCTGAATTGGTATATGCTCTTGGCGAAGCTACCATTATTGACCATGAGAAAAACGTGTTATACCAAACCACTGTAGTAGAGTCCAATTTTAGTATATGCCCTGGGCGATGGTACCAATATTTATTGTCACAGAACATTTCGTACTGAAACGCATTTGTAGGGTGCAGTGAGTAGTATCTGCCCTGGACAATGCTACCACTATTTACCGCCAGAAAACATTTTGTACTGAACCACTGTAGTAGAGTACAGTGAGTGATATATGCCCTGCCCAATATTGCCACTATTTACTGTGAAAAAAATATCATACTGAACCACTGTAGTAGAGTGAAGTGAGTTCAGTAGTATCTGCCCTGGGCAGTGTTGTCACTATTTACCGTCTGAAAAAATTTTATACTAAACCGTTGCAGTAGGGTGCAGTCAGTAGTATCTGGCCTGGACAATGCTACCACTATTTACCGCCAGAAAACATTTTGTACTGAACAACTGTAGTAGAGTGCAGTGAGTGATATATGCCCTGCCCAATATTGCCACTATTTACTGTGAAAAAAATATCATACTGAACCACTGTAGTAAAGTGAAGTGAGTTCAGTAGTATCTGCCCTGGGCAGTGTTGTCACTATTTACCGTCTGAAAACATTTTATACTAAACCGTTGCAGTAGGGTGCAGTCAGTAGTATCTGCCCTGGATAATGTCACAAAAATCAATAGAGAAACAAGAAAACACTTCCATGCCGCGTTGAAATAATATTAAAGTATAATTAGGTAAATAAAACAATGGTTGTGATGAAACCACTATTATAGGAAGTAATTTAATACATTTGTTCTTGTCAATTCACTGATCTTATTCATTTCAGTTGGATGAACTAAATGTCAGCCGCAACAAGAACCTCGGCACAGCATCTGGTTGCGGTGAACTTGGATCGGTTGTTTCACAATGTCAGGTGATGAAACTTAATGCTGGGCATTGTGATATAACAATAGATGGAATCAAAGCTCTCAAAGAAAACACTCGCAATACAAAGGTGAGAACCAAACGATGATGAAATATATCAAAGTACCTATCTCTGGTACTTTTATACCTTATTCTGCCTGTAGGGGATGGATCAAATCATATTAAAATTAATTCTGAATTGGTATATGTTCTGGGCGATGCTACCATTATTTATCATGAGAAAAACGTGTTATACCAAACCACTGTAGTAGAGTGCATTCTGTAGTATATGCCCTGGGTGATGGTACCAATATTTATTGCCACAGAACATTTCGTACTGAAACGCTTTTGTAGGTGCAGTCAGTAGTATCTGCCCTGGACAATGCTACCATAATTTACCGCCAGAAAACATTTTGTACTGAACCACTGTAGTAGAGTGCAGTGAGTGATATATGCCCTGCCCAATATTGCCACTATTTACTGTGAAAAAAATATCATACTGAACCACTGTAGTAGAGTGAAGTGAGTTCAGTAGTATCTGCCCTGGTGTCCAATATTGTCACTATTTACCGTTTGAAAACATTTCATACTAAACCGTTGCAGTAGGGTGCAGTCAGTAGTATCTGCCCTGGATAATGTCTCAAAAATCAATAAAGAAACAAGAAAACACTTCCATGCCGCATTGAAATTACTATAAAGTATAATTAGATAAATAAAACAATGGTTGTGATGAAACCACTACTATAGGAAGTAATTTAATACATTTGTTCTTGTCGATTCACTGATCTTATTCATTTCAGTTGGATGAACTAAATGTCAGCCGCAACAAGAACCTCGGCACAGCATCTGGTTGCGGTGAACTTGGATCAGTTGTTTCACAATGTCAGGTGAAGAAACTTGCTGCTGGGTATTGTGATATAACAATAGATGGAATCAAAGCTTTAAAAGAAAACACTCGCAATGCAAAGGTGAGAACCAAACGATGATGAAATATATCAAAGTACCTATCTCTGATATTTTTATACCTTATTCTGCCTGTAGAGGATTTAGCATATCATTCATATTGAAATTGATTCTAAAATGGTATATGCCCTGGGCGATGCTACCATTATTTACCATGAGAAAAACGTGTTATACCAAACCACTGTAGTAGAGTGCAATTTGTAGTATATGCCTTGGGCGATGGTACCAATATTTATTCCCACAGAATATTTTGTACTGAAACGCATTTGTAGGTGCAGTGAGTAGTATCTGCCCTGGACAATGCTACCACTATTTACTGCCAGAAAACATTTTGTACTGAACCACTGTAGTAGACTGCAGTGAGTGATATAGGCCCTGCCCAATATTGCCACTATTTACTGTGAAAAAAATATCATACTGAACCACTGTAGTAGAGTGAAGTGAGTTCAGTAGTATCTGCCCTGGGCAGTGTTGTCATTATTTACCGTCTGAAAACATTTTATACTAAACCGTTGCAGTAGGGTGCAGTCAGTAGTATCTGCCTCGGATAATGTCACAAAAATCAATAGAGAAACAAGAAAACACTTCCATGCCGCATTGAAATTACTATAAAGTATAATTAGATAAATAAAACAATGATTGTGATGAAACCACTACTATAGGAAGTAATTTAATACATTTGTTCTTGTCAATTCACTGATCTTATTCATTTCAGTTGGATGAACTATATGTCTTCCGCAACACGAGCCTCGGCACAGCATCTGGTTGCGGTGAACTTGGATCAGTTGTTTCACAATGTCAGGTGAAGAAACTTAATGCTGGGTTTTGTGATATAGCAATAGATGGAATCAAAGCTCTCAAAGAAAATACTCGCAATGCAAAGGTGAGAACCAAACGATGACGAAATATATCAAAGTACCTATCTCTGATACTTTTATACCTTATTCTGCCTGTAGGGGATGTAGCAAATCATTCATATTAACATTGATTCTAAAATGGTATATGCCCTGGGCAATGCTATTATTATTTATCATGAGAAAAACGTTTTATACCAAACCACTGTAGTAGAGTGCAATTTGTGGTATATGTCCTGGGCTATGGTACCAATATTTATTGCCACAGAACATTTCGTACTGAAACGCTTTTGTAGGTGCAGCGAGTAGTATCTGCCCTGGACAATGCTACCACTATTCACCGCCAGAAAACATTTTGTACTTAACCGCCGTATTAGATTGCAGTGAGTGATATAGGCCCTGCCCAATATTGCCACTATTTACTGTGAAAAAAATATCATACTGAACCACTGTAGTAGAGTGAAGTAGTATCTGCCCTGGTCAGTGTTGTCATTATTTACCGTCTGAAAACATTTTATACTAAACCGTTTCAGTAGGGTGCAGTCAGTAGTATCTGCCTCGGATAATGTCACAAAAATCAATAGAGAAACAAGAAAACACTTCCATGCCGCGTTGAAATTACTATAAAGTATAATTAGATAAATAAAACAATGGTTGTGATGAAACCACCACTATAGGAAGTAATTTAATACATTTGTTCTTGTCGATTCACTGATCTTATTCATTTCAGTTGGATGAACTATATGTCAGCTACAACGAGAACCTCGGCACAGCATCTGGTTGCGGTGAACTTGGATCAGTTGTTTCACAATGTCAGGTGAAGAAACTTAATGCTGGGAAATGTGATATAACAATAGATGGAATCAAAGCTCTCAAAGAAAACACTCGCAATACAAAGGTGAGAACCAAACGATGACGAAATATATCAAAGTACCTATCTCTGATACTTTTATACCTTATTCTGCCTGTAGGGGATGTAGCAAATCATTCATATTAACATTGATTCTAAAATGGTATATGCCCTGGGCAATGCTATTATTATTTATCATGAGAAAAACGTGTTATACCAAACCACTGTAGTAGAGTGCAATTTGTGGTATATGTCCTGGGCTATGGTACCAATATTTATTGCCACAGAACATTTCGTACTGAAACGCTTTTGTAGGTGCAGTGAGTAGTATCTGCCCTGGACAATGCTACCACTATTTACCGCCAGAAAACATTTTGTACTTAACCACTGTAGTAGAGTGAAGTGAGTTCAGTAGTATCTGCCCTGGGCAGTGTTGTCATTATTTACTGTCTGAAAACATTTTATACTAAACCGTTGCAGTAGGGTGCAGTCAGTAGTATCCGCCCCGGATAATGTCACAAAAATTAATAGAGAAACAAGAAAACCTTTTTCATGTCTTGTTGAAATAATACTAAAGTATAATTAGATAAATAAAACAATGGTTGTGATGAAACCACCACTATAGGGAGTAATTTAATACATTTGTTCTTGTCGATTCACTGATCTTATTCATTTCAGTTGGATGAACTAAGTGTCTACGGCAGCAAGAACCTCGGCACAGCATCTGGTTGCGGTGAACTTGGATCAGTTGTTTCACAATGTCAGGTGAAGAAACTTAATGCTGAGAATTGTGATATAACAAAAGATGGAATCAAAGCTCTCAAAGAAAACACTCGCAATGCAAAAGTGAGAACTAAACGATGATGAAATATATCAAAGTACCTATCTCTGGTACTTTTATACCTTATTCTGCCTGTAGGGGATGTAGCAAATCATTCATATTAACATTGATTCTAAAATGGTATATGCCCTGGGCAATGCTATTATTATATGCTGTGAGAAAAACATTTAAAACTGAACCACTGTATTAGAGTGCAGTTCATAGTATATGTCCTGGGCATAACCACTATTCACTGCCAGACAATATTTTATACTGAACCTCTGTTGTAGAGTGCAGTCAGTAGTATCTGCCCTGGACAATTCTATCACTATTTATTGCCAGAAAACATTTCATACTGAACCTCTGTTGTAGAGTGCAGTAAGTAGTATCTGTCCTGGACAATGCCACCACTATTTACTGCCAGAAAACATATCATACTGAACCGTTGTAATAGAGTGCGGTGAGTGATATATGCCCTGGGCAATATTGCCACTATTTACTGTGAAAAAAAATTTACTGAACCACTTTAGTCGAGTGAAGTGAGTTTAGTAGTTTCTGCCCTGGGCAGTGTTGTCACTATTTACCGTCTGAAAACAATTTATACTGAACCGTTGTAGTAGGGTGCAGTCAGTAGTATCTGCCCCGGATAATGTCTCAAAAATCAATAGAGAAACAAGAAAACCTTTTTCATGACTTGTTGAAATAATATCAAAGTATAATTAGATAAATAAAACAATGGTTGTGATGAAACCACTACTATAGGAAGTAATTTAATACATTTGTTCTTGTCGATTCACTGATCTTATTCATTTCAGTTGGATGAACTAAATGTCAGCTGCAACGAGAACCTCGGCACAGCATCTTGTTGCGGTGAACTTGGATCAGTTGTTTCCCAATGTCAGGTGAAGAAACTTAATGCTGGGTATTGTGATATAACAATAGATGGAATCAAAGCTTTAAAAGAAAACACTCGCAATGCAAAGGTGAGAACTAAATATAGTGAATGTGACTGCATGCCGAAAAGTTTGGATAAAATTTTTGTTTATTTTGATGATATTTTCGTGTGTCAGACCAGCAGTAACCAGGAAATCGGTTTGGATTCTCTTAAATTACATGAAAGATGTTATGTTACCAACCATTATTCTGATCTGTATTTGTGTTATTGTCATAACTTTGATCGAGATAAAATTGATGTTGTATAATCTCACATGAACATCAGCGTTACGTTTGACACCGCTCGTCAATGTATTTGTACACAAAGCTTCAATATTTGCCAATGAATGTTCGAATATGATGTCCAGATACCTTACTTGATTGAACGCTTGAGGCATATGCTTCGATCTATGTCCAGTGATCAGTAAGTTTATTTCTTCACCATATACAGCAATGATATAAAATTATAAAAAAAGAAATGAGCAAAGTAATATGCAGTACTGGCGAGAATGGGAGTCGCGAGAACCAATCACTGGTTACAGGCACAGACACCCAGTAGCACGAGGGTTTAATGTTTACTACAAATTATACTGTTCAAATCCCTGGGGTGCAGTTGATTAAAACCGATTTGGAATCAGTCCATAACTTGGAACTGGTATCTGCAAGGGATGTCATAGTTCGCCATATGGTTAAGCTACATTCTCGGCTTTGCTCTCCCGCAGGATAAAAATATCCTATTTTATCACCCTGAGCAAGGGCCCATACTTGCAATGAAATCTCTATTCTTTTTTTCGACTCTGTAGTCTAACAAACCAATGGAAATATTGTTATGAATTTGCATTAACATTGTATTCATTGCAGATGAAGGAGTTGGATCTGAGTTGGAACGAAGTCAGCAACCTCGGAGGAGATGAAGGATTATCTACAATCAGTGAAATCGTTCATCAATGTCAGGTTGAAACATTGAGGATGATGGGTTGCGACTTCGACAAAGATCAGTTGGAAAGATTCAAAGCATCGATCGCTGATACCGGGGTTCGCTTCAATGGTTTTTGAACATTGGAATGTAAAAGTGAAATTGGCAACACAAGTTCAATATTAATATAAAAGTACGGCCATTGTAAGCAATATTCGATTGAATGATATTTGATATTTCCTGTCACCCCTTTCGGTAGATCCATATTTCTGCCTACATTATGAGATGTCAGATGTTGAGGAGGAAAATAAAAATAGGAATAAATTATTTCCAACTAAAAGTTGCACGGCGCAGGTGCGCGAGAATTTCAGGCTTTTTGCTGGGGAATATCCACACTATTTAAAAACTATTTAAAACAATAAAAATTTGCAGAGCAGTGGGATTGCTATTAGTCGATAAAACATGTGTATTTTTCCATACTGTGTTTGTGTTGACTGTTTTATGAAGATTATATATTTATTCATATTATAACTTGAGCGATGCCCTAGTGGTTAACATAACGGAGTGCATGTCAGTTCAAGGTCTCTGTTTTGAGCCTCTGCAAGACCGACTCGTTAACTCATGTTGACCGCTTAACCTAGGGTGTAATAATTTGGGTGGGTTCAGCAGAGTCTGCCCTGTCATAGACGGCAGTTACATTGTGCTTTGCTGAGATTTTTTATTGCCACTTAATAGCAAAGTGGTACTTAAAAATGTACCAGCAACTGCACTCTGGACGGAAAACATTCCAAATGGAACTGAACTGCTGTGTTAAATTGCAGTGAGTGGTATCTGCCCTGGGCGCTGGTAGAACAATCTAAAAATTAAGGTTATCAAAATAAATAACTATAATAAATCACAAAAGTATTCGGATCTAATTGACATCCCTACCTACCAACATTTAACTAAAAAGTCGAAAGCGACTACAAAATGTAGTACCGGCAACTGCACTCTGAGCTGAAAATATCCCAATTGCAACTGAAACGCAATGCTAAGTGGTATCTGCCCTGGATGATTTTAAAACCATCTACCCATCAAATAAAAGAAGGGGCTTTGTAGTCATCAATGCTCCTATTTCATAGCAGTGTTGGTAATTTCAAAGCTTTTATTTTCTTCGAGTGTCTGGACCACCTGACATTTATCAGCCTGGTCTGAGGTAGCGAGATTCTGGTTATTCAGCAATGTTGTTGATCTTCTTGTACTTGCACAGTTTTATTACTATCTGACATTATGTTTTGATCTTCCGGTGAATAATTTATCATTAAATACCTTTTGTTCTTCGGGTGTCTTTGAAAGCATCTTTTGACGACTGATCATCACTAATTGATTTTATTATTTATTTATTTATCCAGTGATTTATTTATATTCATGATATAGATCTTCTGGGATACTTTTTTTTGAGTTATCTCAGTCTAAAAAATTGACCATGTTCCACCTGTTTGCACCAGTTAATGCCACAAACATTTGCTTCGTTCATACTCAAGTAATCAGTTTACAATAACTCCTTGCAAACCCCAAGTTATAACTTACATGAATACGTCGCAACAAACCTAATTTCCAATACACTGCACGAGAGGTCGTGGTTCGCCATATATATATGAGCTTTATTCTCAGCTTTCCTCTCCTGCATCATAAAACTGAAATCCTATCCTACCCATATTATGTGTGTCTTTCTATTTTTTTCATTGTTTTCATTTTCTTTGCTATAATGTTTGAAATGGTAGTTTCTGGTTTTTATGTTGAAGTATCAATAATTTCAGTTTCTTCAATATGCCATTATACTATACAACCCAAGTAACATGTCGTGGGTATTAGGGGAGAAGTTAACTCTGATTTATGTCGTATCGTTGTTCAAATCAAATATTATTGTATATTTTAATTTTTCATAAACATGTACGTTTATTAGTGAACAACTTTTAAATAAACCCTTTTTTCTGGCAGCCATACCGTGAGCGCTTGTGGCTGAACCGTGGAGGTGGAGGCAAGGGGACATGTGTCGAAAAGGGGGACACAGTCTCCTAATATTTTGAGATTTTATTAGGCTGGGCAATTCGATCCGAAGCAAAAATTATTCGAATCTATCAAGAATAATTCATAGGAACAAAAACTTGCTAAACGAACTAGAGTTTTCATTTTCAACAACAAAATGTAATTGATATTTGTCAAGTTCGATCTAAGTCGATTATTGTTTTTGAACGAATTTTTAGGGTCTAAAATTGGATAAATAAGTGCAATAACAATTCACATTTGTGATTTCCTACATTTCAAAGCAGTTAATTGGCCGTTCTGAATTTTTTTTGATCGGTAAGAGGGGCCTTGAAACCATGCTCCCCCCCATAAAACCTTGTTTCTAAACAAGGTCGGAAGCAACATCCTGAAGTAACCAACTAACTACAACTTGTACAAAGAACTACAGCAAAATGTAGTACCGGCAACTGTACTCTGATAACATCCCAAACAGAACTAAGCCACTGTAATAAAGTGCAGTAAGTGGTATCTGCTCTGGCCGCAATGTTAATGCCAATTAAGATGTCCGGTATATCTGTTTCTCATACTTTATAGATGAATTAAATAATATTTTTGTGTTTTGTGATGTTTATTTACAAGCGTGATGGAAATAAATAAATTGTCAATTGTATTCGGCTCTTCAGAAGCTTCAGAGGACTAATGAAGACTAAACAGATACCACAAGAAATTTTTTTTTACAAATGGGCAGAATTTGAAAATACCATTTTAGTATTTTTATTTTAATTATTGCATACGATACTGAGCATAAATACGCTAGGTCAATTCTAAATACCCCCTCCCCCAAAAAAATTAATAACTTTGTTAAGCATGAGTCACTGATGAATCGCGTCTTGCCAACGTGATCCACAACACATAACAAAAGTCTGTTGTTGTAAACGATGTAATTTGCCGACGTTTCGAACGTCTATTCAGACAAGCTTCATCAGGGCAGTGAATAATGTAATAACAGCCTGTTCTATGTTTTCCCTGAATCAGGGTCGCAGAACTTGGTTTTCTATGGGGTTGCGACTACATCCTAATTAGGAATCTTCTTTCGAAAAATTCACTCCAAGCAAATAAGGCAGCAGCGTCTAAAAAGATTGACTGACAGTCAAAAGATTTCTGGCTGATCCGCTTACAGACCAGTCCACCATTACCCGATCAGAAATTTTATTTTGTCAATTATGCGCCACAGATCGACCGCGTCTTATCGACATACACTGTAACAAAGTACAGTAAATTTACTGATCATTTGCAGTGATTGCTTGTTTCCAAAGTTAAAAACGCCATGTTGATGAGGCCTATGTCAATTACGGGTTGTTGATGGACCAGACCTTCGCGGTGCATTCCATCAACACCACATACTTGGCTGAAAAGTAGATATTATGTTTTTATTTTAATATCAGAGAGTGAAATTAACTTAAAAAAACGTTTTTTTATTGAAATTTACTCTGAGCAAGACCGGAAACCGTGCCTAAAAGATACTCGGGTTCGAGTCTGGGTCTATCTGCGCCTCGTTATGAAACGTCATAGATGTCGATTAAAATTATTTTTTTGAATTTATTTGATAAGAATACGGTGTATTGCGTAGGTACGAAAAAAGTTACCGTACGAAATAAATATCAAACTTCGTACCGTACCGTACTACCAGCCTTGGCCACCAATGAACAGGGTCGGATGGTAACCTGGGATGGATCCTCGTATAGCGCTGTAAAACCGTCAGATTAGACACGGTCCATCAATGGCTCATGTTTGGCAAATATTGGAATGTTTATACACTCATGAAGTGAGTGAATTCCTAATTAGAACATGTTGTCATAACTTTTTGTGGCGTGGGAGCAAGGCTGGTAGTACGGTACGGTACGGTACGAAGTTCGGTACGGTACGATTGAATTTTCCGGTACGATAGTACGGTACGATTCATTTTTCAATTTTCGTACTTGGTACTGTACGGTACGAAGTTCGGTATTTATTTCGTACCGTACCGTACTATTTTTCGTACCTTCGCAATACACTTTATCCTTCTCAAATTAATTCAAAAAAATAATTTCATTAAACATCTATGCTGTTACATAACGGGGCGCTGATAATATAAATTGTGTCTATGAAAGAATTTTTAACTGAAGGTCAATTTTAAAATGATTAAAAGCGGCGCAGGTATGGTAATAAAAATGCAACTGATTCATTTCAGCTGATTAGATGAGCTATGTCGTATATCGGTTTTACTGCAGTGGCGTAAAACTTTGTGATAGGCCGCTGATTTATGACGTCTTAATCTGAATGCATTTTTCTGTAATAACGAAAGTTGTGATAGCCCAATTAAAATCGACAAGATAAGCAGCATTCATAATACTAAAAATCACGGTGTAGTTTCTGAATATATCGTTAGCATCGCCTATGTACTTTGACGGGTTTTTATGTAAAATTTCACAATGGCGTAGGAAGCACTGCCCGAATATACCAACTACAGTGGCGGATCAAGAAAAATATTTAGGGGGGCACATTTTTTCCGACAGGCAAACATAGGCTTTCAAATTTCCAAAAACATTAGGGTGCCGGAGGCGCGCAAAATTTTATGGAGAACGAAACAAAAATACATGTTTTATGAGTGAAATAAACATTACCAGACAGGAAAATATACCTAAGCGCCGGAAGCCCGCTGAAATTTTGTGAAAATTGAATAAAATTTCTCACTTTAAAGGCTAAATGGTATGAAATATACAAAATTATTCGGGGAAAAATATTGCGCAACACAGACGCGCCAAAATTTCATGCAAATTAAATTAAAAACTCTCTCCCCCTGACCAACTATGCAACTAAGTTAACCAGTAACCAACGCTATTACGTTTTGTTTGTACTCTGACACGCACAAGTATATTATCAGAGCAGTAACATCAGAATATAAAGATATATTTAGGCTGTTTTGAGTTGAGTGTTAGATGATGCTCATCTTAATTAGAAGATATATTTTGTAAAAACAGCAAAGTCACGATATAGACAACGAGGCATGTCGGGAATACGTCTGTCTGGTATTAAAAAATAAATAGCATTATTCAGTAATATGAAAAGAACGTAAATTGTACCAGAAAAAACAGATGCAAAAATGCACAATGATAATGTTCTTATAACCATGCCTTTGAATGAGACCACTCGAAACCCATGCGTGATGCACAACGACATTCTTTTGTCGAGAGAGAATTTCTTGTGACGAAAACGAGGCTGCTAATATGCTAAATATTGCTTCATGTCAGATTTTTCGCGAAAACTGTGCTCATCCTACCACTATTTATCACTACCGGTCTACCATTCTCATATTATGCACAATGTGAACAATGATATTGGGATGACATATGCTTAGTTACGTCCATGTTTTACTGTGCTGGATTTTAAACCAAATCGCATAAAACTGCATCACTTTGATGTAAGATGTTGGTGACGTTTCTTGCGGTGGCCAGATCTTACAAATAAAGCTGATTTGGACATTGGCAGTTGGTACGGTACGAAATTGCGACCCAGCGAATCGTACCTGTTTTCGTACTAGTACGAAATTTAGTACGATAAATGAAAAATATTAATCGAACTCAATTTCGTACTGGTACGAAGTTCGGTACGATGTACGGAAAAAATAATATCGTACGGTACGGTTCGGAAAATTTTCGAAAGGTACGGTACGAAGTTCGGTACGAAATTATTTTGCTGGTTCGAAGTACGATAAAAATTTCGTACCGTACCGTACTGCCACCCTTGCGTGGGGGTAAACTGCGACGTAGTGAATCGTCACCCCCAAAACAAAATAAAAAAGCAGTATAGCAAACAAAACGCAGATAATTGATTGAAGATTCAGGAAAAAACACAGAATGTCCGCGCGGCTGTCTTTTGATGACTAATTTTATGTATTCCATGATATTTTGCCCTTGAATTGAGAATTTTTGCTCTATTTTCAAACAAAGTCGTTAATTTCCGGAAAAAAAATCCAATTTTTAGAAGTAATTTCTTGCCAGCGAGCCTGTTATCAAGTCCTACTTGGAAGCGCAATCGTTCTAATTTGACCCCAAACCTTCCCATCAAGCTTCTAAATACGTCACTGATAACGCATTAACTCGATTAGAACGATTAGAAATTTGAAGAAGGTGGAGTTGAAATTGAAAAAATCAGTGATCAATTTATGTCTTCATAATTCAGTCTGCAACCTGCACCGTAGATATGCAAACTACCTCAGATATGGAATTTCATGGTCTGAGACTTCCAAGGTCTACTACTTACAACTACTTGTTACTTTTATGTTTTGCTCACCGGTGGGCTGGGCAATTCGATGATTCCAAGCACAGATTATTCGAATCGGCCATAGGAACGAAAACTCGCCAAAGACAGTGGGGTTTTTCATTTTAACGACAAAATGCAATAGATTTTGATCAAATTTGACCCCATTTTCGCTCTTGGACTGAGTGTAATTGAATCGCTTTTAGATCAGTTTAAGCTAATATTTATAATTCGTAACTGTGAAATTCTTAATTATCATGAGGGAGACAATAATAGTAAAAATTACATATTTGATATTTTCATGGAATCAGCGATTCGAATCGAAAAATTATCAGATTCCAATTCCAAATGATTCGATCTTGCCCTACTCACCAGCCATATGATAATGTGAATGTCTAGTTAAAGCCGCGATCTGGCGCAAATGACCAAGTAGTCGTAAGCACCAAAAAATATACATACATACGTTGCTATACAATCTCGAATGAAACTACGTATTCTAGACGTATGTTCTGCCGTGAGGTTAAATTAACTGTTGTTCAACTCCCTGACTAAAACCAAACAAGGTGTCCAACACAAACGGCCTTGCGGGCAAAAAGTAGTTTGGAAACGCATTGGGTGCGATTTACTTCGAAATACGGTTCAAGACGACCTCTCTTGCAGATACGAGCTCCGAATTGGGGTCAAGCATTTGATTTAACATTTTTCTCATTAAAAAGTTTACACCAAAAATTTTCTTCAGAGTATTTGGCAGTCTGTTGAAGTTTTGCCAAAATTATCTTTTATAGAATCAAAAAAGAAAAGATTCGAAATGATACGATTTAAAATTGAATGCATCCGTGAAGGAAACCCTACGTACTACTCAACCTCGACCTTTTTCGGGTTCAGAATGGAAGATCAACGCATTCGGCACTTTCATTACCAATTGCACCCAATGCAAATCCCTCAGCTGGACCAACCCTGAGCTTCAATTTTCGAACGATTAATGCGCTCCATGGCGTCCTCTATTGATGGACACGTTTCTCTTGTCATAGGTTGAAGGGAATCGAGACAATCAGACGTAGTTCTGCTTTAGTGCTGCAATGACATTGTGAGGCAGATTGAAAATCTAATCCGCTAGTGGTCTCTCTTAAGTGAGTTATTGCAAAGGTCTGTAAAGTCACGTATTTCTGAATCCAGATCCGATCCTGAATCCAAAATTGCGCACCCTGTACCGAATCCAAACCTGATCCGACTGGGAATGAATATATCACATTCATGAAAGATGCCCCATAATTTTAAATGCAGCGAAGTTTTATTAATTTCCTGTATC
Organism: Styela plicata; assembly: GCA_963675895.2. Taxonomy (NCBI): domain Eukaryota; kingdom Metazoa; phylum Chordata; class Ascidiacea; order Stolidobranchia; family Styelidae; genus Styela; species Styela plicata. Next base: position 7,439,104 of record OZ023147.1, read on the forward strand.
AAGAGACTGAATCCGAATCTGATCTTAGCTTAGACGGTGGTTCACAGGTTCAGGTAAGCAATGCCTGGTACTCCACCAACCCTGAACCAGGTCTATGCTCAGGAAAAAATGAGAAATATGACAATCCAAAAAGACGATTCGGGACTGGTATTTGCACGGGAGGTCGTGATTCGCCATATGAATAATCTGTATTTTCGGCCTTCCTCTCCCGCAGGTTAAAAATGAAATCGTACGGATGCACAGTGCAGGGTATCAAATACGGGGTCTAATGAAATTTAGTACCATATATCCAATTATCATAGAAATTTCTCATGTTGCAAGCGACTTATCCTAACCCGGGAGACAATGCCATTTGCTTGCATCATTGGCGCCCCCTAGTTAGGATGAGAATATTCTGCCAGTTTTTATGACATTCGGGAATATGGTACTAAACTTCACTAGACCCCAGTATCCAGATTCCTAATTGCTTGGATTTAGATGCTTGAAAATAAAACATCCAGGATACTTTCAAGATGACAATTCCAGAGCCACCACAAGATCCACCCCCTACAAATTTGATTCAAGGTAAGCTTATTTGTCATTTCATTCTTAAAACAGTGAAACAGCGCCGACCACGTTAAATATTCTTGGAGAGGGCAACAGTCCTCAGCTGGGGTAACAAATCAGTGGTGATTTTAGAACCTTGAAATGTGCAGAGGTCGAGAATTGAAAAAAATTTTGTGTTCAAGTTTTCATAAAGCATCATTTGTATGAGTCAATATGGATCGCAGCGCAGTTCGTCTGTGGCTTATGCTTAACAAAATTGGCCGAGTGGTCATCATTGCACAGTCACCGGTTGAAGATCTTGAGTTTGAGTCTGGCAAGTTTTGCTCGTTAATCCATGCCCACTACTCAACCCAGGATGTAATAACTTGTGTGGGCATGACCGAATCGGAAAGGTCATATTTTCAACCTGTCCATCTTATTCAAGTGGCCGGTACGACTGGGCCTTGGTCAGGGTGATCCACTCCATCAAAAGCAATAGCAATAGCAATATATAATATATCGATAAAACAATCCAAAATTCTCATCAGAGGCACGAACAAGCATCGAGTAGAACTGGATTTAGTAGAATTGCACCCAGTTTGGTTGCACCCAACAGGATGAAATATATTGAGTACCATACTGTTAGATTCAGTCATATTGAATGCATTCCTATATGGTACTATCCCACCGGGTGAAATGCAATGTAATGCCCTGAACAATCCTACTAGAAACGATCGCACTAGAAGCCTCCTGCAGCCATCATGCTATAAAAAATTGTGAGTACGCTGCCCAACCTCTGATTGTGGGCTGAAACGACCGGAACTAATTATGCTAGAATGTGATAATATTTTTGACAGTGGGTTTTTAGGTGTGATACTATCGATAGTTGGCGGTATCCGACCCCCATAACTAGATAAAAATTATGCTAATATTACTAAAATCCGATACTTTTTTGCGCCCTCTGGCGCAATTTGCAGTGGCTTCGTATAAACGAATAAGATTCAATCAGTAAGACTAATTGGGTTAGATTTCCTATTGATTCGATTTACTGTATTTCTAATGGTTTATGTTATTCAGGTTCTGCATCATGTTCAATGGCCGGAGATGGTGCGAAAATTGACCTCACTGTGATTAATAAGGATATATCACATCTTTTAAATACAGGTGAGTATCAATGTTGTTCATTTACTGAGTTGTTGTAGAACCGTGAGGTTGATAGGGGGAGGGTAGTCATCCTCGCATGAATCCACGTCCAGAAAAAAATTTGCCTCCCTGATTTGGGTCTCCTGATGTTTAGTACCATATATCCGATTATCATAAAGATTTTCCGCATTGGAAGCGACTCATCCTAACTGTGGAGAAAATGCCAAATGCTTGCAGCATTGGTTGCCTCTGGGAATATTCTGCCAGTTTTAATTTTGATGACATTTGGAAATATGGTTCTATATGGCCAAAACCGAATACTTTACTAATTTTAATACATTTGAAAAAATAATTTCTAACATGAAATATTGAAGAAATTCTAAATTCAGCCATGTTTTTGACAAAAGTTAGCATTTCAAATTTTTTAAAGAAAAATATTTATTGTGAAATCCACCAAAATTCCTTTATTTTATTAACTATGCTGATTTGGAGAGCGAAGTTTCTTTTTATTGATATTCACTCCGAGTCGGAAGCAGCGTCTAGAAGGAATCAAGTAACAACCACTTAAGTGGCAAAGAGATGCTTTAAAGTGTACCCAACAACTGTACTCTGAGTGGTAATCATCCCATAAAAGACTGAACCTTTATAATAAAGTGCAATAAGTGGTATCTGCCCCGGGCGACGGTAAAACCAAATTGTTATATAATTATATATAAATTGTTATATCTAGTGGGCAATCATTATAGCAATGGTGATGTCACTTCCCAACCTCGACCTTCATCTGCAAGACCAAGTGAAGCTAGATGGCGCAATAGAGTTCGAGTGTCACAGTCACCCCCCCAACGTTACGAAGAAGAAGAGTGCTGGGAATGCCAGACGGTTGTCATTAAACGACACGTGATTCAGAAAAACGATTCCAAAGATGATGACTCAGCGTATTCATCATCACCTGACATAACAGTGACTATTGGAAATACTCACAATTACCTACTGAATACCCCCACAGGTACACTTCCAAGATCGGCCCCAAATTTTCGTAAGGAACAGCTTCTTCGAGACCTCATTAAAGGTTACGATTCAAGGGTCATCGTGACGGGACGGTCGTTCAGTTCTTTATTATCATCATAGTAGGACCAATCAAAGACAATCGGATGCCGAGGAAAGCCATGTGTTATGTCACAACCCATCAAATTATTGTCATCTTCTACCTTTACGCCACAAAGCGCAACAAAGACCGAACACTCAGCCTGCTATGGTAGGCTATTCTTGAACTTTAACATTGTTTATTGTGTGCAGTGCAACTACTTGATTCTTGGATAATACCGTAAAACCCAAGTTCATTTACGTTAAATTTACTCGGTGATATTGGAATAAAGATTCCCCTCTCAGTCAATTATTGGCTCTTGATGGAACGTGTTGCCCTGTGTGCGATCCATCAACAGCTCAGAGCTTCACACAAATTTAATCAACATAGGGGTTTCAAACAAAACAAATATCATTTCAATATGGTGGGAATTGTGTGAGGAATAATACGAAAAGAGATTTCAATAATGTGATAATTGATCAAATATTAAAGGTAAAAACTGACAATTTGTGTGGATTTAGTGATTCGATTCGAAAAAATTATCCGGATTTCTAAACGATTCAAATTTGCCCAGCCCTTGTCACATTGTCAGATGTGGGCAACTGATGAATAACTCTGCTAAGGGGTTTGCAACAATTTGGAGTGTCCTATTATCTATGGCCCGATAGGTGAAGTAGGGAAGGCACTTCTCTGATTGTCCTGTCAAAGGTTCGAATCCTGTACGAAATGATTATATGCAAGAGGAATGGTTGGACATGTAACCAATGGTTACGGCTTCCTCCACCAACCATGTACAAGAAAAATTAGTGTTTTGGTCAGGCTAAATCCTCGATTTTTCGCTCCCACTGGATGAAAATGAAATCCTGCCGTATCCTAACTTTCTTGTGGTAGGTTACGTTCAACCAGTACTTTTTATTGAAATTTATTCTGAGCAAGGTTGGAAGCAGTGCCTGAAAAGAGCCAAGTAACGGACACTCAATAGCACTAATTTGCAATCATTCCAGGGCTCACAACATGCACGGCACTTGAGAAGAGCCGGCTCTCGCAGACATCAGCAACAATCAATAGAAAACGTAGAAAGTCAATTAACACAGAAGTGAGTAGTGAGATATTTAGATAGAAAAACTTGATTCTCTTGGTCTGTGTCACAACACTTAAAATATTTAAGATAATGCTTCTATTTGTGGAAACGACGACTTCCTGATTCTCAATCATTTTTAAATTTTTGAATGAAAGTTTTTATTAGATATATGCTGATCCGGTAGAGAAGTCTGTACAAATGCTTTGTTGAGTATGATTCACTGATGGGTCGCGCCGGCGAGGAGTACACATGTTTTGTTAAGTATGGGTCACTGATGGATCGCGCCGACGAGGAGTACATATGTTTCGTTAAGTATGAGTCACTGATGGATCGCGCTGCCGAGGGGTACACATGTTTTGTTAAGTATGAGTCACTGATGGATCGCGCCGACGAGGAGTACATATGTTTCGTTAAGTATGAGTCACTGGTGGATCGCGCTGACGAGGGCTACACATGTTTTGTTAAGTATGAGTCACTGATGGATCGCGCTGACGAGGAGTACACGTTTTGTTAAGTATGAGTCACTGATGGATCGCGCTGACGAGGGGTACACATGTTTTGTTAAGTACGAGTCCCTGATGGATCATGCCGGCGAGGTGCGGTCCATCTGTGTCTTATGCGTGACAAAATAAAATGACTTATTGGGGGAGTGGGGTACGTGCGTGAATGAAGGGTAGAGATTAATGGAGAGATCGGGAATAAAACTCAATCAACACAAGAAACTTCATTATATATATTTTCAGGATATTACCCGCGACTTCGCCCCTTACAAACGAAGACAAAGCAAACTTAGTTGAATATTACGTCGAACCAAAGTTTTATCCGATATCGCTGGAGGATTATCACGCAATCAACAAACAAAGGAGGTCAATACACAACAATCAAAATTCAGTGACCCATTACGTAGACCCGGAAGTAGGTCGAAGAATTGAACAGTGGCTTGCTGACGTGGAACAAAGTCCAGAAGTTTATTATGGATTTGAGACTGATAATATTGCAACGCATGAGTGACATTATGTAAACCCCACCTATTACACGTATAAACTAATCAAACACCAGACCTAAGAATCCCACTCATCCAACAGATAAAACCTGTTTTCTATTCATTGAAATAAGATTTGCGTAAAATGCGTACGATTTGCGTAAACTAAAACACTGCCCTGAGCAGAAAATATTTCTTACAGAACAGGCAAACTTTGAACGGGCTGACAGTCATATGAGTATGAAGGCTGCAAAATTTGTCCTTATTATACTTTGCGTCAAAGATTTGACTTTTATTTAAAAATAAATTTTTTTGGAAAACATGGATAAATTTAAGAACTTTTCTGTGATTCGACTAGTTTTTGGGGGAAAAATTCACCCCAGTTTTGAAGGGGAGCGCTCTCATAGGTTGACCCACCAAGATGCGGCCTATCTGTAACCCATCCAGAATTTGCTTAATTAACAATTTTTTGACTGAGGTTGGTGGGGGGGGGGGGGGTACAGTTCAATTGGACAAAATTGTTGGAGAATTTATATGAATGTTTTGTTTTGTCATAAAACCATTGTCATCTACCTCAGACTTCGTGCCCTTTTGCGCGTAAATTCCATTACTTATTGTGTCGTCATAATCGTTTTTTACCTCTATCGAAACCAAAGCAACAGAAATCCAAAGCAACCTTGAAAAACCAATCCAATGAAATTTTGTGTTTCAATATTTTTTATTTATCAATTCGTTCGCTGAAGTTACGTGAAACTTCAACATATACGATGGAATTTCCAATTCCAAAAGTAAGAAGTCCATCAGTGACGCAACCAGGATTTCTTATTCAGTCGATTATTACTTTCCGAAAGTGCACAATTTTTTTTCTAAAGTTGTTTCCCAAAATTTGTAGCTTTTGGAAAAGAAAATTCTAATTCTGGTTAATACGTACCATGTAAAAGCCAAAAAATTGCGCTGTAGAGTATGGCTTCAGGAAGTGTTAAGAAAGAAAGATTTGGAGAGTGTAATGGCCCATCTTGGTTTCAACACTGATCCTTAGTAAAAATGTTTTAATTCACGAAGGTTTTCTGTTATTATCAAACCCCTTGTTACATCACAATCACTTTGAAAAGTTTGCTCCACATGCTTTTCATTGTTTCGTCACTGCCATATTTCTTGGGTTTCTAATCAGAATTTGTCAAGCATGAGCCATAGTTGGAAGGTGGCGTGATCCAACAGTGACTCAAGCTTAACACAATAATGTTTGAATAAATTTTTCTGGCTCAGAAGATGTTATATTTATTAAATTCATGAAATAAACTGTTGAATCATTCAGGTCGTTTGTTTACTCTGGTGTTTTTTTTTTTTGCTACAAAACTTTTAGCACAAATTTGGTGTCGGTCACACTTTTTAGAAATACAAAATGAAAAATTTTTGTTCGTTGAAATTTTATGACGTGAATCTTAGGGCTGGGCAAAACCATATCATTTGGAATTCGAATATGATTCGAATAATTTTTTCAAATCGGAACGAATCATATTTCCTTGCAAATAATAAATATCCCATCTTAATATTACATCTTGTCTCCATCTTTAAAATCGAGAAAATTTCAGATTTTACTGTATTTACAATTCATGTTCTCATGTCTGGGTGGAAGCATTTTCATATTTTAACCACAAAATGTAATCAATTTTGGTCAAATTAGTCCAATATCGATTACATTTTTTTTTAAATATAAACATTTTAGTCTATTTTTCAAGTTTGTTCCTATGAACAATTCACGATTGATTCGAATAATTTGTGCTTCGAATTGATTCGAATCACCGAATCGAATTGCCCAGCCCTATAGGTGATAGATTACTTGGAATCCATTCTGCGATTTTTCAGTCGACGTGAAGGGTCATGGCACTGTCATAAAATCTGGCTTCTATCGGAACTAATTACCTAGAAGGTTAGGTTCGTGTTCAATTAAGTTCTTATTCGATTTATTAACAAAGTATTGAAAGACTATTTGTGGGTTAAATATATATTGCTCTGTTTATATACGGTAATGTTGAACTATACGATGAAGTTAATATGGCAGAAATAAAAGATTTTAAATAAGAAAGAAATATAAATCGTATCAGATAAGATGTGTAAAATTTTTACATACCTTCTCGCCGAAGGTGCCAAAAAATTTAGAGATTTTCCGCGATTTCATCTTACTTTTAGCTAATTTAGGGACCTCCAACATTTAGCATTTATGGGTCCAGACCCCCATTCCCCGTTTTCGGCCCTACATGGAGGGACGGTGCCTCAGTGGCGCGATGACTCAAGTTCATGAAAATACATTTTACCAAATTTAGCCAAACTGGATGTGAATGGCGTTTTTTTATTATTTATTTATTAAGTCTGAATCACTGATGCATGTCGGTGAGACGCGGTCTATCTGTGGCACGTGCTTGACAAAATGAAATCATGTTTGAGAAACGCTTGAACGCCCAAGTTTAGTAGTCCAAATCCAGTAAAACAAAAGTGAATTTAAAAAATTTCAAATTTTGCCCGCCTCCTCCCTTTTCAACGTCCTGAATGCGCCACGTGGACACGGCACTCAACATGGTAAAATATGCTCAATGTTGTCGAATTCTTTACTCATTCCCCATCCACCGAAGGTTCCATGGCCTGTGCTTGACAAAAAAATCTGACTGGGACAGTTAGTGTTGGTTTCCACTTCGCAATACAAATATGAAGGAATGTTCCTGTCCTCTAAATATTTTTATACATATTATGCAAGTGTGCGTGTAGGTAGATCGGCGCATGTACTTTGTATATTTTTTAATTTTTTTTTTTCAGGTTTTGCCGACTTTCCTGATTTTCGAATCGTTTTGTATGTTTGCTGTGTATCAATTGTTAGTGTTTATGTGCGTGCGATATCGGATTTTTGGAATAACGTTTATTTTATATCTATGGTTGGGATTCTTAATTTCTTAACTCCGAGTATCTCTAATGTTGACAATTGTGCTTATTGAAGCATAACTAGGAATAGTAAAAATTTGGAAATCGCTAGGTGGCGGAAAAGCGTCAATAAGAACTTTTCTCCTTACTCCGTGTTCGGTAACATTTCCTTTTACAATATTAATAACACCTAACGTTGTAGTGAATTAAAAAAAAGTAATAATAGTTAAAAGTGAGCCATAAACACTACTAAAAAAGCATCTTACATCAGATTTAGTCAACGAATAATATGGCCATCTAGCGGTCTACTATATGGGGGTTCCCGCTTCAAACAATCGACGCGGTCGTTCACAAATAAAAAATATAACAAATGCGAATTTATCACCATTATCGATCAATTGCTACCATTCCACATATATGACACATTGTATTAATGAGATAATTCATTATTGTGTTTATCTTCACAATGATTTAATTTTCTATTCAGTTTACGATTATCATGATCCAAGTTTATCTCTGGGCTGGTGTTGTATGATTTTAATTGGTCAATAAGTATCAATCAGTCAATTGTATTTCGTAATTCCCGCCGGACATACCCATAAATAGACGTAGACAAACACAAAACATATGAGCAAAAATACACAAAAAACCAAACAGCAAAATTATCGAGAAAGGAATCGAAACCCAAAAAAGGCTTCAAAAACATGTCGCGGCACGTGCGATCCCTCACTTCACTCCGTGTGCGAGAGTGACGTCATTAGATTTTTTGCATCGACTTAGATTATTATGTTTGACATGATCGGAATATAGAGAGATTCATTAAAACTTTGGGGTCTCATGAAGTTTAGTACCATACATTCCATTATCATAATAATTTACATTACATACTGCATAGGATGGATAAACATATCCTAAGGCATACTGTAGTAATTTATGTTCTACTATGTTGCATAATATTTTTGTTTTTCATGGAATAAGTTATGTGGACATTATCTACATCTTAATGTCATCCATGTTATGCTTACACCCCCTTATCTCACATTGTAAATGTTTTTTATAGTTTATAACATAAACACTGTTTTTTTTTTGTTTATTTTTTTAACCAAACCCACCTTATACAGTATACCTTGGCCAATTAAAGGTGACACAGCTCGATAGCCTTGTCAGGCTCCCTGTGCCTCCTCCATCTGCGACTTAAGTGATCTATCTGATAATTTCATCATTATTTTCATAATGTACTTATGTTTTTTTCACATGTTGGAAATAAATTCTACTACTACTTCCCATGTTGCAACCGACTGATCCTAACCCGGGAGACAATGCCAGATGCTTGCAGCATTGGTGCCCCCTGGTTAGAATGAGAATATTCTGCCAGTTTTTATTTTAATGACATTCGGGAATACAGTACTAAACTTCATTAGAAAAACTTTGTCCACCAATGAACGTTTGTGTTAGGCTACATTGAAAAAAAAAATGCAAAATTCCACTGCACTAATTTTGGGTTTGGAATAATGAAAATGTAAAAAGTGCGTTTGGCATCAAATTTTCTTCAAAATAAAAAAGATTTCTGAGGTAAGAGATGGGTCGATGTATCGGTATCTGCAAGTATCGGTACTGGTATCGGAAAATTTTCATCACTGATACCAAAACCGATACCGGATACGTCTTTACAAAGGAACATACGAATATGCTTTATTTGTGTAACCCTGAACTTTTGCACGCTATCTTCAGACCCATGTATACTTGAATGCACTGTCAATTCAGTATATTTTCATTCATAAAAGTTTGCACTCAAATGGATGCAAGAGTTCAAGTTTGCAAATGTACGTAGGCACACAAATATGTGGGTGCAACTATAATAAGGGCATAAGTATGTGGATACAAAAAGGCCTTTAACATATTTTATAAAGTATCTGGTATCGGTATCAGAATATAAATTACGAAGGTGATATCGGTATCTGTATTGATATCTGAGAAAATTTTGGTATCGGCCCATCTCTAGTTTGAATATGATGATCAGTGTCGGACTATTATCTATGTTTTCTTGCATAACTTGATTTTATTGAACATCTTTTACTAAAAAATAGGTTCGGGTTTTAAAATAGTCCCAGTGTATTTCTTGTGTGTCATAAGAGGCGACTAAAAGGAAGTAGAGAAGTGGTTCTACCATTGCTCAGGGAAGATACAACTCACTGGACTTTACCATGGTGGTTTAGTTCCTTTTGAGATGTTATCCGCTAAGAGTGCAGTTGCTGGTACTACATCTTTTAGTAGCTCTTTGCTATTAAGTGGACGTTAGTTGGTTCCTTTAGGCTCTGCTGCCTTGCTTAGAGTGAATTTCGATAAATATATATAATTTTCTTCAAAAATTACCTCGATATTGAGTCGTAACAACTACTTCAGCTAACACATCAATAAAATAGTATTCGTAAATTTTAAATAAAATTTTGAATATAAAGTACTATCACGTAAAATCCTACAAAATGGTCTACCCACAGCAGATAAAATGAGATATTGGTTTGTTAATGAACCAGGTCATTATGTGATCAAAATATTGAAGAGAACTGTTACCATTTATTTTTCCAATGTCAGTCGATAAAATATTTTTGGAATTGGTGTGAAATGCCAATGGTAGCTGATGTGGTTTTTGCCAATGACACAATATGTGAATCCAAATTGCTGACTCTGCTCTGCGCAAAGACACCTATCTGGGAATACGAAATTCTGTCAAATATGATGCTTAGCAGAAAAATAAATATAACTTAAGGGCCATGTTTAAATGTAAATTGGTAGGAGTGCTCAAATGCGTGAAAACGAAAGGGAGAACTTGGTCCTGCATGAACACATCAACAATATTCTCAACAAATCTGTAATAAGTTAGAGTTCTACTAGTATGTGTGTGGTTAGTGCTAATTTTTTTTCTTTTTATTTCTTTAATATAGATTATGGTATATATATATATATATAAACTTGAATTATAACTGAACACAACCACAATCATGTATTGGCATGATGATGAATGTGGTGAAATGACTACAAAACTATATGCACTGGATATATGATGAATCACAAACTTACGAATATGGATGGATAATATGGAAACGGACTTTAATGAAATCACCAACAAATCGAACTCTAATAAACAATTGGTACAAATGATATATGGTAACGATATATTGGTTAATTGGTATTTATGACATGTGTAATATATGTGCTTATATGTTAACTTTATTGCTTGCTATCAATTATTCTATATAATGCAATGATGACATGATATAAGACATATATGTATGTGTGATGTATCATATAAATATATATATTTGAACTATAACTGGGATTTGGGGTAAATTACTATGCAAAACTCTCTCTTTATACCATTACGGTTCGATAAAAAAAAAAGTTTGTAATTGTAGAATAGGATTTTTTTATTTGTTCCAGTCTGGCCGTTGTTGCTGTATTGAAGGAATTTGGATTCCCAATTCCTTTGCATCACATATTAGAGTCATGTAAAAGCGAAGTGTCACTAATAATAAATAGATATTTGAGCCTTTTTACCTGCAACGAGGTTTGAAATTAGGTTGATTAGATTGATTTTTTATTTTCAATCTCAAATGAAATTTTTGCCATTATGGAGGTATCGAAAATATCGTGAGGGATGACGATTATATGCGAGAGGTCTGCTGGATGCCTGGTGGTTCACCATATGTATACTCGGCTTTCCTCTCTCGTGGGATAAAAATGGTATCCTATGCAATCAGTGATTGCAATGTCAATCTAGAAAAATCTCAGGCCATGAATATTGGAACCCTAACTGGGACAGGAAAGGATTCCATCAACTTTAATGTGGACGGACTAATTCTTTATTCTTGGAGTTGTAATTCCAGTAAACTTATGTCAACTGTTTGAACTTAATATTCCTCTTGCATATTTGTTGGTGGAATATTCTGCGATGAAACCGACCAAGAAATATGAGTAAAACGCACAGCACAACAATTTCTTATCAACTATCATTTGTTAGGTGTTACGCTTGTCAGCTATTGTCGGTTTCATCATGCCACTGCGTCCCACTGGAATGCAAACCAACCTAATTGTTATCCATGTTTAGGAGTGAAATGGGTGAAGGCCATAGGACTCCACCCATCTCTGGCTCATGTATGAGTAAAGTGAATTGTACAGCCGGTTTAGCACTCGTACTGTTAAAGTATGAGTAAAAAATTCATCAAGGAACAGTTGAATCCATATACACAACTTAAATTGAGCTTTATTTTTGTGAAATAATCGTTGCATTTTCATTGACTTTCATAGGAATACTTGATCTTTAGAAGTGTAATAATACCCTGATTGTTATCCGTGTCTGGGCCAGTGATGATTGCAATAAACCTTCATTCATCCCTGGCTCATGTATGAGTGGAATTGGAATGCCAGTTTAACATTTACAGTATTTGATACAACTGTTGTGGTGTTATTGAGAAATAAAATGCAAAAAAAGAACAAGAAAACTCAACAAATATGAGGGCGAAAGACGAGTCATTTTAAGTAAGGGTATTGATCTGGCTGATTTGTTTGAAAATTGATTTTTTACTTCGCTACTTACTACCGGTATTTGTGATATTATTAGAAGTTGTGTGGATTATCTTGGGATTGTATCACAATGACATGAAAAACAATACTTAACTGTGATGGTGAATCCAATCCGAAGCGACAATTTCATGCATCAAAAATAATTTATGGTCACACTGGGTAAAACTACTATTTATTTGATTTTTTTAAGTAATCAATGCTCTTTTCTTGTAATGGTTTTTACTAAAATATTTATATGTTAACTTGGAGAAAAATATAATTCTCCTTTTTATACAAAAAAATAATAATAATTTGACATGAAATTTATTGACTTTGAACATTAAAAAATCCACTGGTACTGGATTTTAATTTGGCAATGAAAAAAGAGTTTTAAGTTGTCACAGCCATTGTTACAGAATCCTCATGTTTGTCTAAAAACCGGATTAGCAAGCATCATGGAAATTACAATAGCTCTCTATCCAGTATTTTTGTTTAGCATGAGCGGAAGATGGCTGTGCCTTGTCGTCGAGATCGATGATTTCCTCATGCTTGTCAGAACTTAATTCAATGTATTTTTTTCTATATCCACTTCTTGGAGTGGATCACCATGCTTGTCAGAACTTAATTCAATGTATTTTTTCTATATCCACTTCTTGGAGTGGATCACCCTGTCCAAGGCCCGGTAACAGCGACCACTTATATACAGACAGGGTTACAATTGCTGGAAAGATATGATCTTCTTCTGTTCAGCTTAGCCTACCCAAGTTATCACACCCTGGGTTGAGTGGTGGGCATGGATAAGCGAGCCAGACTCGACAGGTCTTGAACCCGAGATCTTCAACCTGCGATGCCAACATGATTATGAAGCGACATGAATTATCCGAAAAGGACTTAGTCTGTTTGTAGGACAGGGGATATTAAATTTAAAAAACACTCTATGATGAATTTTAACGGGGGCATCTTCATGAAAAAGATAAGATATTTGACTGGAAAGTCAAATTTTTACACACAATATTTTTATATGCCCACACTTCTGTGATTAATCTATTTTTCGGCCATTTTTTTCTACCAAAATATCATGTTCTCATTCCACAGAAATATAAGTTTATTGTAAGCTTTTGTTAGAACCTAGTCTAACTTCTTCAGACAAGATTAAAGTGACTTTAATCTTTTCTGAAGAGGTTAGACGATGTTCTAACGATGAGAACATGATATTTTTGTATATTAGCTTGATATTATCTCATTCGTGTATCCTTGTGAATTCCCTCACACACGGATTCAGGATTATAAGGAAACAATGAGGAGGGATAGGTAGTTCATTGCAAGATATCAACGAATCACGTAAATTTGCATTTTTTTTCTGTATAATATATTACTAGGCGTATTTTTTATGTGCATCCTACACCCATTTTTGCTTATAGACATAAAACTTAAACAAACCAATAGCTGGAAATTCAATATGATTCGAATAGATTAGAAGCATAATTTATCCGAATCGATTGCGAATTGACCATAGGAAAAAAAATATTGTGTAATGGAGTATATTTTAAGAAATAGAAAATTAGGTTACAAAGCTTTTCTAGGAAAATACGCCCAAAATGTTTTCGTAATTGTTAAAATTTCTTTTGGGCTTGGAAATGAAATGTGAATTGAAGGCAATAAATTTGTATCTACCGTATTCTTGCTTTCAAAAATTGTACTTGTAAATGGGACATTTGTTGTTGTATAAAGCCTTTTATAAAATGAATTAAAATTAAATTCCATTAAAATTAAAAAATTATCATGAATGAAACAAAGCAGTATCATCCATATGCTATTTTTCCGTCACTACTCGTATCGTTTGCATTCAAATTCTAAGAATTCAGAAATTTATTTTTTGCTTTAATGAATTTGACTCAATTCGGCAAATTTTACCGAATCTGAGATACTATGCTAAGTGATTCTGCTGTCATATACTGTGCAGTTTCGTGTGTTTTATTCAGCCCGGCGTGGCCCATCAATGTAATAGGCTGCTAAGGCATCGATCATCTGCGGTTCATGCTTGACATCTCAGCACTTTCCTGTTTCATTTTGTTCCCACTGTTAGCTGTACTGTATAGTTCCGCATTTCAACCTGATCAAAGGTATATGTGGTCAAACATGGGCCATAGATGCAATGGGCTTCTGATGGATGGTTCATGCTTAACATCTAACGTTGACGCATTTCCTGTTGTGTGTTTGTTCTCATCATTACCTACCTTCAATGTTTAGTTCTGCATTTTAAAGCTGATCAAAAATGTATTTTGTTAAACGTCAGCCACAGATAGACAACACCTCATCGACGCAATCCTTCAGTGAACCATGCTTAACAAAAGATGGAGGAAGATTTCCCAGTTATTTGGAAAATATTTTATCATATAGCTAAATAGATGACTTGGCCGACAGTTTTATATATTTTTGTGAAATTTTCTCTCATTTATGGATTTTGAAATACAATTTCGGTTTCAATTCGTTAGTAAGCAAAATGTATGAATTTGCTATTTTGTTGAGTTTTTCGATATTTTATATTCTATAAAGTTTTCAAAATTCAACACTTCCAATAACCTCACATGATGATTGTCAAGTGAACAGGCCAAGTAGTTCCTCTGTTCTGTTAAAATATCCCATCGCATTGGTAACGGACGGACAGATGGAGGTAGTAGAAAGTGTTCATTAGTGTATTTTAAGCTTTGGCGAGGCTCAGAACGCTCTGTCATATTTCAGCCCCCTCATGTGATAGAAATTTTTTATTGTGATTGTAAATTTGGATTCATCTGATGTGACGTTTATTTCCTTTCCAAGGATAAGGTTAGAATCAGTAAAGATAAATATAGTTTCTGATTTTGGCAAAATATATTCCAATTTTTAGTCCACATGAAAATTTTCATGTGTGTCTGCAGTTGGTCTGGAATGACTGGTTCGGGTTCTGGGAACAAATACTACTTCTAACAAAGAGTATTTTTACGTGCTCCCAAAAAGTCTTTGTCTTCTATACTGCTGATAATAAGGCAAAATATTGTATCCTTCCAGCCAGCATAATATTATTTTCCATTTCTTTTTTGTGCAGAATAAAAATGTCATACAATTTATGATAATATAATATGGTATCCGGATTCTGAATTGCTTGGATTTATATGTTCGAAAATAATACATCCAGGGTAATTTCAAGATGGCAAATCAAGGACAGAACCGACCACCACAGGATCCACCTCCCACAAATTTGATTCAAGGTAAAAGAACGTTTCATTTGATTTGTGTCATATATTAACGGAATCTAATTATTGTCCTTTCTCAAGATTATTTAATTTAAATTTTGAAGACGGGAAGGAAGCAGAAATATTCTAGTTAACTTCACCACCAGAACTCTAGTTAACTTCACCACCCACTCAAATCCGATCATTTCCTTTCAGTGCGCATCCTCAATTTGCATGCTGGCTGGCCATTTTTTCTTTGAATGTATCCCTGCTATTATGGTGGCCGTCAATGCTAAATATTTATGCTTATCCCAGCAGCTATTACAGGAATAAAACCGTTAGGTGATGTCGACTGTTTGGTGAACTGTGGCACTAAGACATAGCAGAGCCTCCCATACTGGAAATGCAAATCTGCCAAATAGTTTTTCTAATTTTTGACTAGATCCACTGTTCTAAGCAGTATGAAATCAACCAATCTTTTTTAATAAATAGTCCAACCATTCCTAATTCCTACCTTCATTGTATTTCCTACAAATCTTCTGGTTCTGTATTCCACAAAATGTCACGAACTCTGATTTATTGAGTTATCGTCAAAGACTATCTCGTGGTCCTGATAGCCATGGTGTCATATTTCTGTTTTTCTAACTAGTAATGTTGGTTGTTTCAGACCAACCAGAAACTATTACTATTGGTCGTATTATTGCCGATCATATTCGATTGGTTTTGATCTGGTTTTTGATTGGCAAAAGCGGTCGGTTGCATGAATGACTAATACCAGATATTCTAGTACTTGAATAAATTCTGAAAAAATTGTCCCTAATATGAAATATCAAATATATTCCCAATTAGTTTATATTTTCATCCTTCTTGGTATTTCTGGGAGAAATTCATAATTGAAAGCAATAATTTTGTCGACTTCCATTATTTTGTTTGATCTGTAGCAGTTATTCTGAGTTTCGTGGAAAACAATAAAATAAACATAATTTGAACTCTTAGACAAAGTTTGCCTGTATAAATATGTTAATCTTATTTAGGAGGGGCACTGCAACAGAATCCAGAAGCACAAGTCGTTCAACAGGAGAACCCAGAGGCTCAAAATCAAGCCACTGCAAGTCAAGGTAATTATATTCTGATGACCAATAGGATAAGATAGCATTTTTAACCAGCGGGAGAGGAAAGCCGAGAATACAGCTTAACCATATGGAGAACCACGACCTCTCAGGCTGACACCAGTTGGGGTGAAGGTTTTTGGTTTATCGTATTTCTAATTTTTCCTGTGCATGGACCTGGTTGGTGGAGGAAGCCGTAAGAAGCACTTACGTGAAACATTGTGCGCCAACGAGGCGTCCAACAATCCTCTCCAATAGAATCATCCCATTTAGGATTCAAAACCCACGATAATTGAGGAATTGTAACTCAGTCTATTCTCAAATCCTCAACAGATTGATCTAACAAGGCACCCTCAATTTGGAAAACTTCATTAACCAAAATATGTCGCCTTACTCAGTGGTGTGTGACATGGACATCACACATACGAAATTGGTTAGATTAATTGGTTGTCAATGTACACCGGCTGCAAGCAAGCTACTTATGTGGCATTCTCAAACCCACACTTTTTCTACTGTGTTCTGATTCATGTCTGTGTGCGCTGGGCAAATGTTAATTAGTAATTGGATCCTATAATCCGATTCAAAAATATATTTTTGCGCAGGCTGTGCACAACGTATATAGCGTGAAAGAGTGCAAAATGCACTTGTTCTGTTCTTTCTTGGCTAATTTGGAATTCCTGGTATCAAAGGTTTTCATAATTGGTTTCCATAAAGATTCTGCATAATTTTTTTATTATTTTTGTTGGGGTGTTGGTGATAGCAATGGAAGTGACGATTTCTTGTCGCTATTGCAGCTGACATGTGGTTTGCCTTCCATCTGCAGAACTTCCTAATAGGGGTGGCCCTGCCAGGAGAAAGTATCTCCCATCAGCATAGTGCTACCGTTTACAAAGATATTTAGTCCCCTGGAAGAAAAGTTCCCCAGAAAAAAGGCGCCCACAAAAATTAACCTTTTTTACCAATGCATTTCGGAATAATTCCGGTATATTTAATTAAAATTTTTCATTCGTTCTTGAATTGTGGAAAATTCGACTGGTGGAAAATTTTAGGTTGTAATTTACGTTATAAAGCTCTTAGAAGGGGATTCTGTGCTTTGCAAAAACCTATTTCAGGAGTGGGGTGCCACTGTGGGGCTGGGCAATTCGATTCAGTGATTCAAAACACAATTTATTTGAATCAATCATGAATCGTTCATTGCAACAAAAACTTGCTAAATAAACTAGAATTTTCATTTTTGACAACAAAATATGAAAGTTGTTGCTCTTAGACAATGTGGTGTGAATTGTAAAAACACTATAAACTACCAATTTCTTGATAACCAAGAGACAAGTTGTAATAGTAAAATTGGGATTGTTATTTACCTGGAATTAGTGATTCGATCCGATTCAAAAAATCATTCGAATCAGATTCGAATTCCAAATGATTCAGTTTTGCCTAGCCCTTATCTCAGTGATACATCAAGATTATTAGGACTATTCTAAATCCCGTACCTACAGAGCCTCAAAATATTCCGCTAGTTTTATATCATATCTTAGCCTGTGATCATACACTATCTGATCTTATTTTTAATTCATTTAAATGGAGTGAGGTTTTGGAATGAAGTTTCGGGAATTTCCAAAAAAAGTGAAGGCTAGTTCAGGGGCAAAGCGATGATTTTTTAGCCAACACAACCAGCACTTAGATCTCCTATGAAAGGTGAAAATCCATGTTTGCCTGTATAAATATATTAATCTCATTTAGGAGGGGCGCTTCAGCAACCTGTGCAACAGAATCCAGAAGCACAAGTCGTTGAACAGGAGAACCCAGAGGCTCAAGATCAAGCCACTGCAAGTCAAGGTAATTATAATCTGATGATCAATAGGATAAGATATCATTTTTAACCTGCGGGAGAGGAAAGCCGAGAATAGAGCTTATCCATATGGCGAACCATGACCTCTCGGGTTGACACCAGTTGGGGTGATGGTTTTTGGATTATCGTATTTCTAATTTTTCCTGTGCATGGACCTGGTTGGTGGTGGAAGCCGTAAGAAGCACTTACGTGAACCATCGTGCACCAACGAGGTGTCCAATAATCCTTTCCAAAAAAATCATCTCATTTAGGATTCAAAACCCACGATAATTGAGGAATTGTAACTCAGTCTATTCTCAAATCCTCAACGGATTGATCTAACAAGGCACCCTTAATTTTTAATACTTTTTTTAAAACTTCATTAACCAAAGTATGTTGCCTTACTCGGTGGTGTATGACATGGACATCACATATACGAAATTGGCTAGATTAATTGGTTGTCAATCAATTCAATGGCATGACGTCCGGCCTTCGAGTAACGCAAGTAATTTTAGTGTCAGCCACATATCAGGGGTGCCCGGTTAGCTCAATTGGTAAATCGTTGGAAACACACTTCCGAGACAACCATGTTGTCGGATGTTGGAATTTTACCAAAGATGCTATCAAAATAAGGAAAATTTTCCGAGCCTCTGATGATTAGGCAAGAGGTCATGTGACCACCACCTCTATACACGCCAGTGTCATGTTATGTTAAGCATGTATGGGCATTGCACCGTTTGATCGCTCCACCAAGGCGTGGTATATTTGTGGCTCATTCTTGACGTTAGGTAGGAGCCCCCTCATCAATCTTCTACCCGACAAGATATTTATATTTATAAACATTAGACATATCCCCGGGTAAACTGAACTTTATTGTTGTGGTTCAGTCATTGATGGGATATTTCCCACATGATATTAGGGATTTGTTTGCTCTTCCTGCTGTCTGTTGCCAGATTTAACACCTTCCCCTGCCAATGTGTATCAATGTCGTATCCTTGAAAGTAGCAACTCTGAACAAGACTATGTTTAATTTCGTTCAATCCAACTGGTTTACTTAAAAAGTAACGATTTTCAAATAGTTTATTTTTAAATCATCAAGTATTTGAGAATAGCTGAGATGTACAATGTTCGGTATTTTGGACACCATTATCCTATTTGGTGAAGTTTTCAATTTTTTTTATATAAAACAAGACCTCCATTGAACCAGACCTACAGTGAAAACTATTAATTGCGACCACAATTAGTTCAATCATCATCGAGTTGCAATAAAAGAGCATTTTTTCATTCTTCACACTCACGTGTGAAGATACTTAACTTTCCAGCATATCTATCATATCTATAATGTGACAAGGATGAAATTGAATAATGATACTTTGCTTTGTCCAAACTTTCAAATGTTCCAATAATTTCTATTTCCTATCACATTTACCAAGCTTTCAGAAATATTTTCAGTCCACTATTAGCTGAGGGTTTGGTCCTAGTTATTATAATTTTTTCTTTAAAGTTTGCTTCAAGCAATGTTGGAAGCAAGCAGTGAAGACTGAAAATGCTCGACATTGGACTGTCCGACCCCCTGTCGGAAAAGTAAATTGTCTGTTTTATACAACGAAAATGTAAACATTGTTTTGCAAAATATGACTAAATTTAATTTGTAAAACTTTTTCTTATGAACATTTTTGCCCAAGGCGTTCAAAACGGTAGCGATTTTTCATAATTCTTCCAGCGACTGCACCCGAAGTAAAAAACAATCTTATAGAACTAAACCAAAAAGTGTAGTGAGTGCTATCTACCCTGGGCAATGGCAACAACATCTGTTGGTTAATTTACAAAGGATTTTGCTAATTTGTTTCATTGTTTTGAAAGGGGGATTTACACACTAGGAATACAACATGCGAAATGAGTATTACCTGGGTCCCTTCATGCTATAAAAATTCTGAGTGCGCTGCCGAACCTCTGATTGTGGCTGAAACAACCAAAGCTAATTATGCTAGAATGTGATAATATTTCTGACATTGGGTTTTTAGGTGTGATACTATCGATAGTTGGGGCATCCGACCCCCATAAATGAGTAAAAATTTTGATAATATCACTATAAACCGATACTTTTTTTTGCGCCTTCTTGCGTGATTTGTCTTTATTTTCATCAACATCCCCTACTCAATATCGGAGATCTTCCAGTGCCGCTTTTGATCGGCATTTATTGTATTTTAATAGGATTCTATCAGTGGCTGAGTATTGAAGTATGATTTAATTAATCACAAAACTAGACTAATTGACATAAATTCCTTTCTGGCTCTTATCTATCATATCTACTACATTTCTAATGGTTTATGTTATACAGGTTCTGCATCATATTTAATGGCCGGAGATGGTGCGAAAATTAACCTGGCTGTGAGTGATTCGAATATGTTAGTTTTATCAAATCAAGGTGAGTATCATTATTGTTCATCTACAGAGTTTTTGTTGAACCATGAGGTTGATAGGGGGGAGGGTAGTGCATCCTCACATGAATCCACCTTCGGAAAAAAGTTTGCCTCCAAGATTCGGGTCTCATGAAGTTCAGTACGATATATCCGATTATCATAAAAATTTTCTGTATTGGAAGCGACTCATCCTAACTCTGAAGACAATTCCAGATGCTTGCAGCATTGGTGCCCTCTGGTTAGGATGAGAATATTCTGCCAGTTTTAATTTTGATGACATTTGGGAATATGGTACTAAACTTCACTAGACCCCAAGATCCTTCTGTGTGCCCTTCTGTTTTTTACGCTTTGCTTTAACACATATTTTCTCTTTTTCACACGTTTTACACCCATCAAAAATATCTTTTATAATATTATTTATCCTGAAATTCGAGATTGTCAGGTACTTGTGTGAATGTAGGAAGTGTTGTATGTAGTGTATTCTTTGATGTTATAAGTTGGGCAACAATGTAAAGCAGCATCAGCAGGCTCATCTCAAACCAGGGCTTTGGAAGCAAAATCTCATTGAAAACCCGCAAGAATGTATATGCTTTTTGGGCATTTACACTTTCAAGACGATTTGAACATTTATTAGACTATTTTGTTGAATAATTTAAAATCTTTAAGGGGTTTAAGTAGGTTTCATTTTTTAAAAAAATATCTAGCTGCATTTTAAATCTTCGAAAGAGGAAATAGTTGCATTTTCTAACCCACCCAAATCTAAGGTTGTTACTTGTGCTACCACTCACAAAAGCATTTTGTGGTATTTTGTGTGGTATTTTTTGTTGGGTTTATGTATGGAAATTTCAAAATTGGGTAAAATCAACTGTGAAAACTGTTTTTAACTGAACTGTGTTTTTAAGCCCTATTAAATTGAACATCCTACTTCTTTTGATTGCGAAACCCAATCGGCAGGAAATTATAGTTGTTATAATGAATGCGGGCCGGTGGCATGCGGAACAATTTGCATGAGGTATTTGCCGTTTTAGAATTGTTTGAGTGATTCGTTCAGACCTGCCAATACATATTGTTCAAAGTTATTACGTCATTTAAATTTGAATCCCCTTATTCATGTGAGCCCCACTATCACCTGCCATTGTGAGCTCCCGTACTAACTTCATAGAATAAGCATCGAATATATATGGAAATCAGTAGATACCAATTATAACACTTTCCAAACGTTGGTATTGCAGGAGATGCTGCTTTTTCGAGAAGTGGTGCAGGTTCAAGTAATACAACAAATATAAGTGGCTCCAACATCAATATCAAATCTCAAGGTGGGTGAGAATATTTTTTCTTTATCCCTTGTACTAATATGTCTTTGCCATATGATTGGTGAAAGAACCTGTTCTGTTAATAGAGATTAAGTGGACCAGCCTGTTCTTATACATCATGATGACGCTCTGGATTTGAACCTACGCCAACTGCGCAGGAGTACTTGACTCTAAAATATTTCCTGCTTAATTTTAAATGCAACTGATATTGCGCTATGACTTACGCAAAGCACACCTCTATAGAAAGTGCCCATCTAGAATAGCCATACATGACCATTGTTCTCTTTGTAGAATTTTTATATTGCGTATTTGATTTATTTTTAACAGCCCCACTCGAGATTTTGGAACTCAAACAAAAATGTTATTAAAATAAGCAAAATTTTCTAGTGCCCCTGGCGCACAATTATGTAATATGCATGGTTTTATTGTTTTTGACCCCAAAATGGTGTTTTTTCTCAAAAAAAAGACCAAAATGTTTTGCTCGTCTTAGCTGCACAGAAGAAAAAAGAAAAAACTTTTGTTTTTATCCCTCCTCCAGTCCCCCAAGATTTGAAACTTTACCACTACATATGCAAGTGCTTTTATACTATTCAGTAATATCTATGTTTTAATATTTGCCATGGAATTAGATAATATGATATATTGTCAAGTTCCTAGGACCTGAAAGGCTGACTTGAAACGCGAAGTGTGCGAATAGAATCAGGCACGAGCATTGATGGGGTGCGGCACTCAATTTTTTTTCTCTAAGTGGATATTTATGACGTCATGATATCAGGGCAGACGCAAATTTCGGGCACCACATGACATATTAGTGGCGACAGGAAGTATCAAATCTTGATAAACAGAACGTTAGTGGATGGCGTATACGATCCATACACATGAAATTCAGAACCATGGTGGGTATTGATTACATACCCGGAAAGGTTTACGGAGAGACCACAGCAAATGATACAAAACCCATGAAATATTATATGTATTTAATATGAGATTTACATATTTTGTTTAGCGACAGCGTCCCTTGTACCTGGAGGTCAAGCTCATTTTCATGGACCAGTCAATATTATTAATAAAGGACCAGATAACGGTATGATTTCATTTTATTCCAAATAACCTGTGACTTCGATCAGAAAATATATATTCTCATAAGCCGTAATCATTGGTTATAAGAACCACCCTGTGCCGCCTCTGACAATACTTTCTGAACATAATAGCCCTGCACTAGATTTGAACCTGTGTAATATTACTTGTAGCTCCTGGAAGCTATTCCCTGCCTGATTCTCAAACACAGTATATAATGGGTTAAGCATGACAATTTGTATCTCAACCTGGCACAATCCTGTTTGGCTTCGGGTGTCTAAGGAATTAAGGCAATTCCCCTTCGGATAGTGATTAATAGAGAAATGCGGGTTTTATTTGGTGTAACACTGCCTCCATCACATGATTTCAACGGTGCATCCACATCTGGTACCACATCTTTAGTAGCTCTCTGCTTTTGAGTGGCCGTTTGTTGGTTCCTTTCAGGCACTGCTTCTGTCCTTTCTCAGAGTGAATTTTAATAAAAAATACCTCTTAGCGTAAAAGTTTTTAGATTGCAATGAAATTTCTATGTTTACAATAAATGTTGATTTTGACGAATTGTTCAAGATGTATTAATCTTACTGCTATACTTGTCTGTTCATTACTATTAATATCATCAACATCGCCACTGGTACGGGCCACACATGATTTTGTATGGTCTAAAGTTCACCTTTCTCGAATGAAGTGTGACCAATAAAGACTGAATATAAGATTTAGATGACATTACGTTTCCTCTCAAAATAAAGTATAATCACGGTTATGCCACATTCCAATTCTTTAGGAAGATATTTAAACAATATATTATTGATAATAAAATCATTTATTTGTGAATCTGACTATCAAATACCTGAATTATTATAGTCTTCCATTTCACAATTGTGAAATTTCGAATTTTTCTTGCTTCTGCATTTTAATGGTTTGCCTGGATTACATTTGACGTGCAGTTCAGATTTTGGATATATCTGGAACAATTTAGCATTGGTAATAAAAAAATTTATTTTCATCATAAATTACGCCTAGTAAATGCCGAAATATATATTTCAATAATAATTGTGGAATTCTACTTGCTTGGTTTATTTGATGAGTGTAATATTGCTAATGAAGAAAAATAATTTTTTATTTGGAAAGCCGACTAGTAAATTTTGAAATGTATTCATAGATTCTGCACGGTAGAATTTACTTTGCTCTGTGAATTTGTAGAGCAGCCTGTATTTCAAGACATTTTTTATTCCCAACAATTTGTGATGAATTTGCCATAATTAGATTCTTCAGAAAAATATTTCAAACAATTTAACATCGGCAATAAGATAGTTTATTACATTTGCATAATTTATGGCCATGCAAAAGTCTGAGATTGGTATTTATAAATATAAAATGTTATGATAACGATTAAAATTTAGGTCAATAATTTCAGTTTTATCTTTTCTCCATGGAGTTTTTTCTGAGCAATTTAAGTAATCATCAAAATGGATGCAATCGACTATGTCTTTTAATATTTTTTTTATGGCCACTTCTTAGTGTGGATCACTCTGTCCAAGGCCCTGTAACAGTGACCACTTATAGACGGACATGGTTACAATTGCTAGGAAAATATGATCTTTTCCTGTTCGGCTGGGTTGAGTGGTGACTCTGGATGATATAAAACAACTAGTCCTTACTGGATGGTTCGAATTCGATAAAATAAATAATAGGTAAACAAGAGATCACAGGCGATATGGTCAAGCAGAACATGTTGAAATTCTGAGAATATTCGAATCATAAATTTTTCGATTCGATTTTTGCTACAATTGAAAATCAACAGAACAATAATTTGAATTTTTTTCATAAATAAGTGAATTTTCACATAAATTATAAGCTGATAAAAAGATGTCTTTGTTTGTTTATTATATGACTTCTGATTTGATTCTGAAATCAAAAGATACCGGGTATTTAGATTCGACCAACCCTAATCAGTTCGCATTTTCACGTATGGTGAATTTATGAATCACATTTGGAGAACAATCGAGTTTGGAATGAATGAGACATGATCGATTCTATCGATACCAAAGTTTTGTTTTGAAGAGGCCAAATTTAATCCATGACGGACTTCAAATAAACGGAGCATAATTGTGGAATTGAAGAACATGTTCTAGTATTTATCAGCCATATGTGAAATATTACAGTGTGATATTGTTTTCTCGTACAAACCACTTTCGTAATGTAAGCTCTGTTTAAGTACACAATGTGACCGTTCTGTGTATGCTTTGGAACGTAGTTAGGCAATTTTCGAAAAAATCCATCACACAAGCATGAGAAAATTTTTAGTAGTTCATGTACCACTGATTATTGTTTTACCTCGCAATCTATTTCTTTTGCATCTAATTCTATTCTTTTCTGAACAAATAAGGCAAAATAGTTGAAAATAACGAAAAATTAGAAAAATTGGAAAATTTTTAATGTTGCCAGATTTCGCTTGAAACTGAAATTTTCAAACCACCGGGCCCGATTGAAAACTTTTTTAAATAAGCTGAAACCTTTTATGTGTTAATATTCAACACTATCACTTCCCACCAGGTATGTTTTTATCATTTTTAACAGCCACAATTTTTTTTATCTATTTTTTGAAGTTCTGTTTATAATGAACCATGCTCAGACAATGCAATTTGTCAGCAAGGCTGGTAGTATACGATCTGATTTTCTGGCACGAAAAATTTTTCTTATTTGTTATGGTGCAAAGTTAAATATTAATTTTTGTACGATACTGTACTCTTTTTCTTACCTTCATATTACACCATATTCTTCTCATATGAATTTGAAAATAATTTTTATTCTACATTTATGTCGTTTTACAACTAAATTATGAACGCAAATAAGATAGTCTGTCAAAGGATTTTTATACCAGATATCATAAAACTGTTCAACTTAAAACTTAAGATGGTGGTGACTTTACACGCAGGGGTTTATATTTTACAAACAATATTGTTTTGGACATTGGTAGTTGGTTCTGTTTGAAATTGTTGCCTACCGAATCGTACCTGTTTTTGTACTGGTACGAAATTTAGTGAGATAAATGAAAAATATTAATGGGACTTATTTTCGTACAAGTACGGAGTTTGGTACGGTATACGACAAAAAATATCGTCAGTTCGTACTGTAGTATCAGTCCTGGGTCATGGTAAAATTATTTGCCACTTCGTTGCCTCCTTTCAGTTAAACCTCTTAAGACACTCAGTGATACATCAAGACTATTAGGACTATTCTAAAGCCCGTACCTACAGAGCCTCAAAATATTGCGCTAGTTTTATATCATATCTCAGCCCTGTGATCATACACTATCTGATCTTATTTTGAATTCATTTCAATGGAGTGAGGTTTTGCAATGAAGTTTCAGGAATTTTCCGAAAAAGTGAAGGTTAGTGCAGGGGCAAAGCGATGATTTTTTAGCCAACACAACCAGCACTTAGATCTCTTATGAAAGGTGAAAATCGAAGTTTGCCTGTATAAATATGTTAATCTTATTTAGGAGGGGCGCTTCAGCAACCTGTGAAACAGAATCCAGAAGCACAAGTCGTTCAACAGGATAACCCAGAGGCTCAAAATCGAGCCACTGCAAGTCAAGGTAATTATATTCTGATGATCAATAGGATAAGATATCATTTTTAACCTGCGGGAGAGGAAAGCCGAGAATACAGCTTAATCATATGGCGAACCACGACCTCTGGGGCTGACACCAGTTGGGGTGAAGGTTTTTGGCTTATCGTATTTCTAATTTTTCCTGTGCTTGAACCTGGTTGGTGGAGGAAGCCATATGCAACTCTTGCAGGAGCCATCATGCACCAATGAGTTGCTCAGCAGACCTTTAACATATAATCACCCTTCACAGGATTCGAATCCAGTTTGTTAGTGATGCGTAGCTCGAAGCCCTCTGAGCAAGGCCAGTAGCAGTGCTAAAGAGGAACCAACTAACGGCCACGTGAAGCGAAGAGCTGATAAAGACTTAGTACAGGATACTGCACTACAGTAAACATCCCAAACAGAACTGAACCGTCATGGAAAAGTGCAGTGAGTGGTATCTGCCCTCAGTGATGATTAAACCATCTACCACTTCTATCTTCCATCTACTACCCGAGATGATATTTTCAGAGCTTAAATGAGAACAATTATGACCTAATAGATGAATTTAATTCGATAAAATAATTTCCTTATTATCTTCATTCAATTTTAATAAGTAAACAAGAGATCACAGACGTATATGGTCTGGGTTCTTTTCTAGCATCTTCCTCCAAGAATAAACGGCCGATTTATTATTCCTGCTAATTGGCGATGAATAATTCTCGATCTAGGATTTGCACAAAATAAACCGCAATGTATTGAAATACGAAACAAGCTTTTCAGTGAATGAATAAATCACGCCAACAAGGAATGACAACATTAAATCGGAATTTAAACCCTTTAGTCTTTCTCCCAGGTGTTTGAAGGAAACAAATCAGACTTTGTCAGATATTGAATTAATTAACTGCAGAATTGTAGCAGTTGCGGGAGTATATAATGCATGGGACATATATTTTGAACGTAATATTTTACCGCAAATAACGAAAAGCTTATTAAAAATCACATCGAAAATGCAAATGACAACAAACATGGAGGCACCCAGCAGACCTTTTGCATATAATCATCCTTCGCAGGATTCGAACCCAGGACGTTAGTTATGCGTAGCCCGAAACCTATTCTTAACATCTTTACAGAGTAAGGTAACTGGGCACCCTTTAGGGGTCTGGACTATTATAACTGCTTGATGAAATGGTTCTATTGTGGATCCTGCTCAACAACATATTTACATTTGTCTTCCTTAAAAACATTTCGAGAAGTTGATTTCTTTTATTAAAATTCACTCTGAGCAATGCTAGAAGCAGTGCTTAAAACAAGCACTTTGCGGTAGCTTTCATAGCAAACCGTTCTGTTTCATTGGAAATGTAAGGAGATGCATGCAGCATTGGTTTTCAGCATTTCTACTTGTTTTACCACCCCTTAAAAATAATTATCATAATAATATTTATCCTGAAATTCGAGATTGTCAGCTACTTGTGTGAATGTAGGAAACCATACCTCTAGAAAGTGTTCATCTAGAATAGCCATGCATACATTTGGCGACATGATAGGTAAAAGTGCAATCCTGTGTCAGGTTGCTGTTTCTTTCTATGTTTAGAACCAAAATAGACTAAATTCTAGCTGCCACAATATTATAGCATTTTTCGTAGTATTTATGTTGAGTCATTGAGGCATAGATGAAATAATTGTGACATGGCCGATTTAAATTATAATCTCTGATTCCAGGGAGGGCGACCGTTAGTTGGGTGAATTTATAAATGTTTCTGACCTCGCTTGAAAGGTGAGAAACAAATATTTCGCTATTTTGAATGAATGTTTACAATTTGAGAGGCAGATGGGGGATATAATGATTGAAAATTCTCTGTCTCTAATAAAATATTATTTAAAAAATTCTAGAAAAATATAGGGGTAGCGTGTCATTACCTTGCTTTGTTAACCAACCAAAAAAAATTATTAATTTATTGATGTCACAAAAAAAAAAATATAATGGAGCAGAAGCACTGTGAGGGGATAGCATTTTATGAAAATTCAGCAAATACTTTGAATCTTCCCAACAGCAAAAATGTTTCGTGAGATATTGCATGTTTTTTCACTGTATTTATGATGTCATATTAAAGAAAATTGTACAAGCTTCAGCAGTGCAGGGGTCATGGGGGTTTCATATTTGGAACATTATTACCATCATATCTTCTCCAATCTTTAAAGTACCGTATTTTGCGGCCGATAAGTCGCTACTAGTGAATTTTCATTGGTACCCGTCATACATGCGATTTAATTTGATGACGATCCGATCATGTGTGATCATCAATCGGAACGGCCAGTATTATATCATTCATTGCAAAACGGCGCAATAGGAAATGTATGTAGTTTGCAATCGACGCCAGCCTCTAAATTAACGAAACAAGGAATTTAAACTTAGCAAGTTCGACGCGAATTACTTTGACGTTTTGACAATGACGCAATCGACGCCAGCCTCTAAATTAACGAAACAAGGAATTTAAACTTAGCAAGTTCGACGAGAATTTTTTTGACGTTTCGACGATGATGCAATCGACGCCAGCCTTTAAATTAACGAAACAAGGAAAAATCTACAATTGTGACATCGAAAAATATATTTTGGTATTTAAAAGCCTGATTTATAAAAAAAATAAATTATTTTATCGCCAATAATATATTGTTTTGAATACCCCCCTAAGGAATTTAAACTCTGAAGGTTCGGCGTGAATTACTTTGACGTTTTGACAATGACGCAATCGACGGCACCCTTTAATCAACAAAATCAATCAATCAAGAAAGTTCCACAATTGTACATTTTCACACTGTGTCTGTGATAATGTTTTGTACTATTGTAGAAACTGCTTCCGTTAAGTATGTTTTGGTCATGTTCACGACATGACGTCTTGGTAGGCAATGTATTAAAATGCAAAATGTGTATCTCGATAAACAATAATTACAACAACAAGAAATGGCGAAATTAAATCAGAACCCTTCAAATTTTTCGTCTTCGGTGTCTGAGGAAAACAGATCATACAAAGATGATTGGTTTGTAACGATCGGCTTAGAAGCGGACACTTCAATTTTGTCTGAAAGGGAGTAAAATATACCAGCTTTTTTAAAACCATTCACTACGCACTCCGAACTCACTTCCCGTGCTTCAACAATCCACCGCGACACTTTGACGGGAGAAAAACGATGATGTTATACGGTCATCGGCCGAAACGACATTGCACACCTGGACAAAAACGATACTGCGCTCGTTCCATGCGTCTGAGTTAATAAATTACTGTACGTTATTACTTTAGCGTTTGATAAGGCACAGCGTGTGTTTCCGTTTTTGAGGAGTCATTCACGGACGCGACTATTACGGTGTTGCGTCATATCTGTGTACAAAATAGCAAAATTTAAAAAAAATGACCTTTTGCGACCATTACCACGGAGGTGCTTATACGCCGCAAAATACGGTAGGTAAAGTAGGTGTTGGTATTTGCCACTTAAGTGGCTGTTTTCTGATTGCTTTACAACACGGCCTTGCACGGTTGCTCAGTGAATTTCCATAAAAAAAATAAACAGATTTCAATATTTATGCAGGGGGAATGGATCAGTCAACATTCAACTTCCGTTATGAGACTACAAGATTCCATCTTAAGATACAATATGATGGTGGAATTACCATTGAAGCGAAAGATGCTGCAAATGCTTGGGAGTTACAAATGAGATTTAAGGAGGATACAGTATCGTACGTGCGAGCTCTCATATCAAAAGGTTTCAAAGTACTAACTGTTGGTGCAGTTGGCTTGGTTTTAAAAAAAAAGCTGGGATTAACAGTAAATCTGCTTGGTCCTGGCAGCACAATATTTGAGGTGATGATACCGAGTGACGCGGGTGAAGATTTTAGAAAATTTGTGTCCTCAGGGGGATTAACACAAACAGTACAAACTGAGTTCCAAAATATCGAGGAGCGTATTTCTCAAATCCTTGCTGGTGAATGGAAAGACGTAAAGGCAACTTATATGGATGTACTCCTGCAATTAAAGAATGTCCGCATAAAACAAGTAACATTGTAAGTAATAGGGTGACCAACAAGGGTTTCTAAACAGGAACAAATATCCATCCAAAGTACTTTGAAAACGACCAATCATTTGCCCTTGCTTCATTTTGGATTTCTAATGTATTATATTAGTATCATGGTCAGTTCTGGAACTAACCATACAAGAGTCTTATTGATAACTGATGATTATCCCGTAATGTGTGACCAACCATGCAGAACCATACAGTAAGAAGGACGTTGTGCCCATCGTTACATTACATAGCTCACTTTTCCATATTGGAAACGATTGAAGTTCTGATTATGATTTATTTCAATAAATTTACTGATATTGCTGCATTCGCTATCATACCAAATATGACTATCTTTACGAGAAAAAAAAATACAATTTTATAGTTTTATGTTAAATATGGCACCATTTTTATTCTCACATATGGCAAAATTAGGTACCACTTTTGTGGTACAATATATCTGTTCTAACGATATGCTTTGGAATTTACGTTATTAATTAAAAAGATTCCAAACTTAATTTTAATCCGCGCGTACCTTTAAATTAAGCGAGCAGAGAAACTTCAAAATTGCACAATTGTCATTTATTGGACAGATTTTCAAATAAAAATAAAATATTTCATCAGCAGTGATATATTGTTTGAAAAATCTTTCTAGCGAATGTAAGCTTGGCAAATATTGCGAATTGCGATGTAATTTAAAAAAAAAAAATCAGAATTCCTGCGGCCTCTTGGATAAAACTTTCCTTTCCCAATGGCTGAAATTGTCGTGCACTTATATGATGCTTATATGCATCATTTGAACATACTATTATGTTCATTCCCTCATTTTTCTATTTCGATGGGTATCATGTCATACTCGCAATCTCAAATTGAATTGCTGCGATTGGAGTCAACAATTCAGTGACAAATATTGTGTTTCGGTTCTAGTTCCAAGTTGTTTATTAAAGTCCTCCTTATAAAGTGCATGGTGTGACATCCCTAACGTTGTGCCCACATGTTGATGAGTTTCTATTAGACATACTATCGGCGTATGATTTTGGGTAAATTTCAATAATATTGTTCAAACATTGACTTCCTGATATGCCATGTGGTATCCAGTAATGTAGTAACATTTTTAGTTTTTAAAATAAAATTTAAAAAAAAGTCACAATATATGATGACTTTAATTGCAAAATTAATAGTTTCCATATAATTCATATTTCACTCAAACTGTTTATTTTCAAAATTTTATAGTGTTCAAATTTCTTTAAATAGGTGCACGGGAAAGGAAGCTACAGAAGCATTCGAACAAATGTGTAGTGCTCTGAAAAATGAAGAAAAAAAAGGTGACAGCATATAGGGTTATTACTTTCAGTTCATTAATTGAATATAAAATCAAAAGTTCAAAAACTTCATTATTAGTGTCGCTATTATTGCATAGCGGGTTTATACCATGGAAAACTTCACTGCACATTTCCTTTTCGAACTTTTGGGATTGAAAAGTTGTGTTTTTTTTCAAATTAGGTAAACAACAACCCAACTCTCATCATTATGGCCTTTATTTCCTATTCTCTATAGCATAGATTGGCTACTCTGCTAATAAGATGCCCCAATGAAATTGTTTCATCAAAAGAAATTTAGCAAATGTGCAAATGGTAGAACGAGGCTCCAGTTTATAAATACCTCTATGATATAGCAGTGTTAGTGGTTTTGTCTCCCGAAGAAACTAACGTAGAAAAAGAATGGGCTGTTTTGATAAGAGGAATTGAAATTAATCTTTTCCAGGTGCGACTGCATCAATGCACGATGTACCTGGTTTGTCAAAATCTGAAAGTATTGAGCATTATTCTCCTGTTTATGCAGAGAAGAAACCGTCAGGTTGGTTATTTCAATTTCATGCAAAAATTGCGTATTTTTAATTGAAATTTCTCTAATAAAGTGTAGTGAGTGGTTGCTGCCCTAGGTGATGGTAAGACTATCTTCCACTTCTTTGTTTTCTTTTTATTCTTCCCTTACGACTGCAAATACGTTAGGATAATCCTCATTTTAAACCCTGTTTGGAGATTTTCAAAATATTTTTGGGTCTTCTTCATAAATTTATTGGGGGCATATGCCTGACACTGCTAGGCACGTTCCTTTGTAGAGCAACCATGTTGTGCTGAACATGCATGGGCATTGCACCAATTGATCGCTCCACCAAGGCGTGGTACATTTGTGGCTCATTATTAACGTTAGGTAGGTGCCCCCTCATCAATCTTCTACACGACAAGGTAATTATATTTATAAACATTATACATATCCCCTCTCTGAACTTTATTGTTGTGGTTCCGTCAACGTTGGGATATTTCTCACATGAAATTAGGGATTTGTTTGCTTTTCCTGCTGTCTGTTGCCAGATTTGACACCTTCCCCTGCCAATGTGTATCAATGTCGTATCCTTGAAAGTAGCAACTCTGAACAAGACTATGTTTAATATCTATCACCTTCACCTTGTGATTTCTTACCGCTTTCTTCTAATATTTTTGAATTTTTATGTTTCCACAGACCAGCCAACCTCTAGTGCTTCTCCACGTTCCTCAGTAAAACTATATATAGCTGCTGCTGGAGAAGGAAAGGATTCAGGTAGGAATGTAGGATGAGAAATTTATGTGACAAGGATAAAATTTACTAATGATACTTTGCTTTGTCCGAATGTTCAAATAATTTCTATTTCCTATCACATTTACCAGGCTAACTAAGGGTTTAGTCCCAGTTATTATAATTTTTTTCAAAAGATAACTCTAAGCAATGTTGGAAGCAAGCCCCAAAAGCAGTGGCGTTGGACAGTTCGACATGTCGTGGGAAAAAGTAAATTTGTGGTTTCATACAATGCGAATGTGCGCTGAAGGCGTGAAAGAAATTCATCAGCTTTTTGCAAAATATGACGAAATTTTAGCTGAAAAATATTTTCTGATGAGTATTACCTGGGTCCCTTCATGGTGTAAAAAATTTGAGTACGCTGCCGAACCTCTGATTGTGGCTGAAACAACCAAAGCTAATTATGCTAGAATGTGATAATATTTTTGACATTGGATTTTTAGGTGTGATACTATCGATAGTTGGGGCTGTCCGACCCCCATAAATGAGTAAAAATTTTGATAACATTACTAAAATTTTTACTGCTTTTTGCGAAAATTTTTACAACTTTGACCACTAGATGTCGCCTATGGTACAAACAGACTTACAATTTTATATGAGTTCAGCTCCAAATCAAAACGAGATAGGACGCATAAATTTGGCATTATTGAAGACTACAATGATTGTAATAGTCATAAGTTAACGGGATGGTAAGACCTACTTAGTGCCTCCTAGTGGCAGAAGAAATTTTCGATTGTACCGAAATTTAAAACTTTTGACTAAAATGATGATGCTGGATGAATAATTTTCTAAATACCATTGGATTGGGATTCTGTACTGAATATCCTCTCTTTTTATGTATCACGTATCTGTATTGAGATGCATATTATTTTGAGGAAAAATAGCTGCTGCTGACATTTTATGTCGGCTATTTCTAAAAAAAAAAATTTTTGCAAAAAACATATTTAAGAAATATACTCCCAAACTAGACTATTATGGCTGAAATCCGAGATTTGACCTTGAAATACCCCCATTTACACTTTTCTCTGAAATTATGGTTGTTGTCTACGCTAAATCGAACTTGTAAAAGCAGATTTTTATTAGAATCTACCAAAACGATTATTTATGATGTAGGGCAACAAATTTTTTAACTCCTCTGAAATACGTCTAAAATCAAGAATCTTATTGTATATTTGTTAACGTATTCGATTTTCGGGTCTGGATTGGACCCCCTTTTGGATGATTAAAAAAATTAAATGGAGGAAAAAGTGAAAATAATCTTTTTCAGGTGCGGCTGCATCAATGCACGATGTACCTGGTTTGTCAAAATCTGAAAGTATTGAGCATTATTCTCCTGTTTATGCAGAGAAGAAACCGTCAGGTTGGTTATTTCAATTTCATGCAAAAATTGTGTATTTTTAATTGAAATTTCTCTAATAAAGTGTAGTGAGTGGTTGCTGCCCTAGATGATGGTAAGACTATCTTCCACTTCTTTGTTCTTTTTTATTCTTCCCTTACGACTGCAAATACGTTAGGATAATCCCCATTTTAAACCCTGTTTGGAGATTTTCAAAATATTTTTTGGTCTTCTTCATAAATTTATCGGGGGGCATATGCTTGACACTGCTAGGCACGTTCCTTTGTAGAGCAACCATGTTGTGCTGAACATGCATGGGCATTGCACCGTTTGATCGCTCCACCAAGGCGTGGTATATTTATGGCTCATTCTTAACGTTAGGTAGGTGCCCCCTCATCAATCTTCTACACGACAAGGTAATTAATTATATTTATAAACATTATACATATACCCTCTCTGAACTTTATTGTTGTGGTTCAGTCAACGTTGGGATATTTCTCACATGTAATTAGGGATTTGTTTGCTCTTCCTGCTGTCTGTTGCCAGATTTACCAACTCCCCCTGCCAATGTGTATCAATGTCGTATCCTTGAAAGTAGCAACTCTGAACAAGACTATGTTTAATTTCGTTCAATCCAACTGGTTTACTTCAAAAGTAACGGTTTTCAAATAGTTTATTTTTAAATCATCAAGTATTTGGGAATAGCTGAGCTGTACAATGTACAGTATTTTTGACACCATTATCCTATTTAGTGAAGTTTCTAATTTTTTTTATATAAAAACAAGACCTCCATTGAACCAGACCTACAAGGAAAACTATTATTTGCAACCACAATTAGTTCAATCATCATCGAGTTGCAATAGAAATGAAATTATTGTCCATCTAAGCATTTTTCCACTCTTCCATCTTTGCTCAGTTTGGTTCCCAAACGATACTTAACGTTTCAGCATATCTATCACCCTCGCGTTGTGATTTCTTACCACTTTCTTTTGATATTTCTAAATTTTTATGTTTCCACAGACCAGCCAACCTTTATTGTTTATCCACGTTCCTCAGTAAAACTACATACAGCTGCTGCTGGGAAAAGAAAGGATTCAGGTAGGAATGTAGGACGAGAAATTTATGTGACGAGGATGAAATTTACTAATGATACTTTGCTTTGTCCGAATGTTCAAATAATTTCTATTTCCTATCACATTTAACCGGCCAACTAAGGGTTTAGTCCCAGTTATTATTATTTTTTTTTGAAAGATAACTCCAAGCAATGTTGGAAGCAAGCCCCAAAAGCAGTGGCGCGGGACGGTCCGACACGTCGGAAAAAGTAAATTTGCTTTTTCGTACAGTGCAAATGTGCGCTGAAGGCGCGAAAGAAATTAGCGTCATTTTGCAAAATATGATGAAATTTTATTAAAAAATATGTTCTGATGGAAATTTGCGTCGAACACGAGCGAAATATTAGCGATTTTTTGTATTTCTACCACCGGCAAATGAAGCAGAAAACATTCTTTATAAAACTGAACCACAATGGCGGCGTGTAGTGAGTGCTATCTACCCTGGGCAATGGCAAAATCATCTGTTGGTTGTAATTTACAAGCGATTTTGGCTAATTTGCTTCATCGTTTTGAAAGGGATATTTACACACCAGGAATACAACATGCGAAATGAGTATTACCTGGGTCCCTTCATGCTATAAAAATTCTGAGTGTTTCGTACCATATATCCGAGAAGATTAGTACCATATGTCCGATTATTATGTAAATTTTTCGTATTGGAAGCGACTATGTTTAATTTTGTTCAATCCAACTGGTTTACTTCAAAAGTAACGATTTACAAATAGTTTATTTTTAAATCATCAAGTATTTGAGAATAGCTGAGTTGTACAATGTACAGTATTTTTGACACCATTATCCTATTTGGTCAAGTTTTTTAATTTTTTTATATAAAACAAGATCTCCATTGAACCAGACCTACAAGGAAAAACTATTATTTGCGACCACAATTAGTTCAATCATCATCGAGTTGCAATAGAAATGAAATTATTGTCCATCTGAGCATTTTTTCACTCTTCCATCTGAGCATTTTTTTTCACTCTTCCCATCTTTGCTCAAGTTTCTAAATGATACTTAACGTTCCAGCATATCTATCACCCTCACGTTGTGATTTCTTACTACTTTCTTTTGATATTTCTAAATTTTTATGTTTCCACAGACCAACCAACCTTTATTGCTTCTCCACGTTCCTCAGTAAAACTACATACAGCTGCTGCTGGGAAAGGAAAGGATTCAGGTAGGAATGTAGGACGAGAAATTTATGTGACGAGGAGGAAATTAACTAATGATACTTTGCTTTGTCCGAATGTTCAAATAATTTCTATTTCCTATCACATTTAACCGGCCAACTAAGGGTTTAGTCCCAGTTATTATTATTTATATTTTTCTTGAAAGATAACTCTAAGCAATGTTGGAAGCAAGCCCCAAAAGCAGTGGCGCGGGACGGTCCGACACGTCGGAAAAAGTAAATTTTGCTTTTTCGTACAGTGCAAATGTGCGCTGAAGGCGCGAAAGAAATTAGCGTCATTTTGCAAAATATGATGAAATTTTATTAAAAAATATGTTTCTGATGGAAATTTGCGTCGAACACGAGCGAAATATTAGCGATTTTTTTGTATTTCTACCACCAGCAAATGAAGCAGAAAACATTCTTTATAAAACTGAACCACAATGGCGGCGTGTAGTGAGTGCTATCTACCCTGGGCAATGGCAAAAATCATCTGTTGGTTGTAATTTACAAGCGATTTCGGCTAATTTGCTTCATCGTTTTGAAAGGGGGATTTACACACCAGGAATACAACATGCGAATTGAGTATTACCCGGGTCCCTTCATGCTATAAAAATTCTGAGTGTTTAGTACCATATATCCGAGAAGATTAGTACCATATGTCCGATTATTATGTAAATTTTTCGTATTGGAAGCGACTATGTTTAATTTTGTTCAATCCAACTGGTTTACTTCGAAAGTAACGATTTTCAAATAGTTTATTTTTAAATCATCAAGTATTTGAGAATAGCTGAGTTGTACAATGTACAGTATTTTTGACACCATTATCCTATTTGGTCAAGTTTCTAATTTTTTTATATAAAACAAGATCTCCATTGAACCAGACCTACAAGGAAAACTATTATTTGCGACCACAATTAGTTCAATCATCATCGAGTTGCAATAGAAATGAAATTATTGTCCATCTGAGCATTTTTTCACTCTTCCATCTTTGCTCAAGTTTCTAAATGATACTTAACGTTCCAGCATATCTATCACCCTCACGTTGTGATTTCTTACTACTTTCTTTTGATATTTCTAAATTTTTATGTTTCCACAGACCAACCAACCTTTATTGCTTCTCCACGTTCCTCAGTAAAACTACATACAGCTGCTGCTGGGAAAGGAAAGGATTCAGGTAGAAATGTAGGACGAGAAATTTATGTGACGAGGATGAAATTTACTAATGATACTTTGCTTTTTCCGAATGTTCAAATAATTTCTATTTCCTATCACATTTAACCGGCCAACTAAGGGTTTAGTCCCAGTTATTATTATTTTTTCTTGAAAGATAACTCTAAGCAATGTTGGAAGCAAGCCCCAAAAGCAGTGGCGCGGGACGGTCCGACACGTCGGAAAAAGTAAATTTGCTTTTTCGTACAGTGCAAATGTGCGCTGAAGGCGCGAAAGAAATTAGCGTCATTTTGCAAAATATGATGAAATTTTATTAAAAAATATGTTCTGATGGAAATTTGCGTCGAACACGAGCGAAATATTAGCGATTTTTTGTATTTCTACCACCAGCAAATGAAGCAGAAAACATTCTTTATAAAACTGAACCACAATGGCGGCGTGTAGTGAGTGCTATCTACCCTGGGCAATGGCAAAATCATCTGTTGGTTGTAATTTACAAGCGATTTCGGCTAATTTGCTTCATCGTTTTGAAAGGGATATTTACACACCAGGAATACAACATGCGAAATGAGTATTACCTGGGTCCCTTCATGGTATAAAAATTCTGAGTGTTTCGTACCATATATCCGAGAAGATTAGTACCATATGTCCGATTATTATGTAAATTTTTCGTATTGGAAGCGACTATGTTTAATTTTGTTCAATCCAACTGGTTTACTTCAAAAGTAACGATTTTCAAATAGTTTATTTTTAAATCATCAAGTATTTGAGAATAGCTGAGCTGTACAATGTACAGTATTTTTGACACCATTATCCTATTTGGTCAAGTTTCTAATTTTTTTATATAAAACAAGATCTCCATTGAACCAGACCTACAAGGAAAACTATTATTTGCGACCACAATTAGTTCAATCATCATCGAGTTGCAATAGAAATGAAATTATTGTCCATCTGAGCATTTTTTCACTCTTCCATCTGAGCATTTTTTCACTCTTCCATCTTTGCTCAAGTTTCTAAATGATACTTAACGTTCCAGCATATCTATCACCCTCACGTTGTGATTTCTTACTACTTTCTTTTGATATTTCTAAATTTTTATGTTTCCACAGACCAACCAACCTTTATTGCTTCTCCACGTTCCTCAGTAAAACTACATACAGCTGCTGCTGGGAAAGGAAAGGATTCAGGTAGAAATGTAGGACGAGAAATTTATGTGACGAGGATGAAATTTACTAATGATACTTTGCTTTTTCCGAATGTTCAAATAATTTCTATTTCCTATCACATTTAACCGGCCAACTAAGGGTTTAGTCCCAGTTATTATTATTTTTTCTTGAAAGATAACTCTAAGCAATGTTGGAAGCAAGCCCCAAAAGCAGTGGCGCGGGACGGTCCGACACGTCGGAAAAAGTAAATTTGCTTTTTCGTACAGTGCAAATGTGCGCTGAAGGCGCGAAAGAAATTAGCGTCATTTTGCAAAATATGATGAAATTTTATTAAAAAATATGTTCTGATGGAAATTTGCGTCGAACACGAGCGAAATATTAGCGATTTTTTGTATTTCTACCACCAGCAAATGAAGCAGAAAACATTCTTTATAAAACTGAACCACAATGGCGGCGTGTAGTGAGTGCTATCTACCCTGGGCAATGGCAAAATCATCTGTTGGTTGTAATTTACAAGCGATTTCGGCTAATTTGCTTCATCGTTTTGAAAGGGATATTTACACACCAGGAATACAACATGCGAAATGAGTATTACCCGGGTCCCTTCATGCTATAAAAATTCTGAGTGTTTCGTACCATATATCCGAGAAGATTAGTACCATATGTCCGATTATTATGTAAATTTTTCGTATTGGAAGCGACTATGTTTAATTTTGTTCAATCCAACTGGTTTACTTCGAAAGTAACGATTTTCAAATAGTTTATTTTTAAATCATCAAGTATTTGAGAATAGCTGAGTTGTACAATGTACAGTATTTTTGACACCATTATCCTATTTGGTCAAGTTTCTAATTTTTTTATATAAAACAAGATCTCCATTGAACCAGACCTACAAGGAAAACTATTATTTGCGACCACAATTAGTTCAATCATCATCGAGTTGCAATAGAAATGAAATTATTGTCCATCTGAGCATTTTTTCACTCTTCCATCTGAGCATTTTTTCACTCTTCCATCTTTGCTCAAGTTTCTAAATGATACTTAACGTTCCAGCATATCTATCACCCTCACGTTGTGATTTCTTACTACTTTCT
This sequence comes from Styela plicata, assembly GCA_963675895.2. Taxonomy (NCBI): domain Eukaryota; kingdom Metazoa; phylum Chordata; class Ascidiacea; order Stolidobranchia; family Styelidae; genus Styela; species Styela plicata. The sequence goes on from OZ023147.1 coordinate 7,479,660, forward strand.
TTTGATATTTCTAAATTTTTATGTTTCCACAGACCAACCAACCTTTATTGCTTCTCCACGTTCCTCAGTAAAACTACATACAGCTGCTGCTGGGAAAGGAAAGGATTCAGGTAGGAATGTAGGACGAGAAATTTATGTGACGAGGATGAAATTAACTAATGATACTTTGCTTTGTCCGAATGTTCAAATAATTTCTATTTCCTATCACATTTAACCGGCCAACTAAGGGTTTAGTCCCAGTTATTATTATTTTTTCTTGAAAGATAACTCTAAGCAATGTTGGAAGCAAGCCCCAAAAGCAGTGGCGCGGGACGGTCCGACACGTCGGAAAAAGTAAATTTGCTTTTTCGTACAGTGCAAATGTGCGCTGAAGGCGCGAAAGAAATTAGCGTCATTTTGCAAAATATGATGAAATTTTATTAAAAAATATGTTCTGATGGAAATTTGCGTCGAACACGAGCGAAATATTAGCGATTTTTTGTATTTCTACCACCAGCAAATGAAGCAGAAAACATTCTTTATAAAACTGAACCACAATGGCGGCGTGTAGTGAGTGCTATCTACCCTGGGCAATGGCAAAATCATCTGTTGGTTGTAATTTACAAGCGATTTCGGCTAATTTGCTTCATCGTTTTGAAAGGGATATTTACACACCAGGAATACAACATGCGAAATGAGTATTACCCGGGTCCCTTCATGCTATAAAAATTCTGAGTGTTTCGTACCATATATCCGAGAAGATTAGTACCATATGTCCGATTATTATGTAAATTTTTCGTATTGGAAGCGACTATGTTTAATTTTGTTCAATCCAACTGGTTTACTTCAAAAGTAACGATTTTCAAATAGTTTATTTTTAAATCATCAAGTATTTGAGAATAGCTGAGCTGTACAATGTACAGTATTTTTGACACCATTATCCTATTCAGTGAAGTTTCTAATTTTTTTTATATAAAACAAGATCTCCGTTCAACCAGACCTACAAGGAAAACTATTATTTGCGACCACAATTAGTTCAATCATCATCGAGTTGCAATAGAAATGAAATTATTGTCCATCTGAGCATTTTTTCACTCTTCCATCTTTGCTCAAGTTTCTAAATGATACTTAACGTTCCAGCATATCTATCACCCTCACGTTGTGATTTCTTACTACTTTCTTTTGATATTTCTAAATTTTTATGTTTCCACAGACCAACCAACCTTTATTGCTTCTCCGCGTTCCTCAGTAAAACTACATACAGCTGCTGCTGGGAAAGGAAAGGATTCAGGTAGAAATGTAGGACGAGAAATTTATGTGACGAGGATGAAATTTACTAATGATACTTTGCTTTGTCGGAATGTTCAAATAATTTCTATTTCCTATCACATTTAACCGGCCAACTAAGGGTTTAGTCCCAGTTATTATTATTTTTTCTTGAAAGATAACTCTAAGCAATGTTGGAAGCAAGCTCCAAAAGCAGTGGCGCGGGACGGTCCGACACGTCGGAAAAAGTAAATTTGCTTTTTCGTACAGTGCAAATGTGCGCTGAAGGCGCCAAAGAAATTAGCGTCATTTTGCAAAATATGATGAAATTTTATTAAAAAATATGTTCTGATGGAAATTTGCGTCGAACACGAGCGAAATATTAGCGATTTGTTGTATTTCTACCACCAGCAAATGAAGCAGAAAACATTCTTTATAAAACTGAACCACAATGGCGGCGTGTAGTGAGTGCTATCTACCCTGGGCAATGGCAAAATCATCTGTTGGTTGTAATTTACAAGCGATTTCGGCTAATTTGCTTCATTGTTTTGAAAGGGATATTTACACACCAGGAATACAACATGCGAAATGAGTATTACCTGGGTCCCTTCATGCTATAAAAATTCTGAGTGTTTAGTACCATATATCCGAGGAGATTAGTACCATATGTCCGATTATTATGTAATTTTTTCGTATTGGAAGCGACTCATCCTAACTCTGAAGACAATTCCAGATGCTTCCAGCATCTCTCAGTCTAGTGAAAAATACTTTGCGGCTTCTTCTTGTTGGGGCAACTAACTGCCACCGATCTGGGTATGCTTTGGAATGTAGTTGGGCGATTTTGGAATCAAATCCATCAGGAATGAGAAAATATTTAATAGTTCATGTACCATCGATTATTGCTTTACACTGCAATCTGACAAACTTCGACATATTGATTTGCTTTGATCCAGGTGGTTCATCAAGATCTGATGATTTTGAAGATTATCCTGAGCTTTATAGAAGAGAAGAGCCATCAGGTTTGTTGTTTCATATTTCCGTAGTAAAGCATTATTCGGAGTAATCTTTCAAAATAAAAAGATGTGGATCCTAGCCCACTTGTCATAATATTAGAAAATGAATAATTCACAAGTCATGTTTTCTAAATAAATTGCTTCGTCATCTTGCGTCAGTAGCAGTGATTCCCCACTATAAGGCCTAACTACAATTTTAAGTAAATGCATTCCATAAATTATGGCCTCATTTTTCATTTTCTTATGATGTGAGGTATTTTCTTCTGGTGTCCGAGTATCTGAGATCCAGCATTTTATCATAAGATTTATCTGAGACCTTGCAGTCTATCATGAGATAAGTGACAGCTAATAATCTGCATTGGGCTGGTAATCTTGCTCATGAGATAATTGTGTCAATAGTTGCTCAGGGTGATCACTCAGTATTGAAAATATTGGTATATAATATTTACGGGTTTCTTTTTTCTTGTTTTTCTTGCCAAATCTGTCACTGTAGAAATGAGGATTTAGTTTTAATCAGCTCATTTTTAGCGTGAATTTTGTAACTTCAACATGTCCGATTCTGTCGTTTTGTATCTATTAAAAATACTTGTGCGTCGGGACGAAAATATACGACCGGACACAATTGAATAGGGTAAAAGTTATCATGAAAATCACCAAATGGTAAAATAATTTTAAAATGTTTGTTTCCAAGGTACGGAAACTACAGAAAACTCACATACGGTACACAACAAGAATCTATTAGAATCGAATCGAATTAACATCGATTCAAACCCGTTTGATTCGAAATTCTAAAACTTACAACTCTACTCTGGGGCCAAAATAAACTCTGTATTTTAAAACAGTGACGTGCAATTTAAAACCAGCACTATTTTTTTTTACGAAGTTTGTAGACAACAGGAATTTAAGACTCTTGTATTTCATTCTCAGGTACACAAAGGATGTCAATACAAGGTGAGAAGTTTTATTTAGAAATTCATTCACGTTTTCACACAATGCCTGGAAGGAACCAACTAACGGTCACTTGTATGACAAAGATATACTACAAAACGTAGTACTAGCAGCTGCAATATTAAGTGAAAACCACAACAAGCATTACTATCTAGGGAGATTTAACGTCTTGCTTCGAACTTACACAAAATTATTTCTGTAAAGTTTCATCTGACCAAAGTCGAACTTTGAACAAATCCAGCGAAACGTTACAGAAATAAATTTGTGTAAGTGTGAAGCATAACGTGTTGGTTATAGTTGACTAGCGGTAAGTAGAGGTGGGCGATTGGTGACTTTTTGATAATCGACAATTGTTCGATTACTCCATGGTATTAATCGGTAATAATCGTAAGAATATTCAATTTCTAAAGTGTAGGAATCTTTGCCTATAATCAGATCGTAATCAGCGGCGATTAGTGACCTTTATTTTCACTGTTAAAATGAACGATGTAAATCGAGCGATGTAACCGTATTATGTATCTGACGCTCACACGGTCACGCATTTCCAAAGTCACGAGGTAAATTGAGCAAATTCTAAAATAAAAGCTAAAATAAGAATCGCAGATCTAAAGTCCGTTTTCTTAAAAACATACTCGCTTTGGACATCCCTAATAACTTGACAAAATAGAGAGATGTGGCCGCATACGTAACCGACGCTCTCACGTCTCAACGTATTTGCGCGTGTTGTAAGAGGCGACTAAAAGGAAGCAAAAAAATTGGTGGATGGTTTTACCATCACCCAGAGCAGATACCACCCACTGCACTTTACCATGATCGTTCAGTTCCGTTTGGGATGTTTTCCCTTTAGAGTGCAGTTGCTGGTATTTCATCTTTTGGCATCTTTCCCTCAGGGAGCAGCTCCCAGGCTTGCTTAGAGTGAATTTCAACAAAATAAAAAAAAATATCTGTCTAAAATAATTTTGTTATTTTACTGTGATATCCCATCGTGGATTTGGAAAAAATACGCTATTCACATTGACTATGTGTAGTCCACGGGTGGCACTTTTAAACATATGATTATTTAGAGACATTTTTGGGCAACATTTGGGTTATTATGTAACATAGAGCTGGGCGACATATCAGTAGATCGGAAAATACCGGTATTGAGTTTTCCAAAATACCGTTTTGTGTTAATCTGCGCAATGTCGGTTTGCCATGATACCGGTATTTCCCTACATACCACTTAAAATGGCTAAAAGTTGATTCATTATCGCATCAAGTAATGAAAAAAACAGGTCTTTAGCCCTCTTACACCTGCTGATATGCCTAAATTGAACTTTTGCGATGTCAAGAAACAGCGACCAGCCCGCATTTAGAGATATACACACTATAGCATGCTTTTTGATTGCAGAAAATGGCGTGACATACCGGTATTACCCGCATTTTGGCCGCGGTTATCCGGTACAAAATATAACTAATGCCGCTTCGCTCTAACTACGAACGAGAGAATTCCATCAGACGAATGGCATTTATTTGACATGATCTAAGAAGAAAGAAAGTGTATTTTTAAAGACTCCGCCGATAAAGAAATTCCCTAATGCAAGATGATTAACCCCAATGTTACTTACGTATATCACATTACCATACATACGGATATCTAACGACACGAATATTAACTTTGGTCACTGAATACGCGATAAAAGATTAGTATTGAAAAGAAAAATTGTCAATATAAGTAAAATCTGTTTTTTTTGCTTTTGTAAGAATTGAGATTTCAAAAAGCCTCTTTCAAATTTTTACATAGACGGACGTTTTAATTTGTTACAAACAACGGCAGGAGTGAATAGTGTATTGCCTTTTGGGAATATCTCCGACAAAAGAAAGTGTTGGAAATATTGCTTGCCTTTAATTCGCCTTCGTACTTAATGTGTCTACATATTTATCATTATCACTAGCACTCCGCGAACGCAATCGGTACCAGTTGTGACTTGAATGTAATTTGACGTAAACAAACGCGTACCTCCTATTACCGCTGATAATATACGCAAGGAACTTGATACTTGTCCTTTTGACATGCCTGATAAAGTTGGAATTTGTGTATTATTCAGCATTTTTGGAAGGAAAAATAGTATAGAGGCGAATTTAGATACAAAATTAATTTTTCACGATTATTCGTAAGAAAATTACAATCGTATCGTGTTTTAAAAAATGTTTTTTAAAAACCTCCTATAACGATTATTTCGTCCACCTCTACCACATTGAATGGGAGGGGGGGGGATGAACTCAGTCAAACACGAAGTGATTCAAACCCAGGCAGCCAAATTTTGAATGTTTCTGATATGATGGGAACGAGCAATCCCCTCTCCCTTTTCGAACTCCTAGATGGGCCCATGTCAAGACGTTTGTTTGTTTTCTACAGATATCAATTCCAGTCCACATGCAAAGAAGTTCGTAAATTATCACAATGAAAAAAGTTGGAAAAAAACAAACGTTCGAATCACAGAGAGTTACGAAGAACAAAAGCTACATGAATCAATATTCGAAGTCAACCCTCAACTAAGGAAAGTAGAGCGTTTCTATAAAAAGGAAGCAGGATTCGCTTACACAGTGGAAGAAAAGAACCTTGGGGAAGTTATAACTCCTAGTGAAGTTGTCGAGCAGTTGAGTAAGCCTGATTGCAGATTCATGGCAATAATTGGGCAGGCTGGAAGCGGTAAAACAACAATCACGAAACGTCTAACAAGACTCATTATTGCAGACAACAGTTTAGTCGATGAAGCGGGTACTCTGTCGTCATCTCACAATCCTAAGTTCAAGTTCGTCCATCACATAAATATCAAAAATATTCCCTTCTTCAAAGCAACCAGTTCAGAGGAAGCAATAGATCCATGCACTTTGCTCTTTGGGAACACTGGGCTAACGCGACAAGAAATGGAAGAAGGATTTAAATGGGTTCAACAGAATCAAGCAGTATTGGCGTTTGCTCTGGATGGTTTGGATCGGGCTCCTTGGAATCTAAAAGGAAAATACAACATGATGGGATATTATGATAAATCAAGCACAGCTACAATCATATACAATCTAATCAAAGGCAATCTCTTCCCCGATGCAACAATTCTTATTTCCTCACGTGAGCACAGCATCGCATCTCTTCCTTATGAATTGCGACCTCAATACATAGTTTCACTGGCTGGTCTTGTTCGGGAAGATATCGAGAAACTATTTATTGCAGTTTTAGGTGAAACCGGAGAAGAATCGTGGAGGAAGTTAACAGTCCAATCACCTGCACTCATTCCATTCTCTTCTGTTCCTATATGCCTGATTTTCAACGCAATCGTTCACAAATTTAACCCTAAGAATCCACCTAATACAATGACAGAAGTGATGATCCAGATACTCAACATCTTCATGCGATCAGATGACACTCAGGAGCGATCACGGATACAAAAAATACTCCACAAGTTGATGAAAATGTCATTTGAAGGAACTAAAGAAAAGCGAGTCATTTTCACCATAGATGATTTGCACAAAGTTGGACTTGAACCAGAGGACGTTCGTGATATCATCATAAAAGTTCCCGGCAACAACATGCTGAGTCAGCATATCATGAAAACTGATGTAATTATGTCATTTAGTCACGAAATCCTACAAGAAGTTCTATCTGCTTTCTACATCGCCAACATGAACCTTTCAACCTTCCGTTCATTCATAACTGAAGAAATACACAATGACCACTGGAGTGCGGTTCTTCGTCTTCTATGTGGAATTGTGTTGAATCAAAGTATCGATGGAAAACTAATCAAAGATATATCAAAGCCAACTTATTCTACTGATACAAAAGAAGATGAAGAAGAGAAGAAAAAACTTTTGCAACAAACTCTTGAAACAATGTTTAATCGAAGCCGATCTTATCAACAGTTGGAATTGTTCGGAGCATTGTACGAAGCCAATGATGACAAACTCATTCGATCTCTTGTTCGAGTTTTCTACATTAATGAAACGTCTCTCACAACAGCAGGAATGTACGCGATATCGTCAGTTATGCGACGATGTGATCGAATAGAACTAGTTAGGCTCAGTGACTGTGGTCTCGACTCTGACCTGATGCGAATCATGAATTCAAACTTGGTAGATTCTTGTTTGAAGGTGAGATATTAAATTATCATGCGTATTACTCAATCATCAGGATCTAGTTGTTATTTAGTTAATATCTCAATGTTGCCACTATTTACCGTCAGAAAACATTTCATACTAAACCGTTGTAGTAGGGTGCAGTCAGTAGTATCTGCCCCGGATACACAAAAATTACTAGAAAAACAAGCAAATCCTTTTCCATGTTGAAATAATATTAAAGTATAATTAGATAAATAAAACAATGGTTGTGATGAAACCACTACTATAGGGAGTAATTTAATACTTTTGTTCTTGTCGATTCACTGATCTTATTCATTTCAGTTGGATGAACTAAATGTCAGTCGGAACAAGAACCTCGGCACAGCATCTGGTTGCGGTGAACTTGGATCAGTTGTTTCACAATGTCAGGTGAAGAAACTTGATGCTTGGGGATGTGATATAACAATAGGTGGAATCAAAGCTCTCAAAGAAAACACTCGCAATGCAAAGGTGAGAACCAAACAATGATGAAATATATCAAAGTACCTATCTCTGATACTTTTATACCTTATTCTGCCTGTAGGGGATGTAGCAAATCATTCATATTAACATTGATTCTAAAATAGTATATGCCCTGGGCAATGGCACCATTATTTACTGTGAGAAATACATTTTATACTGAACCGCTGTAGTATATGGCCTAGGCGATGCTACCGCTATTTACTGCCAGACAACATTCCATGCTGAACCTCTGTTTCACAGTGCATTCAGTAGTATCTGCCCTAGACAATGCTACCACTATTTACCGCCAGAAAACATTTTGTACTGAACCACTGTAGTAGAGTGCAGTGAGTGATATATTCCCTGCCCAATATTACCACTATTTACTGTAAAAAAATTATCATACTGAACCACTGTAGTAGAGTGAAGTGAGTTCAGTAGTATCTTCCCTGGGCAGTGTTGTCACTTTTTACCGTCTTAAAACATTTCATACTAAACCGTTGCAGTAGGGTGCAGTCAGTAGTATCTGCCCTGGATAATGTTACAAAATTATCAATAGAGTAACTAGAAAACACTTCCATGCCGCGTTGAAATATTATTAAAGTCTAATTAGATAAATAAAACAATGATTGTGATGAAACCACTACTATAGGAAGTAATTTAATACATTTGTTCTTGTCGATTCACTGATCTTATTCATTTCAGTTGGATGAACTAAATGTCTGTTGGAACTATAACCTCGGCACAGCATCTGGTTGCGGTGAACTTGGATCAGTTGTTTCACAATGTCAGGTGAAGAAACTTGATGCTGAGCATTGTGATATAACTATAGATGGAATCAAAGCTCTCAAAGAAAACACTCGCAATGCAAAGGTGAGAACTTAATGATGATGAAATATATCAAAGTACCTATCTCTGATACTTTTATACCTTATTCTGCCTGTAGGGGATGTAGCAAATCATTCATATTAACATTGATTCTAAAATAGTATATGCCCTGGGCAATGGCAACACTATTTACTGTGAGAAAAACATTCATACTGAACCACTGTAGTAGAGTGCATTTCATAGTATATGCCCTGGGCATAACAACTATTCACTGCCAGACAACATTTTATACTGAACCTCTGTTGTAGAGTGCAGTCAGTAGTATCTGCCCTGGACAATGCTACCACTATTTATTGCCAGAAAACATTTCATAGTGAACCTCTATTGTAGAGTGCAGTCAGTAGTACCTGTCCTGGACAATGCTACCACTATTTACTGCCAGAAAACATATCATACTGAACCGTTGTAATAGAGTGTAGTGAGTGATATATGCCCTAGGCAATATTGCCACTATTTACTGTGAAAAAATATACTGAACCACTGTAGTAGAGTGAAGTGAGTTCAGTAGTATCTGCCCTGGGCAGTGTTGTCACTATTTACGTCTGAAAACATTTCATACTAAACCGTTGTAGTAGGGTGCAGTTAGTAGTATCTGCCCTGGAAAATGTGACAAAAATTAATAGAGAAACAAGAAAACCTTTTTCATGTCTTGTTGAAATAATATTAAAGTATAATTAGATAAATAAAACAATGGTTGTGATGAAACCACCTCTATAGGAAGTAATTTAATACATTTGTTCTTGTCGATTCACTGATCTTATTCATTTCAGTTGGATGAACTAAAAGTCAGATTCAACAAGAACCTCGGCACAGCATCTGGTTGCGGTGAACTTGGATCAGTTGTTTCACAATGTCAGGTGAAGAAACTTAATGCTTGGGCATGTGCAATAACAATAGATGGAATCAAAGCTCTCAAAGAAAACACTCTCAATGCAAAGGTAAAAACCAAACGATGATGAAATATATCAAAGTACCTATCTGGGGTACTTTTATACCTTATTCTGCCTGCAGGGGATGTAGCAAATCATTCATATTAAAATTGATTCTGAATTGGTATATGCTCTGGGCGATGCTACCATTATTTATCATGAGAAAAACGTGTTATACCAAACCACTGTAGTAGAGTGCATTCTGTAGTATATGCCCTGGGCGATGGTACCATTATTTATCATGAGAAAAACGTGTTATACCAAACCACTGTAGTAGAGGGCAATTTGTAGTATATGCCCTGGGCGATGGTACCAATATTTATTGCCACAGAACATTTTGTACTGAAACGCTTTTGTAAGTGCAGTCAGTAGTATCTGCCCTGGACAATGCTACCACTATTTACCGCCAGAAAACATTTTGTACTGAACCACTGTAGTAGAGTGCAGTGAGTGATATAAGCCCTGCCCAATATTGCCACTATTCACTGTGAAAAAATATCATACTGAACCACTGTCGTAGAGTGAAGTGAGTTCAGTAGTATCTGCCCTGGTGTCCAATATTGTCACTATTTACCGTCTGAAAACATTTCATACTAAACCGTTGCAGTAGGGTGCAGTCAGTAGTATCTGCCCTGGATAATGTCTCAAAAATCAATAGAGAAACAAGAAAACACTTCCATGCCGCATTGAAATTACTATAAAGTATAATTAGATAAATAAAACAATGGTTGTGATGAAACCACTACTATAGGAAGTAATTTAATACATTTTTTCTTGTCGATTCACTGATCTTATTCATTTCAGTTGGATGAACTAAATGTCAGTTGCAACAAGGACCTCGGCACAGCATCTGGTTGCGGTGAACTTGGATCAGTTGTTTCACAATGTCAGGTGAAGAAACTCTGTGCTATGGATTGTGATATAACAATAGATGGAATCAAAGCTCTCAAAAAAAACACTCGCAATGCAAAGGTGAGAACCAAACGATGATGAAATATATCAAAGTACCTATCTCTGATACTTTTATACCTTATTCTGCCTGTAGGGGATGTAGCAAATCATTAAAATAGATTCTAAATTGGTATATGCTCTGGGCGATGCTACCATTATTTATCATGAGAAAAACGTGTTATACCAAACCACTGTAGTAGAGTGCAATTTGTAGTATATGCCCTGGGCGATGGTACCAATATTTATTGCCACAGAACATTTCGTACTGAAACGCTTTTGTAGAGTGCAGTGAGTAGTATCTGCCCTGGACAATGCTACCACTATTTACCGTCAGAAAACATTTTGTACTGAACCACTGTAGTAGAGTGCAGTGAGTGATATATGCCCTGCCCAATATTGCCACTATTTACTGTGAAAAAAATATCATACTGAACCACTGTAGTAGAGTGAAGTGAGTTCAGTAGTATCTGCCCTGGGCAGTGTTGTCACTATTTACCATCGGAAAACATTTTATACTAAACCGTTGCAGTAGGGTGCAGTCAGTAGTATCTGCCCTGGATAATGTTACAAAATTATCAATAGAGTAACTAGAAAACACTTCCATGCCGCGTTGAAATATTATTAAAGTCTAATTAGATAAATAAAACAATGGTTGTGATGAAACCACTACTATAGGAAGTAATTTAATACATTTGTTCTTGTCGATTCACTGATCTTATTCATTTCAGTTGGATGAACTAGATGTCAGTTACAACAAGAAGCTCGGCACAGCATCTGGTTGCGGTGAACTTGGATCAGTTGTTTCACAATGTCAGGTGAAGAAACTTGGTGCTGGGTTTTGTGATATAACAATAGATGGAATCAAAGCTCTCAAAGAAAACACTAGCAATGCAAAGGTGAGAACCAAACGATGATGAAATATATCAAAGTACCTATCTCTGGTACTTTTATACCTTATTCTGCCTGTAGGGGATGTAGCAAATCATTCATATTAAAATTGATTCTAAAATGGTATATGCCCTGGGCGATGCTACCATTATTTACCATGAGAAAAACGTGTTATACCAAACCACTGTAGTAGAGTGCCATTTGTAGTATATGCCCTGGGCGATGGTACCAATATTTATTGCCACAGAACATTTCGTACTGAAACGCTTTTGTGGAGTGCAGTGAGTAGTATCTGCCCTGGACAATGCTACCACTATTTACCGCCAGAAAAAATTTTGTACTGAACCACTGTAGTAGAGTGCAGTGAGTGATATATGCCCTGCCCAATATTGCCACTATTTACTCTGAAAAAATATCATACTGAACCACTGTGGTAGAGTGAAGTGAGTTCAGTAGTATCTGCCCTGGGCAGTATTGTCCCTATTTACCATCTGAAAACATTTTATACTAAACCGTTGCAGTAGGGTGCAGTCAGTAGTATCTGCCCTGGATAATGTCTCAAAAATCAATAGAGAAACAAGAAAACACTTCCATGCCGCATTGAAATTACTATAAAGTATAATTAGATAAATAAAACAATGGTTGTGATGAAACCACTACTATAGGAAGTAATTTAATACATTTGTTCTTGTCGATTCACTGATCTTATTCATTTCAGTTGGATGAACTATATGTCAGATGGAACAAGAACCTCGGCACAGCATCTGGTTGCGGTGAACTTGGATCAGTTGTTTCACAATGTCAGGTGAAGAAACTTTGTGCTGGGCATTGTGATATAACAATAGGTGGAATCAAAGCTCTCAAAGAAAACACTCGCAATGCAAAGGTGAGAACCAAACGATGATGAAATATATCAAAGTACCTATCTCTGACACTTTTATACCTTATTCTGCCTGTAGGGGATTTAGCAAATCATTCATATTAACATTAATTCTAAAATGGTATATGCCCTGGGCAATGCTATTATTATTTGCTGTGAGAAAAACATTTCATACTGAACCACTGTAGTAGAGTGCATTTCATAGTATATGCCCTGAGCATAACCACTATTCACTGCCATACAACATTTTATACTGAACCTCTGTTGTAGAGTGCAGTCAGTAGTATCTGCCTTGGACAATGCTACCACTATTTATTGCCAGAAAACATTTCATACTGAACCTCTGTTGTAGAGTGCAGTCAGTAGTATCTGTCCTGGACAATGCTACCACTATTTACTGCCAGAAAACATATCATACTGAACCGTTGTAATAGAGTGCTGTGAGTGATATATGCCCTGGACACTATTGCCACTATTTACTGTGAAAAAAAACATACTGAACCACTGTAGTAGAATGAAGTGAGTTCAGTAGTATCTGCCCTGGGCGGTGTTGTCACTATTTACCGTCTGAAAACATTTTATACTAAACCGTTGCAGTAGGGTGCAGTCAGTAGTATCTGCCCTGGATAATGTCACAAAAATCAATAGAGAAACAAGAAAATACTTCCATGCCGCGTTGAAATAATATTAAAGTATAATTAGATAAATAAAACAATGGTTGTGATGAAACCACTACTATAGGAAGTAATTTAATACATTTGTTCTTGTCGATTCACTGATCTTATTCATTTCAGTTGGATGAACTAGATGTCAGTTGGAACAAGAACCTCGGCACAGCATCTGGTTGCGGTGAACTTGGATCAGTTGTTTCACAATGTCAGATGAAGAAACTTGACGCTGGGGGATGTGATATAACAATAGATGGAATCAAAGCTTTAAAAGAAAACACTCGCAATGCAAAGGTGAGAACCAAATGTAAATTCAACATTCATGAAAAATTTATTGTGAATGTGACGGCATATCGAAAAGTGTGGATAATATTTTATTTATTTTGATGATATTTTCGTGTGCCAGACCAGCAGTATCCAGGAAATCTATTGTATTCTCTTAAATTATATGAAAGATGTTATGTTACCAACCATTATTCTGATCTGTATTTGTGTTATCGCCATTACTTCGATGTTGATCGAGATAAAATAGATGTTGAATAATCTCATGTGAACAGCATCAGTGATATTGCTCGTCAATGTATTTGTACACAAAACTTCAATATTTGCCAATGAATGTTCAAATATGATGCCCGGATACCTTACTTGATTGCGTGCTAGGCATATGCTTCGATCTATGCCCAGTGATCAGTAAGTTTATTTCTTCACCATATACAGCGATGATATAAAATCATTAAAAAAGAAATGAGCAAAGTAATATGCAGTACTGACGGGGATGGGAGTCGCGAGAACCAATCACTGGTTATCGGGCAAAGATACCCAGTAGCTTGAGGGTTTAATGTTTACTACAGATTATACTGTTCAAATCCCTGGGGTGCAGTTGAGTAAAAATCGATTCGAAATCAGCTCATGACTTGGAACTGGTATCTGCAAGGGAGGTCGTAGTTTGCATTCTCGACTTTGCTCTCCCGCAGGATAAAAATAACCTATTTTATCACCATGAGCAAGGACCCATACTTGCAATGAAATCTCTATTCCTTTTTTTCGACTCTGTAGTCTAACAAACCAATAAGATATATTGTTATATATTTGCATTAACATTGTATTCATTGCAGATAAAGGAATTGGATCTGAGTTGTAACAAAGTCAGCGAACTCGGAGGAGATGAAGGGTTATCTACAATCAGTGAAATCGTTCATCAATGTCAGGTTGAATCATTGTGGATGACGAGTTGCGACTTCGACAAAGATCAGTTAGAAAGATTCAAAGCATCGATCGCTGATACCGGGGTTGATTTCTATGGTTATTAGACATGGGAATGTAAAAATGAAATTGGCATCCGAAGTTCAATATTAGTATAAATGCTCGCCCACTGTAAGCAGTATTCGCTTAATCAAGATTTAATACCTTCTGTCGGCACTTTCGGTAGATCCACATATCTGCCTACAATATGTGGTGTCAGATTTTGAGGAGGAAAATAAAAAAGGGAATAAATTATTTCCAACCAAAAGTTGCACGTGCAGGTGCGCGAGAATTTTTCAGGCTTTTTTCTTGGAAATATCGGTGTCAAAAATAATGAAATTTTTCAGAATTTTGGGGGAGGGGTTCTCCTTCTCAAAACTAAGAGATACATGCCTTTACTAAATTATCATGAATTAGAATGAATATCACTGGTTGATGCCTCGTAAATTAGGATAAATTGACCGATTTTCCCGCCTTCTGGGCGATGTTCAATTTATCTCATTTTTAAGACTCATCAGAATACGTTTTCAGCTGAAATTGTCTTTTTGATTCGTATTGTGTATATTTTAATTTTATGCAGAGCTTCGTTAATAATTTAGGCTCAAAATTTGAGTCGTTGAGAAAAAGTTAGGTAAGCACTGGTATTGCTATTGGCCGGTAAAAAATGTGTCAACTATTTTTCAATACTGTGTTTGTGTTGACTGTTTTATGTAGATTATTTATTTATTCATATTATAACTTGAGCAATGGCCTAGTGGTTAACATAATGGATCGCATGTCAGTTCAAGATCTCTGTTTTGAGCCCCTGCAAGTCCGACTCGTTAACTCATGTTGACCGCTTAACCCAGGGTGTAATAACTTCAGTAGGTTCAGCAGAGCCTAAAAGAAACTAACGGCCACTTAATAGCAAAGTGGTACTTAAAGATGTACCAGCTACTGCACTCTGGACGGAAAACATTCCAAATGGAACTGAACCGCCGTGATCAAGCGCAGTGAGTGGTATCTGCCCTGGGCGCTGGTAAAACAATTTACCACTTCTTAAAGTTATCAAAATAAATAATCATAATAGATCACAAAAGTCCCTACCTACCAACATTTAACTAAAAAAGTCAAAAGCAACTACAAAATGTAGTACCGGCAACTGCACTCTGAGCAGAAAATATCCCGATTGCAACTGAAACGTAATGTTAAGTGGTATCTGCCCTGGGCAATTTTAAAACCATCTACCCATCAAATAAAAGAAGGGGCTTTGTAGTCATCAATGCTCCTATTTCATAGCAGTGTTGGTTATTTCAAAGCTTTTATTTTCTTCGAGTGTCTGGACCACCTGACATTTATCAGCCTGGTCTGAGGTAGCGAGATTCTGGTTATTCAGCAATGTTGTTGATCTTCTTGTACTTGCACAGTTTTATTACTATCTGACATTATGTTTCTGATCTTTCGGTGAATAATTTATCATTAAATAGTGTTTGTTCTTCGGGTGTCTTTGAAAGCATCTTGTGACGACTGATCAACACTAATTGATTTTATTATTTATTTATTTATCCAGTGATTTATTTATATTCATGTGAATAATGTGATCATGATATAGATCTTCTGGGATATTTTTTTGAGTTATCTCAGTCTTAAAAATCGACCATGTTCCACCTGTTTGCACTAGTTAATCCCACAAATATTTGTTTCGTTCATACTCAAGTAATCAGTTCACAATAACTCCCTGCAAATCCCAAGTTATAACTTACATGAATACGTCGCAACAAACCTAATTTACAATACACTGCACGAGAGGTCGTGGTTCGCCATATATATGAGCTTTATTCTCAGCTTTCCTCTCAAAATGAAATCTCATATTGTGTGTGTCTTTCTATTTTTTTTTATTGTTTTCATTTTCTTTGCTGTAACGTTTGAAATGGTAGTTTCTAGTATTTATGTTGAAGTATCAATAATTTCAGTTTCTTCAATATGCCATTATACTATACAACCCAAGTAACATATCATGGGTATTGGGGAGAAGTTAACTCTGATTTATGTCGTAAATTGTATGTTTATTAATGAACAACTTTAAAAAAAAAAACTTTTTTCTGGCAGTCAAACTGTGATCGCTTGTGGCTGAACCGTGGAGGTGGAGGCAAGGGAACTTATGCCGAAAATGGGACACAGTCTCCTAATATTTTGGAATTTTATTAGAAAAATTACGTTTGAAAATCAACCTCTGATTTTAGCATTTACCTGGAATTGTGATTGTTTAACTCTCAAAATGCTGAATTCAAAAAAAAAATTTTGTTTGCGCTCGGCGGTTAGGTCTGGGCAAATCGATTCGAAGTTAAGAGGATTCCAATCAATCGTGAATCATTCATAGGAACTAGAATTCTCATTTTTAACGACAAAATGCAATCAGTTTTGGTCTAGTTTAACCAAAATCGATTATTATTTTTGAACGAAATTTTAGGGCCTAAAATTGAATAAATAAGTGCAATAACAATTCACATTTGTGATTTCCTACTTTTCAAAGCGCATAATAAGCCGTTCTGAATTCTTTTTGATCAGCATGAGGGGCCATGAAACCATGCTCCTCCCCCCACCCTTACAAAACGTTATTGTTTCTAATCAAGGTCGGAAGCAACATCCTGTAGTAACCAACTAACTACAACTTGTACAAAGAACTACAGCAAAATGAAGTACCGGCAACTGTACTCAGATAACATCCCAAACAGAACTAAACCACTATAATAAAGTGCAGTGAGTAGGGTATCTGCCCTGGTCGCAATGGTAATGCCAATTATGATGACCTGTATATCTGTTCCTCGTACTTTATAGATGAATTAGTAAATAATATTTTTGTGTTTTGTGATGTTTATTTACAAGCGTGATGGAAATAAATAAATTGTCAATTGTATTCGGCTCTTCAGAAGCTTCAGAGGACTAATGAAGACTAAATAGAAACCACAAGAAATTTTTTTTACAAATGGGCAGAATTTGAAAATACCATTTTAGTATTTTTATTTTAATTATTGCATACGATACAGAGCATAAATACGCTAGGTCAATTCTAAATCCCCCCCCCAAAAAAAAAAATTAACAACTTTGTTAAGCATAAGTCACTGATGAACCGCGTCTTGCCAACGTGATCCACAACACATAACAAAAGCCTGTTGTTCTAAACGATGTAATTTGCCGACGTTTCGAACGTCTATTCAGACAAGCTCCATCAGGGCAGTGAATAATGGAATAACAGTCTGTTCTACGTTTTCCCTGACTCAGGGTCGCAGAACTTGGTTTTCTAAGTGGTTGCGACTACTTCCTAATTAGGAATCTTCTTTCGAAAAATTCACTCCAAGCAAATAAGGCAGCAGCTTCTGAAAAATTGACTGACAGTCGAAAGATTTCTGGCTGATCCGCTTACAGACCAGTCCACCATTACCCGATCAGAAATTTTATTTTGTCAATTATGCGCCACATATCGACCGCGTATTATCGACATACACTGTAACAAAAGTACAGTAAATTTACTGATCATTTGCAGTGATTGCTTGTTTCCAAAGTTAAAAACGCCATGTTGATGAGGCCTATGCCAATTATGGGCTGTTGATGGACCACACCTTCGCCGTGCTTTCCACCAACACCCCATATTTGGTCAAAAAAGGTAATGTTGACTTTTTTCGATACCACCAAGTAAAATTACTGTAAAATACCAGTGATTTTGTTGCATTTTTTGTTACCTTGTATTTAATAAAAGATGTTTTAACCGAACTTCTCCGGTTTCGAACATTCTCCCCGATATCGAGTCAGAATTATTTTAAATTTTCAAAAAAAAAAAAAAAAAATTTTTTTAAAATTCTCTAAAAACTGACCAATCGCAGTACATCTGCGACTGATGCTCGACAAAGTGATATTTTTCAATGATTTTTTTTAATTAAATTGAACCACATAAAACGAACTTCCGAATCTAACGCGTATCCGAACAGATCCGAATCTTGAATCTAAAAGTGGCATCGATAGATGCGTAGGGGGCCCGTTTAACGCTCATTCGACTGAATCTATCCAAGTACCAGCGTCAGCGCCAGATTATGTGAGGTCCAAAGCGAGCACAAGCTGCTGACTGCGCACACTAGTCTCGGTCCATCTGTGGCGCATGCTTGATGAAACAAAACTTTTGATTGGATTGAAGTTTTTATCATGTATTACTAGAAAACGCACGAAAAATAGCGCCGGAGCCGCGAAAACCCGTAAATTCAGAGTCTATACAAGCAAAACAAGTGTAATTCGTTATACGCATTCAAAACCTTGAAAAGGGGGCGGGGATTTGAGAATATTATGACGTCGCAATGGGCACCGCAAGCACACAAATTCTCCCTGAAAAATAGCTTTTTTATTGTATCGCGTACCGTAGGGCCACAAAAAAACTTGAGGTTTCGTACGTTTTAAAACACTAAAATGGTCATTTTGTGTTTGTTTTTTCAATCTGCGATGGGGGTGATGTGGCACCATTCCCCTTCCCCCTCCCAAATACGTCAGTGGCCATTACTCATATTCAGATGAAGATGGTAATTCACATTTCCATCGTGTCCAAGGTAAGGTTGGATTCGAATCGATCTGAAGCACAAATTATTGGAATCAATCGCGAATCGTTTGTAGGAACAAAAACTTGCTATATTAAGTGGGTTTTCAATTTAACGACAAAATGGAATCAATTTTGGTCAAATTTGACCGAATTGCGTTTTGTAGTTGAAATACGTAAATTTTTCACCTTAAACATGAAGTATAAATACTTCGCCGTCGAGTATTTTCATTTATTTATTATTTTCATTTATTATTGATTGAAATTATTTATTATTATTGAAAGTGAATCTGAGGCCGAATTAGTGTCAAATATGATCCAACCAACGGCCACTTTATCACAAGGAACTGCTGCGAGACATAGTACCAACAACTACACTCTGAGCGTAAAACATTTCAATTGAACTGCTGTGATGAAGTGCAGTGAGTGGTATCTGCCCTGGGCGACGGTGAAACCATCTACCACTTCTTTGTTTCGTTTTAGTCGCCTCTTACGACACGCAGGAAATATGTCACTAAGGACTATTCTGAAGGCCGAACCTACAGGACCAGAAGTGGGGAATTGAATCACAATAAGTAATATTATCGGTATTGCCTGTTGTTACTGCCCGACTGGATGAGAAGGTTTATTTCGTCAAACATGAGTCACAGATCGGGCTGCGCAAAACCGAATCATTCGGAATTCGAATCTTATTGAAATATTTTTTTTCGAATCGGATCGAATCACTAATTCTTTGTTAATAATAGATATTTCATTTTCCCTATTATAACTCGGCCCCATTGCAAAAATAAAGAAATTTATAGTTTGTAGTGTATTTTCAATCCACGCTAAGAGCAACAATTTTCATATTTCAACGTCGAAATATGATCGATTTTGGTCAAACATGGGCGAAATCGAGTGTATTTTGTCGCAGAGAAAGAAACTTCACTTTATTTAGCAAGTTTTTTGTTCCTATGAACTATCCACGATTGATTCGAATGATTTGTGCTTCGAATCACCGAATCGGATTGCTCAGCCCTAGCACCTGCTTTAGTAAGAGGGCGACCAGGTCGGTAGTACCAATAGATTTCAGAATCCCTCGATGCCAACACAACCTCGAAACCCGACGTGACATTTTTGAAATGATGAAATCGACCTCTCGACTCTTCCCGCTGAATCATTACTTGATTTATGACGCCATAAACGACACACACAAACATAATAAGTAAACAAAGGTGCGGTCGCTCTAACAACGGCTTGGTTTCACTTAAGAGAATAGTAATGTAAGTTTTATTATCCATACTTGGTCCATCGATAATGCAGTTAAATTAAAACTGAAACATGTATGGGCGGACCATAATATTCTCCAGAAGTGATTGGCTTCAATTGTATTGTACACTGTTTAAAAATGCGGTAAAATTAATCGTCATTCCTTTACAGTTAGTTTGCCTGGTTAATTCGAAACGAAACTTAAAATGTACTTTTTCATTCAATTATGGCCTGTTGGTGCAATGCGCTATCTGAGATGCGGTTTATCAACGGTCCATACTTGTTATGAATCTCAACTACATGGCGGTTTCAGAAAATTACAATTACTGTGAATGGAAGGTAAATTTACTGTATTTTTATTATAATCTCAACAGGATTACCTTCTGGGAAACAACGCTTTGCCAATAGTCCAATGCGCCGCCACACTGTAACAAAAATGCAACAAAATCATTGGTCTTTCACAGTACTTCTACTTGGAAAAATTCAAAATAAACTTTTTTGTCAAAGTATAGGCTGTTGGTGGAACGCATCATGAAGGCGCGGCCCATCAACAGCCCATAATTGGTATAAATCTCGTCAACATGGCGTTTTTTAACTTTGGAAATATGCAATTACTGCGGTCAAAAGTCTATACATGCTATGCTGGAGTTTCACTCCAACTTCGGAAAGGTTTGTATCGTTATCAGCGCTGGAGCCGCTGTTCATATATTTCTGTAGTTCCTGTATGTATAGTCCTGTACATATATGAGTATAATATATATATTTCACGATTATCATATTTATTCCACGTCTCTGTTTCCGGTTTGTTGTCCTTTTCGCATTTACCTTTTTTTATGAATTTAGAGTTTATGCCGCACACTGTGTAGCCCTATGCGGTCTTTTGTATCCTGCCTGTCCTTTTCTATAAGAATGCATATTTCCTACTATCATTATACTTGTTAAAGGCGAAATAACACACACCGGTATATACAAGTCTTATCAACACATCGTTCTACTTCGAACCCTCGTCCTCGCGGGATTCGAACCTGTGTTCTGACGATCAGAGATGCGCAGAGTGCAGTCGCTAGAAACCCATCTTTTAGTAGTACTCTTTGCTGTAAAAGTGACCGTTGATTGATTCCTTAAATTCGTAAAAAGAGACAGCAGCTAAAATAGGTGGGGCTAAAACGATGGGTTTTAATCATAACCAACTTAAAGTAGGGATGGGCAAAACCGAATTATTTAGAATTTGAATCTGATTCGAATAATTGATTATGGTCAATGAATAATTAAAAGTAGTTAGAAAAATTAGGTCAAAACTGTTTTATTTTTTTAGAATGAGTCACTGATGGATCGTGTCGGCGAGGCACGGTCCATCTGTGGCTCATGCCTAACAAAATAAAACTCTTGATTAGGAATGAGAAAGGGAGAGATATCATGTCATCTAAGCTGCGCCGTGACTTTTACTGTTTATTTCGCTTTTACGTATTTTATTCCAGAAATGGTGAATTTATTTAACTAAGCAGTATAACTTTTTTGCGCGCCTTCGGCACTGATTTTGTTATACCCTCGATTGAAAATCGTGCTTCGAAAATCGATTGAAAATCGTGCCGACGAGGCGCGTCCATATTCTCCCTTGTCCTTATTATCCGTCAGTTATCCATATTCGAAGAAATTATTCGAATCAGATTCGAATTCCGAATAATTCGGTTTTCCCCAGCCCTAATGACCCATGCGTGCTAAAAGAATGCAAATAAGTGGTAGACGCTTCTACTATTGCTCAGGGCAGATACTACTCATTGCACTTTGCTATGACGGCTCCGTGTGGCATGTTTTCCACATAGAGTGCAGTTGCTGGTACTACACTTTGCTGTGTTCTTTAACGTTGAGTGATCGTAAGTGGGTTCCTTTTGTGAAATTCCTGCGCTCCAGTCAGAGTGATATTTAATATTGAAAAATGTTCACTCTACACTGCAAAAAAACAGTAATTTTACTGGTCATTTACAGTTATTGTATATTGCTAACATTCGAAGCCGCCTTGTTCCCGAGATTTGAGCCAAGTATGTGCCGTTGATGGACCGCACCTCAACGGTGCATTCCACCTACACTCCGTAGTCGACTGAAAAGTAGATATTCTGCTTTTATTTTAATATCAGAGAGTGAAATTAACTTAAAAAACGTTTTTTCATTGAAATTTACTCTGAGCAAGACCGGAAACCGTGCCTAAAAGATACTCGGGTTCGAGTCCTGGCAAGTCCGGCGCGTTAATCTAAGGCTACCACTCAACCCAGGGTGCCAAACTTGGGTAGACTCAGCCAAACCGGGAAAGATCTTATTTTTCTAGCAAAAATCCGTCTATAAGTGGCCGCGAGTACAGGGCCGTGGGGAGGGTAATCCACTCCAAGAAGTGGCTAAAAAAGCCAACTAACGGTCACCTACTAGCAAAGAGCTACTGAAAGATATAGTGCCAGCAACTGCTTTCGGAGAACATCCCAAACAGTAGTGAAACGTCATGATAATGTGCAATGAGTTGTATTTGCCCCGGGCGATGGTGGAACCATCTACCACGTTTTACAGTGTTACAGTGTAGACGAGGTTGGATACAGATCTTGAAATTAACCTACCAGCAACTGATATGGCTAAGACCTACATTAAATGTGGAATTAGGTGAACCCAGTTGCAAAAATATCGACCGAACATGCTTTGTTAAGCGTGGGTCACTGACAAGGGTGGTAGTACGGTACGATACGTAATTTTTATCGTTCTCCGAACCAGCAAAATAATTTCGTATCGAACTTCGTACCGTACCTTTCGAAAAGTTTCCATACCGTACGATATTATATTTTTCGTACATCGTACCGAACTTCGTACCAGTACGAAATCAAGTTCGATTAATATTTTTCATTTATCGTACTAAATTAGGTACCAGTACCAAAACAGATACGATTCGCTAGGCAGTAATTTCGTACCATGCCAACTACCAATGTCCAAAACAGTGTTATTTGTAAAATCTGACCACCGCAAGAAACATCACAAGTATTTTAGATCAAGGTGATACAGTTTTATGCCACGTGGTTTAAAATACAAGACGGTAAAAGTGATGTACGACATAGCTCATCTAATCAGCTCAAAGGAATCAATTGCAAGTTTCATTGCAATACCTGCTGCGATTTAAATCATTTTAAAATTGCAGTTTAGTTCAGAAAAAATCGTTGATAGACACTATTTTATTTGCGGCTCGTTATGGAACGGCATAGATGTTAAATGAAATTATTTTTTATTTCATTTGAGAAGAATATGTTGTAATGCGAAGGTACGGAAAAGAGTAGAATATGGTACGAAATAAATATGGAACTCCGCACCGTACCAAGTACGAAAATTGAAAAATGAATCGTACCCAACTATCGTACCAGAAAAAACTTCGTACTGTACCGTATCGTACTACCAACCTTGGCCACGGATGAACAGGGTCGGATCGATTCAATCCATCAGTGATGTCTGCTTGGAACGTATGGCAAAGATAGGTAATGTATCACAGGCAACTGCACTGTGGACAGAAAACATCTCATGCATAACTAAACCGATAGAGTGCAGTGGGTAGTATTTGCTCCGGATGATGGGAAACGTCTCTTACCTATTTCAATCATGAACATAATATGTTTCTGCTTGCATAACTAAGGATGACATTAAAATTCAAGATTCGAATCGATTACTCGGCGATGTGGCAAAATTACCGTCATATTTTGTTTATGCGAGATTTTCGTCTGCTTACCGTTATAAATACGATTGTGCGGTAACAATGCACCATCACCTACTTGGTCGCCTGTCAGACAATAGGTTCGTCGTCTTTGAATCCAATAAAGAAAGTTCCGTTGTTGTATGGACAAGTTTTCAATTTTCATTAGTGTTTAGGCCAATATTATTAGGGGGGGGGGGGGGGGGGGGGGGGGGGGGGACTTGGGATCGATCTTCGTATATGCTGGTTGAAACTATAACGCTATAAAACCGTTGCTGTAAATGCCAAGTGAGGGATATTCAAGTTAATAGTTGTTAATATCAGTTTGTTGGCATATTTACATTATTGTTCACTTCAGATTTCAATTTTATCAAAAAATCAGTTTTGTTAAGTATAAGCCACTGATAAATCCTGCCGATCCATCAATGCCTCATGCTTGACATGCCTATTATAATGTTTGTAAACTCATGAAGTGAGTGAGTTCCTAATTAGAACATATTTTCACAACTTTTTTGTGGCGTGGGGGTAAACTGCGGTGTATTGAATCGTCACTCCCTGACAAAAAATAAAAACTACTATGTAAGAAAACAGCATAGCAAAGAAAAATGCAAATAATTGAATGGAGATTCAGGTAAAATATCAGAAAATGACAGAATGTCCGCGCGACTGCCCTTTGATGACTAATTTTATGTATTTCGTGATATTTTGCCCTTGAATTGAGAATTTTTGCTATATTTTCAAACAAAGTCGATAATTTACGGTCAGTGAGTACATACGAAATATATATTTTTCCATCATTCCATCGTTTTGAAATGTTGTCTTCGTTATATTTCGTCATTTCCCGCGCTTTCATCTAGCAACCTCAAAACGTTCCCCTGTTATTGTAATTTCAGTTACAAAATATATTTCTCTGTTGCCTTATATCACTGAAATGTAGCTTCTATTAGATTTTTGAAAGTTACAAATTTTTTAACATGGCCCTAAATTTCCGCTTAAATTTTTTGATTTAATTTACATTTTGGTTATATTCCCTATATCATGTGAAGGGAGCACTAATAAAAATGTGTAGAGACTAGATGCGATTCTGCCAGTTTCAAAATTTAATTTTCCACTAAGATTCACAGTGGTGGTGCTCTTGTCCCTCATTGATAGATAGATTTTCGGAAGTTACGAATTTTTTAACTTGTCCATAAATTTCCGCTTGAATTTTTCGATTTAGTTTTCGAAAATTTAATTTACTTTTTGGTTATATTCCCCATATCATGCGAAGGGAACACTAATAAAAAAGCGTAGGGACTAGATGCGATTCTGCCAATTTAAACATTTTGATTTTCCGCTAAGTTTCACAGCGGTGGTGCTCGCGTCCCTCATTGACAGATGCATCATTATTGATTGATATTTTTTTATGTCTTCTTGTGATGTTCATTTTCCAGCGTGATGGAAATAAATAGTTTTCAAAATCAGATGTATTCGCACCGCTCTAATTCAGTTGGATTGTAAATTATTGATAGTACGGGTTGACAAGAAAACTCAGCATTTCAAATTCAGATAAAATATTATGATAAATGACAAGGCTTCACCGTATAATTCTGTCGTTTCCCCGATGAATTTTCTAAATTGAAGACATACATGGAAAACTTATTTATTGATGAAATGTGATTAAAAAAAGAAAGAAAATAGAAAGAGCGCGACGGCGGTTTGTCTTGGTCTCAAACTTCGGGAACATGGGAACATATTCATCGCCTGAGCTACGAAACGAATGGAAAACAGATAAATGATGATAGAACTCATTTATGCCCTGTAGGTACGGGGTATAAAACAGTCCTAACGTATTTTCAGCGCGTCGTAAGAGACAACTAAAAGGAAGCAAAGAATTGGTAGACGGTTTTATCGTCACCCAGGGCAGATACTACTCACTGCACTTTACCATGGGGGTTCAGTTCCGTTTGACATGATTTCCGTTTAAGTCTAGTTGCTGTTGCACCTTTTAGTAGCTCTTTGTTAAGTGGCCGCTGTTACAGGGCCTTGGACAGGATGGTCCACTCTAAGAAGTGGCTAGAACAAGGGGGAGGGGGGGGATTTAGTGGACTCCTTTTAGGCACTGATTCCGGCCTTGATTATAGTGGATTTCGATGAGATAAAAATTCCTTGGGTTGCCTGAGAAGCTAATATTCTATCAGTCTGGATCGTTCAATGCGTGGACAAAGAGGTCATTGCGTTCACATCACCAGTCAAAGATCTCGGTTTTAGGCTTCTAAAATCTAACTCGTTATATTTTTTGGTTATAAAAGGTAGATTTAACAAATTGTAATTGCACCCCACGGCGCCCAAAAAATATTCTACTGCTGAAATAAAAGTTCAGAGTAATATCCCAAAACTTTTAGGGGTGGGAAGTGTTTCTGTCTTCACAACGATACTGAAAGGGCACGTCATCACGACGGTAATTACAGAAATACCTATTGCTTCGGCCTGTCCAGCAGCAACCGAAGATGTAGCCCACTTAGTAGAAAGGAAGACAAAACAACGCAGAAATGGATAAAACTGAGCAGTTAGAACTAGAAATTTAAAATTTTTTTCATCAAGTATGGGTCACTGACAATGGTGGTGGAAGTCTTGGGGAGGGCAGACAATACAGTAAAATTCAAATTTTCTACTGCAGTCCTTTGAAACCCTTGCCCGAGTAGTCCAGGGCAAAACCGAATCATTGGGAATTCGAATGTAATTTGGATCATTTTTGAATCGGATTGAATCACTAATTCCCTGAAAATAACAAATATCCTATTTTTACCGTCACTGTTATTGCCTCCATTATGATAATTAAGTAATTTATAGCAACGAATTGCAAATATTAGTTCAATTTAGTTATTTATTATAAACTACACTCTTCAGTGTAGTCCGGTTTGGCCGAGCCTACATAGCAACAAAAAATGCAACAAAATCACTGGTCTTTGACAGTAATTTTAGATGGTGGTATAGAAAAAAATTCAGAATGGACTTTTTTAAGGAACTGAAACAGACAAATATTTGAATCCCCGAATTATCATATATTTGAATAATTTATATTAAAGTGGAAATTTTATGGAAAATTCGAAGTAATCGAAATTCCAATTCAAACCTCGCAATGAATGAACAAAATCAAATCTGAAGTTTCGCAAGTGAACAGAATTCGGGTCGGGAATGTGCAATGAAAATGCGTAGAATTCACTCGATGATTAAGATTTCGTGGGCGCGATGGCCTAGTGGTTAAACATGTTGGCATCGCAGGTTGAAGATCTCGGGTTCGAGCCCCGGCGAGTCCGGCTCGCTTATCCATGCCCACCACTCAACCCAGGGTATAATAACTTGGGTAGGCTAAGCCGAACAGGAAAAGATCATATCTTTCCAGTAATTGTAACCCTGTCCGCCTATAAGTGGCCGCTGTTACAGGGCCTTGTACAGGGTGACCCACTCAAAGAAGTGGCTATGAAAGAAAAAAAATAAAAATAAAACTATAAAATTGACTTTTGTGGCCAATTGTGGGCTGTTGATATCGCAAACCGTCCAAAACATGGTCTGTTAACCGCTCAATCTCATTAACACGACGGTTTCAAATTTCGGAAACATAGAATTACTGCAAAGCAGCGGTAAATCGACCGTACTTTTTATTCAGTGTAGTCTTATTCGACAACAGGAGAAACGCGCATTGTAAAACCTCCAACCCCGATCAGCCACCAGTCTTATATATGCGGATATTAAAATAGGACTCCAAGCAGCACTATCATCCTTCTTCTTCATTTGCATCGATTGTAGCAAACATGAAGTTCTCAAACACAGATGTGTTGACGTAATTCTGAAATAAATAAAGAAGTTTGATAGGAAAGTGGTAGGTGGTTTTATCATCGCCCAGGGCAGAATACTAGAATTATGATGGAAAGTAGCTTCGAATTTCATTCCAAATCATGATAAATGACACATTTTACGTTGTAAGTATTACGCTGCAAAATAGGCAAAAAATGTGGCCATGTATCAGCAATTTCCTTTATCTGAAACATTTATCTATTAATATAGTGAATTTAAAATACCGTATAAACCACAACTATAAAGACAACCCAAACTTATCCTGCTCGTCCTCGCATCAATCATTCTTCTCAAAGCGACACATAGTTGGGAAAACGTAGGTCGATCGTACGGCCGATCCTTCCAACATTGTGACATTAACTTGTATCTGCAAGAAATATGAATGAGTTTTTTCATTGAAATTCACTCTAAGCAGGAGCGGGAGCAGCGCCAAAGAGAGACCAACAAACGGCCATTTAATCGCAAAGAGCTTCTGCAAGACCACCTAGTGCCAGCGAGTGCACTCGAAGTGAGAAAACGATTTTTTTGTTTTAAATAGTATTTTAGGCCATGAAACTGACTAAATATCGGAAACGACTACAACTTTCGGGATTTCCAACCTTTTAAAGCATTTTCAAACATTCCTCGAATTTATTTTCGATCTTCGCGAAGGGGGGGGGAGGGGGGTGAGTGGGCTTCCGCACAGAATAGCGGAATAGCAGAATAGCGCGCCCGCTACAAAGCTACCTTTATGCGTAGAAATTCTAGGTTCACAACGAATTCCAGGTCGATTTTAAGATTCCTCCTTGACCAAAATGCAGTAAATAAAAAATGTTATCTGACCGATTAGATCTGGTCTATTTCTCTAGCAATACCAGCTATTACTTACATTGTAACAAAAATGAAACAAAATTACTGGTCCTCGACAACAATTTTCGTATTTTTGCCACGAAATATAGTCGATTTAGGTCAAATTTGACCAAAATTCATTTTATTTTGTCGTAAAAATTGAAAATTCTACTTCCTTTAACAAGTTTTTGTTCCTATGAACGATTCACGATTGATTCGAATAAAATGTGCTTCGAATCGATTCGAATCACCAAATCAATTTGCCCAGCCCTACTCACACTTCACTGACGCAATTCAACGGTTGATCCATCCTATATCCTTGGGATAATTTCTCATACATTCTGCACACGACATCCCGTAATACGGCGTCCCTCCGAGGCTCACTATCTCCCATAGCAGAACGCCAACTGACATCTGTAAAGAGAATAATAACCATTTTAAGAAACAGTTGTGAACATAGGATATTTTCAGAATATTTGGGAATTAGCAGAAATCAGAGTAGAAGGACAACAAAAAATATATTACAGCAACCAATTATTCTAAGATGAATGTGTTTTTACGGCAACTCATTATTTGAGTGGATTACCCTGCACAAGGTCCTGTACTTGCAGCCATTTTTCACGAACAGGGTTAATGTTTTTAGGAAGATACGGTCTTTCTGGTTCAGTCGAGCCTACCAATGTTGTAGTGGGGATGACCAACGAGCCAGACCTGTCGGGGCTCGGAGATCTTCAACCTACAATTAGGGCTGGGCAAAACCGAATCACTTGGAATTCGAATCTGATTCGGATAATTCGGAATCACTGATTCTGTGTAAATATCAAATATCCCATTTTCAGTATTAAAACTTGTCTCCATTATGAGAATCGAGACATTTATAGTTTATAGTGTATATTCAATTCACACTATGTCTAAGAATAACAATTCTCATATTGTAATGACAAAATACAATCGATTTTGGTCAAATTTGACCAATTCATTTGACAAGATTTTGATCCTGTGAACGATTCTCAATTGATTGGAATAACTGCGTCTGACAAAAAGAAGACGTAAAAACTGAAGATATATAAACACGCCATCGATTGCATGCTGACCTGGGGTATAGTGAATGGTTTAAAATAGGGTTCATTTGAATTAGGCTTTAACTGTCGTTTAGTTGTCATCTGAGGATATCCAAAGCAGCAAAACCTCGGATGTGGCTTACGTCACGATTAGGACGATGTAACATTAGAACGATAAGTAAACGGGACCTTAAATCAAGACATAGTGGCTCTAATCCCCGGTACAACGTGAAATTTGGCATATATTATGATTTCACTGCAAAATAAATCAAGTTAAGAGCAATCGAAAACGAAATTATTGTTTAATCGAAATTGTAGAATTACTCAGTATTCCAGTGAGGACATCACTAGTTAGCATTCAATCACACCAAAATCGATAGCATTTTGCCTTTAAATTATGAAAATTGTTGCTTTTAGACAATGCAGTGTGAATTGAAAAAACACTATGAACTATCAATTTCTCGATAACCATGATGGAGACGGTTTGTGATAGTAAAAGTTGGATATTATTCTTACATCCTGAGTACCATGTTGAATTTATGGAGACTCAAACCCGAGATCTCCATCTACGATACCAAGAGCCCGACCACCGTACAAGAGTTTAAAAATCATTTAAAAACTAAATCACAGCGACACAATCGAACAGGATAGGATAAATCCCCTAACACTGCGTCATTTCTCACCATTCTCTTCTGACAAATCATTGAAGGCATCTTCATAGATAAACTCCCGCCGTACTGAGACCTCATTGGTCATGGATGAGTGACCAAACCCCGCCTCCTCCATGATTCTATCCCGATGACTCTCACGATTCTCTCGATCTTTACTCAGCATTGTCTGGGGAGGAAATAAATATTTATTTTCTACTAAAAAATTTCCCTATTAGGGACTGTCCAAAACGAATCAAATATTTAAATACATTCAAAAATTTTTTTGAAATAGTTTCAGTTTTTTTTTTTATAGCCACTTCTTAGAGTGGATCACCCTGTCCAAGGCCCTTTAACAGCGGCCCCTTATCACTTAGTTGGCCACTTAGTTTTGTTTAGTTTAGTAGTTTTGTCTGAAAAAGTTAGATTCTGTTCTTATATCCCCGTGGAATGAGAACGTGATATTTTTGTTTCTGAGCAAAAACCTCAAAAAAAAAAAAAAATTCTCCAAGAAGGTAAAAAGAAATTAGTCCGGCCCCGCTGAGAGTGAATTTCTTCAAAAAAAAAAAATGGAATGTAAACCAAGCATATATAGCCCAGCATATAGGGTGCCCCGTTAGCTCAATCAGTAAAAGCGTTGGGAATACACTTCGAGCTATCATACCGTGATGGATGATGATTATGAGCGCGAAGTCCGCCTTGCCGGTGCACAGTGGTTTGAAGTAAGCACCATGCACAGGGAAAATGAGAAATATGATAATTTAAAAAAAAACTCCACGCCGATTCGGAACTGGTATCTGCACCATAGAACGTGGCTCGCCAAATGATTAAGCTGTATCCTCAACTTTCCTCTCCCACCGGATAAAAATTAAATCCCATCCATAGATATTTTGAATGAAAGGGAATGGTAAATTATACAAACTTACAGTGAATATAGACACCCTCGTCTCGAATGGTATAACGAAAGGAATATTCATCAACACAGCAAGTTGTCTGGCCTCGGTCACTGATAGTACGATGTCTTCATCGGATGTGTCTGGGAACATAAAACAATAATAAAGTATCCACAAAGAAAGTTGGTATTTTGATGTGAAATTCCATCAATTAATTTTCTTATTTTTAGGTTTGAAATTCCCTCTAAGTAAGTTAGTACGACACGGTGGCAGAACCTTGGTATCTTCAGATGTCTTGAAATTCCCTCTAAGTAAGTTAGTACGACACGGTGGCAGAACCTTGGTTTTCCTCAGATGTCTTGAAATGGTCATGTCATCTTCTTCGGATGCATGTGGTGCTGTATAAGTGTTAGGCATCACTGATTGCACACGCTCAAATCTAGTGAGGGATGATTATATATATATATGTTTTAATGGAGATTCACTCCAAGGCGGAAGCAACTTCCAAAAAGAACCAACCAACAGCCACTGAATAGCAAAGAGCTACTAAAGGAGGTTGTACAAGCAATTGCACTCTAAACGGGAAAAAATCCAAACAGAACTGAACCGGTGTGGTAAAGCGCAGTGAGTGGTTTCTGCCCTAGGCAATGGTCAAACCATCTACCACTTCTTAAATATACACGAGAGGTCTGCTGGATGCCTTGTCAGAGAGCAGAGCCTGAAAGAAACCAACTAACGACCACTTAATAGCAAAGAGCTACTACGAGATATAGTACCAGCAACTGCACTCTAAACGAAAAACATCCCAAACGGAACTGGACCACCATGATAAAGTGCAGTGAGCAGTATCTGCCCTGGGTGATGGTAGAACTATCCTCTACCAGTTTTTTGTCAGGGTTTGCAATTTGGCTAAGCCGTACTCTCGACTTTCCTCTCCAACAGGATAAAATAAAATCGGATCCCAACGAAACAAACAAAATGTCCTCACTTGCTAAATGAGCCGCAACAGTAACGTTTATTTCCGATCTACGATGCCATCGATGTGCGAAGTCATTTGATTGGTCGGTTTTGACATAGATGGAGTTGGAGAGCCAATATCGATCCGGGATGAACGAACGTCTCGAATCTCGTGTGTGAAGGTGTTTTACTAGTCTTCTGCAGACCTGGATAATGTTAAAATAAAGAAATAGTTTTTAGTATGTTCAAGCCAGGGTAACAAAATCTGGTTTTCCTTGGGTTGTATGAAATGATAAGGTCATTTTGTTCTGATGGATAAAAAAGCTTAAAAATCATCAACACGGCTATTTCATAGCAGTATTGATGATCTTGAACCTTTTTCCGTAGTTTGATTGTCACCAAGTCAACTTTATTCTCATATTCTTCTAGTAAAAGCTAAAAGATTTTTGAAATTTTGCTATTTGCTAAATTTTCTTCTGGTGTCTGAGTAGCACAGAGTTGCTGCTATCCTAGTCCAGGCTTTCCTTAAGTGAACCAATACATGTTGGATGGGCAAGGAACATTACACAATGAATCTGAAAAAACTAAAAAAAACTTGAGATTTTGAATCTGCAACAACAAACATGATTGTAATGAATTGCCCGATGTTGCGAATCTCATGATAAGTGACATTTGTCCCTGTTTTTATTTTTGACTCGAATGCCTGTTGAATTGACCTCATTCTGTCATTCCTATAGGTACTGGCTTCAGAATAGTCGTAAGGTATTTCCTGCGTGTTATAAGAGACGACTAAAAGGAAACAAAGAAGTGATAGATGGTTTTACTATTGCCCAGGGGAGATACCACTCACTCCACTTTACTATGCTGGTTTAGTTCCGTTTCTAATACGCACTCCTTCCACCACTGCTCTGAGTGAATTTCAATGAAAAATACTTATGTTGATGAGCTGGAGCATTTCAAGCAAATAACATCCTAGTATATATATATGAGTATTCTGCGATAGGTTCAACACAATGATATTATCTGATAGGTCATTCAGTCGACAAAATATGGGACAAGTTATGGAAACAGACTGTGTAAGGATAAAAGATAATGGAATGAAGAACTTACTGTAAACACGAATACTGTGTCATTGATTTCCCGTAATTCTGTTTCTGTGTCTCGGTTACCGTACACCTTCTCCAAACGTTAGAGCATGGAAAACGTTCCTGAAGGAAGATGAATGAAAGTGTAATAACAGGGGTCACCTTATAGGAAGAGGTAGATGGCTTTACCATTGCCTAGGGCAAATGCCGCTCACTGCACTTTACCATTGTGGTTTAAAAGACATTCTTTTACCAACTTATAATTTACATGAAAATTCATAATTATTTATGAAAAAAATTGAAATTATCATTTTGTTGATTTTGAATTGTTGCAGAAATCGAATCAAATAATTAATGATTTGAATATTTTGGACAGTCCTAGTTATAATTACTAACAAAGACCCTTGCTTTATCTAGGCTGGGCAATTTCATTTGGTAATTTGGATCGATTGAAAACAGAGAATATTCGAATCATTCGTGAATCTGCCACAGGAACAGAAACACGTTAAAAAAAGAGGAATTATATCTCCTTAGAAAAATTTTGGGCAAATTTACTTGCGTTCTGAAACATGACGTTTGAAATAGCAGCATATCGGCTCTGATAGGTTTTTTACATAAATATTAGTGAATTCGTTAATATAGATTTCTTGAATTTTGAGATTGAGTATAAATAGAATTAAAAATGTGTGGAAATAAATAAAATAAAAATATTTAAACACTCAATTTACTTTGCCGAGTCCTAGCGCATATTCTGGAAAATATTCAATTCCAAATTAATTAGAAATACAACCTGCGATGCCCAATAAATTCCAGACATATTTTAGGAAGTGACCTACGAATGTTTGTTGTCGTTTTGCATAAATTGGTGCAAATTGACAGAAAAACCCATTCTTGCTTTCCAAATTGAAATTTTTGAATAAACCAATAAAAAATTGTCAACCATGCTCAGGTTTTTCTAGATTTGGTGATTTAAATTAAAAAAAAGCTACATGACTGAATTTAGTATTCAATATTTATTATCCGGAACAATTTTTTCAGAAGGTATTCGGAATAGTGAAATATTCGGATATGGCCGTCCCTGAACGCAACAAATTATTCAGTGAAACTAACTTTGCATTGGAGTTCCCAAATCTTGATCTCGTCTCAGGCAGAGCTTGTTTCACCAGCGCGAGGCAAACATCTCTCATAGTGAGAGCGATTGAAATCAACTCGTTAATCGTGAATGCCATGTGCCGACTTGCTGCTTGTGTGACTGGAAAATATAGAAATATAAAGCTTGTGAGCTGTCAGGTGCAAAATATTGATTTCATCTATAAAGCCCTTTAGGTGCGGGTATTTCCTCGTTGTCGAAAGAGGCAACTAAAAGGAAACAAAGGGGGTAGATAGTTCAACCATTGCTCAGGGCAGATACCACCCGCTGCACTTTACCATAGTAGTTCAGTTACATTTGGTATGTTTTCCTCTTAGAGAGCAGAGTTGCTGGTACTAAATCTTTTAGTACCTCTTTGCTATCAAGTGACCATTAGTTGGTTTTTATTTTTGAAATGCTGTTAGCAGTAACGCCATCCAGGGAAGATACTGCCCCAATAATCACAGCATTTTCATCAAATTACAAGCATACGGACTGAATTTCACCTGCTCAAAATTGTCATTTATTTTCTCGTATAATCCTGGGATTTCCCGAATTTTGAGTATTTTTTTTTTAAAAATTCACTCTGAGGCCGGAAGCAATGACTAAAAGGAACCACAGTAACTAACAGTCACTTAATAGCAAAGAGCTACTCCAAAATGTAGGACAAACAATTGTGCTCGAGGCAGAAAGCTTCAAAAACAGAGCTGGAGTAACATTGGGCTTGGGCTACATTGGTTATTTTGTGCACCGTAATATCGTCGCAAAAGTGTTGGCATTATCGGTACGTCACACTATTTTTTTCGTATCGAAAACATGCTATT
The DNA here is from genome assembly GCA_963675895.2 of Styela plicata. Taxonomy (NCBI): domain Eukaryota; kingdom Metazoa; phylum Chordata; class Ascidiacea; order Stolidobranchia; family Styelidae; genus Styela; species Styela plicata. The sequence goes on from OZ023147.1 coordinate 7,514,687, forward strand.
ATGCAGTTTCATGTAGTCCCATAAGGTATGTTTTGATTAAAAAAAAATCAGGTTCATATTAAGAATCTAAATGTGGGTGGTTTGGTATTTATTAATGAAATTGCAAAAGTTCTAATGATGCATATAAGTGGAGCAAGGTACGTCTTTTGTAGCTACTTCAAGACCACGAGATCCAGATTTCATGGCAAACCGGCATTGTGAAGATTAACAACTCACCATTATAAAAATCTGTGTCATGAACTGAAAGTAGATTGTGACAAAACAATGAACAGAAGACAACAAGTTTTGATCGAATTGATGAAGATTCTGATTGCGATAGCTGACTTCCTTCAAATAATAACTTGACAACAGGAATGCTTGAAAAACAGAAAAGAAAATATTGTATTAAAACTCGTAAATTTACCATTTCATGAAAATGCCCCTCTTGTCATTTTTCTTCATTTCATCAGCTTCAATAATTTTATCACTCTTTGACAAATTAAAAAGATGCACCAGTACCTCATGTCTTCATGCGAATGTCTTTCTTGTTCTGATAAGTGTTTTTTAACAAAGTCAGTAACTCAAACATGACCTGAACGCTTAAAAGAAACCAACTAACGACCACTCACATGGAAGAGGAAGTTCAAACAATTGAATTTTATAGTAGTTTTGATGATTTTGAACCTAACAACAACAATCCTAACAACAACAAAAAATTTCAAAGATTAGAATCATTCTTATATTGCATCGGGGTGGCACAATCTTAGTTTTATTCAGGTGTTCGAAACAGTCATGCCATTTTCTTCGGACGGGCACTAAAGCTTCAAAATCATCAACACTGCATTTTACAATAGCCTAGGAAGAGATATATCACAAAATATTGCCCCCTTGGTAAATTTTACTAAGATGAGACCAATTTTCTTCGGGTGTCTGAGCAGCTGGCCAGTATGAATTGCCTCATTGAGTGTGTTAAAAGGAGAGACCAAAAATTTTGCAATAAAGAAATATTTGTGGAGGGCAGGTATTATACAATGCACTCTACTATGATTTATTTACTCATTGTATTACGCATCATTATAAATCCACAGAAAATGGCTGCCATCACAAGGAAATTAAGCAAACACCGGCAAAATATTTCATTATTTAACTCTAGAAGATTTAATTAAATGTCTTTTTTAGTGTCTGGGCCTGGTGGCAACCAAATTGAATCAATATTCTGCCACTCTGAGCAAGGCCGGAAGCACTGCCTGAAAAGAACCAACCAACAGGTACTTAATGACAAACAGCTATTACAAGATAAAGAGACAACAACTGCAGCGTCTGTAAGAAACCAACTAACAGGTACTCAAATGACGAACAACTATTACAAGGTAAAGTGTCAGCAACTGCACTCTTAGTGGATAACATCCCGCACAGAACTCAACTACCATGACAAAGCGCAATGAATGGTATCTGCCCTGGGTGATGTACCATTCCTTTGTTTACTTTCAGCCTCCTCTTACTAAGGAAATATGTTAGGACTATTCTATAGATCGTACCTACAATGCATATTGTTCAGCATACCACCAGTATGAAGAAACTGGAATATCATTCCAACTAGATCTGGGCGGCATGTCGGTAACACGGTAAATACCGTTATTTTTTAATTAGTGCTTCTTGCATGTCTTTGAAACGACACAACAGCATATAGATGGCAGAAAATAGCGTCATTGTTATTTTTTTATTGAAATTGACTCTAAACAAGGCCGCCAGAAGCAGCTCCTAAGGGGAGTAAACCAACATCCACTCAATAGCAAAGACCTACTAAAGGATGGAGTACCAGCAACTGCACTCTACACGGAAATCCAAAATGGAACTGAACCATCATGATGAAGTACATTGAATGGTATCTGCCCAGGGTAGAGTTGGGCATCAGGTATATTTTGTACCGGCGCATCGTCGCTAAAATTCCGGTATTACCTGTATGCCAAGCCATTTTCTGCTATCAAAAACATGCTATTGTGTCATTTCAAGAGACACGCGATGTACGACATAGTTAAGACCAGTTTCATTGTCGTTACTTGACCTGATAATGCATCAACTTGTAACCATTTTAGGCGGTATGTCACGAAATACCGGTATCACGTCAAACCAACATTGCAAAAATTAACGCGATACGATATTTTGGAAAACTCAATTCCGGTATTACCCGTCCTACCAATATGCTGCCCAGCTCTAGTCCAGGGTGATGGTAAAACCATCTACCACTTCTACTGGTAATACTGGCAGCTTGGTGGCGGTATGCCGGTAGATAATATAACCAAAGCCGCCCAGCTCTGTTCCAACGTGAAGTATACTTGACAAAATAGAATTCTCAATTGGAATATGTTACCTGGTGTGCGCTCAATCCTATTTCCATCTTATTTTCTGCTGAGTCATGTTCATCGTCAGAACTCGACGAGTCATAATCCTCATTACCATCATCGCTGCGGATTCTTGGGAGTCGATTCAACAGACACTGGAGGCAGTAGAGATAAACAGAGAATGTCGATTCTGACATTGTATCTAGAAAAATTAGAAAGATATTGATTATTCTCAAATATCGTCAAAAATTAAACAAAAAAACTGGCATTCAGTAGTAAAGTTGCTCTCGTATTTATTTCTCTAAATTAACTTTGGGGAGTCATAGTGAAGCCAGATAAACTTTCCTTAACGAACATTTTCTTAGGTACGAGGTAGAACTGTAGGGTGGTGTCAGCCACTAGTTCAGTTGTGTTTCGTGATGTTTTATGATTAGAGTGCAGTTGCTGGTACTAGTCCTGGGCGACATCTCGCTGTAACTGTAAATATTATATTGAGTTCCCCAAATCACCGTATCGCATTAATTTTTGCGTTAACGTTTGGCCACGATAACCGGATTTCGGACCCATATTGCCTGGAACGGTCACAGGTTGATGCAATTTCGCACCAAATTTTGATAAAAGAAAGGGCTCACAACAGCTCATACACAGTATAAACTTTTGCTAGATCATTTAAACACAACTAAGGGTGGGAGTACGGTATGGTAGGAAATTTCTATTGTACTTCGAAAATCTTCTATTGTACAGCAAAATAATTTTGCACCGAACCTCGTACCTAACTTTCGAAACTTTCCAAACTGTACTTTACGATATTATTTACTTTGTACATCGTACCAAACTTTATACCAGGTACAAAAACAGATACGATTCGCCAGGTAGCAATTTCGAACCATACCAACTACCAATGTCGAAAGCAGCCTTATTCATAAAACCTGGCTCCAGCGAGAAACATTACCAACACATTTTTTATTGCCCTGTCTGCGCCGCTTTAAATCATTTTAAAATTGTCTTTTAATTTAAGAAATCCTTTGATAGACGCAAACTATATTATGCGCCCCGTTATAAAACGGCATAGATGTTAAATGGAAATATATTTTTGAAATTATTTGAGAAGAATATGGGGTAATGCAAAGGTACGAAAAAAAGTACGTTACGAAATAAATATCGAACTTCATACTGTACCGTACCAATTATGAAAATTCAAAAATTAATCGTACCGGAAAACTCAAACGTATCGTACCAAACTACATACCGGACTGCCATCATTGATCACAACCTGCCCACTTTTGGAGAAATCTATTAATATGTGACTGCTATTTTTATCAAGATGCGCCTCATGTAAGTTTTTGGCACACCATGATAGAATGCTTGTTTGTAGCAGAAAATAGCTTGACATGACCAGCTGTAGTTGATGCTACATCTGGCATTGGCTCTTTGCCATTAAATGGCTGTTAATTAAGTTCTTCTAGGTGCTGCTTCCTACCTTGTTTGGAGAGAATTTCAATAAAATGAAAAATTAAAAATGCTCACCAAATTTCGAATGAACAAGTGTCACCAATGCTGGTAACAATCCTGGCGACCCGAGGCCTAAACCTGGCAACATGTCTTTAATAATTTCCAATATTTTGAAGGTGGGGAAGTCCTTTGTACCACCAAACGCGGGGTATAAGTAGTAATATAACTGTGTAGTAGGATGTCTGCATAAAACCAAGGAAATAAAAGTTTTGATAATTCCAGTTGGAAGTTCGGAGTTTGAATCTGAGTATTCCATGGCGTCCTGAGAGTTTTGTTGATTCCCTGAAAAAAAAAAGCTCAGATTTAAGATTCATCCATAACAAACAATGTCACGTAGACACTCAAAAAATGGTTTCAATAACAAGAATAAATAAAAAAGGTATTAATTATATTCATTAACGATATGTGAAATTTGAAAATGTAAAATCTGGCATATATAACGATTTCACTGCAAAATAAATTAATTTATGAACAATCAGAAACAAAATTACTTCTAATAATAAATCCAGAATACTCTAAGAGCAGATTATTGGGACAAAGACTTCTCATTTTTTGAATCTAAAATGATATCACAAGTTGGAAAACAGCACAGAAACTTCTACTATACCTGAACGTTGTCCCGCTGTGATTATTGGTGTCATCACTAGAGGCAGTAGAGTACCAGCAAGGGGAGTGGGAGGATGCACAGGGGATTCCCCATCATTCGGTGAAATATCCGATGGAACACGAACTGAGAGAAGATGCAGGATGCATTCAAAATATCCTGGAAAGTAAGAATTGATTAGACATCAGGTTGCCCCTACTAGACACAGGAAACCCCTCATCCAACTGATAAAGAAAACTAATAAACATGACCCTGTACCAGCTGGAACATGACCCTGTACCAGCCGCTACTTAGTGACGGTTAGTGCTTTTGAAAAGATAAGACTCATTTCGGTTCAGCTGTGAGTCAGGTTACTACACACTGGGTGGAGTGGTGGGCAAGGAATATTACCAAGCCGGCTTGCCAGGAAGCCGAACCCGTCCTGCCAACATCATAATTGAAGAAATGTCGCTTCCTACCCTTAATAAAAATTTCTAACGTATTTCCTGCTTCCCAGGGCAGATACCACTCATTGCACTTTACCATGGTGGTTCAGTTTCATTTGGGATGTTTCCCATTGTGTGGATGCTGACACTGCATCTTTTAGTAGCTCTCTGCTTTTAAGTGGCCGTTAGTCAGTTCCTTTTAGGCACTGCTCCCAACCTTGCTCAGAGTGAATTTTGATAAAAAAAAAAACATACCATTTCTGACAAGCACATTCCATAATTTCATCAAACAATCAGTCACATCACTGCTCCCCGATCCGAGGTTTGATGCAATCAAATCAGGAGATGTGAAGGTTTCGAGAACCCTCAATGGAATAGCAATTGATGAGGCTGAATCACTTGCAATGAGGCTTCTAAAAATATGAATTTTGTTTTATTTAGGGATGTCCTTTTCTGAATAGTTAGGTATTTGAGAATTCTGATTAGAGGTAATACCATTTTTTAATTATTCATATTAAATTGATCCATTTTACAGCAAGATCTTCGCTACAAAATGGGCAAAATGTGGTCGAATTATCAAGAATTGTGTTTATATGAACTGTTGAGCCATTATTCCATTTACATAGTGGATTTTGAATACAGTTTAAACTGTATTTACTGTCAAAGAAGGCGACTAACAGGGATTGAGTGGTGGATGGTTTACCATTGGACATATGCCAAGCATTGCACCTTCCTATAGCCGTAATATAGCGAAATAATAATTGAATGATTTTTGCAAATAAATCTCACAAAATATAAATACGTTTTTCCTAATATCTTCAAATATATGTTTTATGAAAATATTTACAATTTTGATTCTGTCGATTTCGAATCACTGAACAAATTGAATCATATAAGATAGCAATTTACATCTCAAATATTTCCTACAGTCCTACCTGCAGCAGAGCCTCAAAATACCAGATGTTCTGAACAAATTCTTGACGTCGTTTTTCAACCATTGTTCCTTGTTGCGAAGTAAAAGTTGACCAAACCATGTCTACAAAAAATAAGATATGATCGAATGCTAAGAACTATTCAAAAACCTCCAGCCACCAAGAAATAGGGTTTAGTGTACATAAACGTTAGTTCTATCAGTATGCAAAACCCCAATATGGCAGTAGAGAAGAGTGTTTCAGTGAAATAAAATTGCTAATAATCGACCATGTGATTGGCCAGGGAGTCGAGGAACTACTTAACCCTCCTCTATGTTTCTGTATTTGCGGATCCGTGAGTGGTAAATGCAAAGATACAGTAGCAAGAGTAACTGTGACAAACTAAAGATTTTCAAAGTCTTGTTTCACACTTCTTCAACATAAAGTCACATTTGTTAACAAGCTGGTCTGTAGAAGTCTGGTCAGATGAAATGAAAGAAATTTGAGTAAGCAAGACCCTCTAAATCAACATTATTGTCCCTAATGCGGTAAAGTAATGATTTATGTTGAATTTTACAATGCAAACTTTAGCATATATATTATCATGATTTCAGATTGGGCAAAATATGGTCCAATAACATCCGTTTATCTGAAATGTTGTTCTGTTATTGCGACTTTTGAATACAATATACTACATACGATAAAACATATTTGTATTATTATCAACAGTGTCTTGTTGTATTTCTATCTAATAACATTTGGACAATAATTGAAATCGTCGACCCAAACGAATCAAATATCAAACCATATTTCGGTTCCGGCCCAGACCTAATGGTTAAGAGTTGAAAATTGCATTCAAAGAAATTTGATGAATTTTGTATTCTAGGATTGAAAATGCATCGGCAACTTTCACAACGCAGTTTTCACTATTAAATATAAATAGATCTTGTAGTGCTATATTTCAACTATATCATAACGAAATAGAGAATTTTACAAACATGGACAAGTTGTAGGACGAAATTCGCGTGCGAAGGGATAATCAGCGTGGGAAATGGCCATTAAAGCGAATCTGTGATGTCATATTACAGCCAATAATAGGATAGTATCTGGCATTTGTGACATTCTGCCTGGCCTTACCAATCTATCGTTATCAGCATTTGGTTTGTAGAAAAACTTCAACCATCGTGATGTGGTTACTAGGACATCGATGTTGGAGACGTCATCTACTGCACGATGGCGCTCTTCATCAAACTGCGTCCTGAGATCTTTTTTCAATCTTTGTCGAACGAGATAAGAACGAACACACGATTGAAGAATAAGAGCACTCTGCAATCTGCGACGAATTTCCTTTCAAAATGAAGCAATATGAGAATAACAATGAAGCATTTTTGAATGAAAAACAAACACTGTGATACTTTGTAAATCACGAAGGTATTTTAAGAAACAGGGATTAAGATTGTCCTAGATTATAACTTAGTTTAAACTGTTTACCAAAATAATTATTCAAACAGCAAATGGAGTAATGTTTTCTATTTGCTTTCCCTTAGCAGTTAGGTTGGTACCAAACGCTTAAAAGAAACATTTTAATCTCTTCATTTTTATTTAATTTTTTGGGTTATTGAGTAACAGAGTAGCTGAAATTCTGCTAGTCTATAACATGATTGCGACTAACCTCTCTTTTCTGTCTTTCTTTCTGTGCTTTCTGCAGAAGTCTTGCTTTGTTGAGTTTGTCCTAAAAGATAGCAATTGAAAATATATTGTCTAAGTATTTATAAAAATATGTATATATTCGAGCCGCGGATCTTTAAAATGACTGTGGAGGATCTCCAACCTTGTGGACCTCCAAACCTGAAACTGGGCTAGACCACGGGCCATATATCGTAGGATATGAACCTTTTAAGTTACCTCTTTGCTTTTTCCTCCTAATGACACAGTCGGTGTAGTTCTAAATTTCCCTTCAAAGCTGTACATCGCGTTACTTAATCCACAAAATGTAGCGAAATAACTTCCAAAATTCAAAATCACGACAAAACCGAGTAATATTCCAGCAACTTCTGCTTTTCTTTTTTTTTTTTTTTTTTTTTTTTTTTTTTTTTTTGGTTAAATAAATAAATATATTCAAATTCAAAAGCAATAATATACGGTACGGTAGCTGGTAGTCAGTAGTAATGCAGTTACCATTATACACCATGTACCATGGTTGAAATTACATAAGAATAGATAAGAGTAAAAAAATGATAACAAATACATTCATAACGATTCATTATATTATAATTGATGTAATTTATTATAATTAAATAAGATTTACCATTGTTGTATAATCCAATTTCCATCAATTAGTGTTTTATCCATTTTGTATCGAAGTTTTTCTATTTTGTTTGCTTAAAATTGCTTAGTCATGTGACGTCAGTATGTTTTGGCTTATTCATCTGACGAAACAGCAGTAGGTATTTGCTTTAAACATAATTCGTCTACAACTAACAATGTTTTTGGTTTACACGTGAGCAGACATAGTTTATTTCGACGATTCGACAGCAAAATATTCGACACTGTTTTAAATCATTAAAAATCGTGATCATGATGTCTATATTATGGTGAAAAAACACCCACTTTTAAAGCATTTCCTGCGCGATTTCCCTTTTTTTAGCTTTTTACGACCTTGACTAAAAGAGTGAATCTCTGTTTTGCGGTTTTTGGCCAAAATTTCTGCAATACATACTTTGAAAAGAATTTGAGAATACTTAGTAAAGATAATATTTGGTTTTATGATAATTCTTAGGAGACTATTAAGCCTCGACCTCGATCAAACTGATTTTATGCAATGGAAGATAACATTATTCGTGACTATTATGACATCATAAAAAGGTTTTGGGATTCATCGGCAGCCGACCTGGTGGTCGGACGTTTCTTGCTGTTACTGTTCGCAAAGGTCGCAGATTGGAATCGCGTTCAAGTTTTTCGCAAAATTAGGTCTGGGTGTTGGGCGACGGGCAGACCAGTCAGCGCATGGATACCTACTGTACAAATTCAACATCATCAGATTCTTCCTCATTTGACTGTGACAACTTCTCCGAAGCGATGAAAATCAGTTTTTAAAATTTAACAAAGCTGCACACTTAACTATGAACGGATGTAAGTATCTGTGTATTTATTTTGCCTTTCAGCGTGTATGATGGCAGTAGAAAATATACATTCTTGCATAAAAGGTCAAGGAGTATGCACAAGGCCGCATTGGCTTAAAATACAGTGTGTGGCATAAACTCCATAAACAATAAACGTCAGGTTATCTTACCGATGCATTGTTTTGCGTTCATTGTATTTGCATGCCTAACAAAGCACGAGCCTATGCAAGAAAACGAACACTTTTCGTTAGCTTGCATTGTAAACAATTAGGTTGTGTTGGACAGCGTGGACAAACGCATGAGAATCATTGCGCTAGGGTAAAGCGCAAGGTTGCAATAAAACGAAACTAGAATTGCACATTCCACGCAGCCTTGACAAATCGAACTATTGCAATGAAAGTTTGGAAGAATTTTCCACTTCAACTTACTGAGATGATTTGGTAGGCGTTATTCTAACACTTGAGAGACAGATAGTCTTTATATAAAATTGAATATATTGTTTGAAAGAGTTGAATATGGTAAAATACAATATAACTTGCTTGCCTCGGTTGAGAGAACAATCGACTGTATATTGGGAATAAAAATATATATTTAAGCAATTATCTGCTATAGCAATTATCACTATAATTTGCCAACCACTGCACGACTTATATTATGTGTCAAGGGTGATACATATGCTAAACCCCTCACAATATCACAATATCAGTCAATGGCACTTGAGAAGACAGAAGTTCAAAAGATTGAAAATACACAACATAATCAAAATATTGGACATTTATTAATGCTTGTACTGTCTGCTTTATTTACCTTTTGCAATCAGCTATCGCGCATGACCATATAATTTGTTTTGAATTTTTGTAACAATTATCGCCCTGCTAATGATGCAGCGTCGTAAATTTGCTCGTGGTAAATTTAAAACTGCCGTGCTGGTTAAATAAAACCATGCTGGCGCATGTTAACAGATAATGTATATTTTTGATCGAGTGTGTGCGATGTTGTCGGGATCATATATAAATGTGGTATTCACCAGCGTATTTGGTGACAGGGAATGGTGTCATTGCCCGCTGGCCGACCGATAAAACCGAGAAAAATGACCTTTTAAGCGCTTCGAAACGTAAGAAATCTCGAGATTTTTTGTGCGTTGGAATTGTTAAAGCTCATTTAATCATCTCGTGTTATGTCTATATTAGCAGTAGGGAAAATACATTTCTATATGAAAGGTGCGGAAGTATGTACAATGTCACATAACACGATATGTTGTAAAACGGGTATTTGAAAAAAATTGTCTGCAGCGCCCATTGTACCGTCATATTTCGATTGCGAAGTTCGGTACAAAATTCTGAATACACTACTGGTGGTGTAAGTCTTGATGTAGGTTTCGTCTATTCGTGTTATATTTATAATAAGTCGAAATAAAATTTATCACCTATTATATTTTCATTTTTATCAATTGTTATTTCATCTAGTTTATATCAACAGCCCAAATGCGCTCGACTTACGGCTTCATATATTTTGTTGGTTGATGAATAAGAAATTATATCGCTTGCGGTTTGATTTTATGATTTCGCAGCAATATATTTCTGTTGTTTATTTATATGTGGTCTTTGTTATGCGTCTTTGTACGCGCAGTTATTGCGAATTATTTTTGTTCAGCGTTTCATTTCGCGCGTATGTATTGCGTATTTTCAAACTTCGAAGTTTTGTCTTCTCACTCGATTTTTCTCTAACTCTATAATGCAAATATGTTATTAATACTCTGGTCACGACGAAGTCGCAATGTAATATGTAGAATGTTTTATACTTTCTGTCGTGTTTATATAGGTCTTCAAAATAAACTAAGGCTATGTATAGTATTCAATTTAGTATTAAAGATTAAATTAAAGATCGTCCACAATTGTCTAAAATTATTTCGTTTTTGGTATTTGTTTTCAGACTTATAAATATTGATAAGCAATTTATATAATATTTGGAATATCAAGGTAGGTTGAATGGTTTTTTTTACTTGTGTTATTTTAAAATAAACAGGAACTTTCCGTACCGTAGTCTGTTCAGGGTCAGAATATTTTCAAAGTGGATCAGCTTTGGATTCGGTACGCAGTAGCGACGCGATCGATCTATGGCGCATGCTTGACATAACTAAGTTCTCATACACCTACTATGTTTACTACAAATTCTCAAGCAGACTCGGCCCGATTAGGCGGGTTTTTCCCATTTTTTTTTGCAGACGAACTATAATTTATCATGAACTTATTATTAAATAAAGAATGAGTCACAAGTTCATGACTTAAGCAATCACAATCTCTGCTCTTGTCCAGGTGTTTGCAACTTTACATATTTTGTTACGGTGTTGTTTCATGTTACTTATTTTTTCTTACTGTAGCGCTTTCAACTTTTTTTGAAAGCCATGAGCGAACGTATATATGTCGAGAGTGAATATTGGATAATTTTCCGAGTTCTGCTTGGACTCTATTAGGGCCGGGATCCTTGTTGTGAAATTGCAGAATTTCCGGACAGATCCGGATTATGTTGTTTGTGAGTCCGGCCACTACTACTTATAACACAACTGTCGATCTTTAGTCACAAGGTGGTGTGAAAGATTTAAAAAGGACAATAAAATGATTGATAAATACTGCGACGGTTGATGACGTCATTCACTTTGACGCGTGACGAATAAGTGATGGGAGAAATTCGAGGAACCCATTCTAGGACGTATTTATGCAAGCATGTGAGCATGCTATCCCAGTCACAAACATTTTATGAAAACACGTTTTGTCGAGTATGAGTCACTGGTGGATCGTGCCGCCGAGGCGCAGTCAATCAGTGGCTCATACCTGATAAAACTCCTGATTGGGGAAAGTTTGTATTTAATTTAAATCATGTACGGATAAGGCTTAGTTAATAAGACAGGAAAACTGGTGATGAAATCGAGGAATTATCACAGCAGAAGGCAGAAACTTGAAACTTTTCTTTAAACAGAAATATCAATAGAAATGTGAATAACCTCGTTGTGCTCGATATTTTTTGAGGCAGAAACTTGAAAATGCGAATTTCTTTAGTCGCGGATATTTCTGTGGCAATGTCAAAAACAATTTGTGCATATACGACGACGCGCATTTTACTTTTTTAATTAGGTCAGACATGCCCGAGATGAGATAAGGAAGTCGCACGGAATATCTTGCTTGGTGTTGAAGTGAAAAATAAACTAACCATATAGCAGTTGTACGTCACGCGCATCGCACTGGCGTATTTGGGGGGGGGGGGGTGTTGGGGGATCGCAATTAGAATCACTATGACTGGTATTGACTCGATTTTACCATATAATTAGGTAAATATTTCTGAGTGACCTAGTTTTACTTTAGAAACTAGTAATTTGATAGAAAACCAGATAAACCCGGTATCCACCCAATCAGTAATTTTATTTTGTCAAGCATGAGCCGCAGATGAACCGCCTCTCAACGACAATATCCATCAGTGGCCCATACTTAACAAAATATCCTTTGACAGAATGTTTCCGATCGGCCAGGCATGTTTGAAAGATATGAATCGTCGAATAGTTATCCAGTTTTTATATTATGCACGTATGCAGTTTTTTAATCAAGCGCCCTGTTAAAAAAATAGTTAAATTTACCTATTTTACTTAGTAAATGTTTTAGATTAAACTTCAAATAAAAAACTCAGTCAAAATTAAATTAGATAAATCAGATATCAGTAAAACTAGGTAAAAATATTTTAAGAAGAAACTCTGTACACTGGGTAAATGCGGTACTTTCACTTAAAATTGCCAACGCAATAGAAAAAGTTTAAGGATTGTGGATTTGTTCTAGGAATTAATTATCTTGATGTCGTGAGTCTGCTAGACGAGACGTTGCTTGTATATTCGGATTTCGATGTTAGGGCGTCGATAATATTATACCGGTACCGGTATTATTGAAGAGAAATGTTTTGTCAAATAATGTCCATTGATAGTTCGCATCTCTGAAAGGCGGTCCTTACACGGACCACGTGCGATGCAATACAACATCCTCTGCGGGGGCCTTTTCTTTTTGAATATTGTTAAAACGCGACCTACGTCGTTTGATTTCACCCGATAATTCCTTAACCGGGTCTCATCTAATAAGTGAATTTGATCCAAATACATTATACCGTGTATGAGTCAATGCTAGGTTGCTTCAATGAGACGCGGATCGTCTCTGGCTCATACTTGATAAATTAAAACTTCTGATTGGGAAAGCCTCTAATTAATTTAAATCAGGTACGGATAAGGCTGAGTTAATAAGACAGGAAAAGTGGTGAAACCGAAGAGTGGTCACCAAAACACTGATTTCGCAGAAAAGTGTCCATCGGACCAGCAAGCAGCATAAATCTGTCATGTATATTTGTACTGTAATGCAAACGCATCGTCGTATCTGAAATACTCGAAACAAATAGCGCAAATGAGGTTCGAAATGATAAAAAGCGATAACATTTTTTTAGTGTTGGTACTGACGTACCACGCCACGGCAGTGTGATCCATATTAGTGCTGCATGGGATTATTATTGTGAGCTGTTAAAATTATACGAATCAGATTCGAACTCCTATTGATTCGATTCAGACCAGATTTTGGCGCCATTGATTCAGAAGAACGAGAGTTAGAATTGAGTATAATCCGAATTGCTCCATCCACCCGCGTTAGTTGAGATTGATTTTTGAATGACATTTCTAATAAGAATCTAAAAAAGCTTATCCATGTATATACACTTTAACAAAGTTACGGTAAATTTACTGGTCATTTGCAGTGATTGCATATTTCCAAAATTAAAAAAACGCCATGTTGATGAGATTTTCGCCATTTATGGGCCGTTGATAGACCGCACCTTCGCGATGCGTTCCATCAACACCCCGTTTTGTCCAAAAATATTGATTTTTTTTCAATACCGTCAAGTAAAGTTACTGTCAAAGACCAGTGATTTTGTTGAATTTTTCGTTACAATGTAGTCATGACGAGCTGTCTACTGGTCTTATCTACTTTGGATATTAAGGCTTTGCTTTTTACGCGTCAATAATATTATAAAATAATGTATTGTTAATCAGGGCATTCTATTACGAATTATTGACGAGATATGTTACGTTTATGCATGTGCCGTTCAAAAATTTTGTTTTGCCAAGCAAGAGCCATGGTTGAACCGAGCATAGATGTTGCCATCCAACAGTTTGTCGTATTTAGCGAAGTATTTTTGCATAAATTAGTCTACTAAGCTTTGCTGAATAGATTTTAAGAATGAAATTTCATTACTCACGGAATATTCCTACAAATATTTTATCATATTATTAATGCTACGATTGTATATTAGTTGACCCAGACAGCAAAGGTTGAAGGACCGCTGACTTGTTGCAGGAATTAATTAGCTGGATGTTGTAACATGAATCCATTGGACTATTGTACGTTACGTAGACGTTGTTAGGATGTTCAGGCTTCTTCGATGTTTATACGCCTCATCAATAATATTATTGAATAAAGTTTTGTGAAAGAGAGGTATCACATTACGAATCAATGTTTTGTTAAGTATGAGCCACTGACGCATCTCGTCTCTGAATAAGGTTCATATCTGGTTCATGCGCGATAGAATACAATATCCTTTGCGGGAGGCTTGTCCTTCACGATGTTATTGAAATTTAAATCTTTAGAAATAAAAATTTCCGCTTGATTTTCATAACAATCGTAAGTTGTGAAAGATGGGGCGTGGACTATCTGTGTGCATTGCCTGGAACAATAAAAGCCCTGACTGATACCTCAATGAAGCAATCAATTATATTCAATGATTGCTTGGGCCATAGATGGATGGTTTGGCGGCCTGATAGGTAAAAGTGCAATCGTACAATGCGAAAGGATGCTGATTATGTCAGAATCAAAGGGTGATAAAATAATTTGTAATTCAATTTTTGAATGACATTTCTAATAAGAATATAAAAAAGTTTATCCATGTATATATACTGTAACAAAGTTATGGTAAATTTACTGATCATTTGCAGTAATTGCATATTTCCAAAGTTAAAAACGACAAGTTGATGAGATTTCTGCCAATTATGGGCCGTTGATAGATCGCACCTTCGCGATGCGTTCCATCAACACCCATATTCGGCCAAAGAAGTCAATCTTGATTTTTTTCAATACCGTCAAGTAAAATTACTGTAAAATCAGTGATATAGTTGCATTTTTTGTTACAGTAAAGTGATGACAAGGTGTCTACTGGTCTTTTGTACGTTGTATGTTATGTCGTTGCTTGGATACTTCTTCGACGTTACGCGTCAATAATATTATAAAACAAAATATTGTGAATTAGGGCATCCTAGTACGAATTATTGACGCGATATGTTATGTTAAGCGTGGACCACGTATGGTGCGAATCTCTGATGGTCTATGGTCTATGGATGGTCTATGCGCGATAAAGTACAACATTCTCTGCTGGGGTCTTTTTTTTCTTAATATTCTTGCGACCTTCAGAAAGAAAAACGCCCGTTTGATTTCAACCGACAATCCCGACAAGTATTTAAGATTGATTGATTGCACATCCCCAGTAGAATCACTGTTCCTAGTACGGGTTACTGATCGATTGCTCTGCCAAGGTTGTGTCTGTGTAGAAACATTTCATGGAACAACTTCCGTCGAGTATGAGTCACTGATGGATCCCGCCCCGTACGCGGGCCATCTGTGGCTCATACCTGACTGAATAAGATTTCTCATTGGTAAACTTAACCCAAATCAGGTATGGGTAAGGCTTAGTCGGCGAGACGGCAAAATTGGTGATTGGAGCGAGGACAACAATTCGCAGAATATTTCCCATGTCTCTAACCACCAACATGAGAAGAAATCTGTCAATGTAAGTCAACCTTTTTGTATACTCTGCGCTTTTCGTTGTATTCTTAAGGCTGAAACGTGAATATAAATGTGAATTGTATTAGAATTGGCTAGTTCTTTGGCATACGTCAAAGCAAAATTGGGTCATGTACGACACGCATTTCTGACCATAAAAGTCTAATTTACTTTCTTGAAACAGGTCGGACTCACCCGGAATGAGATAAGGAAGTGAAACAGAATATTTGGTTCTGATATCGAAGTCACGTGATAATCTTTGAGGTGCATTAGAATTATAGTCACAGTTGTTCAGCACGAATAGCACTAGCGTATTTGTTTTTTAAAGCTTTGATGAGTATCCCAAAAATGTACGCGCACCCTAGACGCGCAAGCATGATTACTGATTTTAGACATTACAATCCCTTTTTGAAAGATTTTTGCGAGCCTCCAGCCCGAAAAATGAGTACAGCTTTGAATCCGCGCAAAAATGCTCCGATTTATCTAAATTCAACCTTCCAAAACTTGGTTCTTGACTGAGCTGGAACTCTTCTTTTTTCCAAATATGAGCCACAGATGCACCTTTGTCTGGCTTTTGTCAGACGAAATGTTTCAGGAATAAATTTGTAAGAATTTGAACATCAGGAATATATATTCTCAGTAAAATACAGAAGGACCGCGCCTCAGCGAAGCGATTTATCATTGGCCAATACCTAATAGGAGCGCGTGTGTATGTGGTTAGTATTTGTAGCAAATGAAGAAAATAAATGTCCTGACTTGAGGGTGGTCACGGTCAGAAATAGTTTGTGGTTTCGTTATGCTTGAGTTACTGTCTCATACTTGACAAAATAAAATTTTCAATTTGGGCGAGGTATGCGCATGAGACACAATGAATCACTATATCAATAGATCGCTTCTCTGAAACACGGTTCATTTATGGTTCATGTGCAATGAAATTAAATATCTTCTGCTGTGGGTCTGTCCTCTGCAATGTTAATAACACAGTTAAATGTCACAAAATCTGAAACAGCTGTTTGATCCAAGCTTATTTTTGTATTGATGTACGAGGCGAGGTCCGCCTTTGGGGCATGCTTGACTGAATAAGATTGCGGATTTGTTGTAGGAATTAATTACCTCGATGTCTTAACACGAGTCTATTGGTCTATTGTACGTTGCGTAGACGTTGTTAGGATGTTCAGGCTTCTCCGATGTTTATACGCGTCATCAATGATATTATTGAATAAAGTTCTGTGAAAGAGAGGTATCACATTACGATTTAATGTTTGTTAAGCATGGGCCACTGACGCATCGCGTCTCTGAATGAAGTTCATATCTGGTCCATGCGCGATAGAATACAATATCCTTTGCGGGAGGCTTGTCCTTCACGATGTTATTGAAACTCAAATCTTTAAAAATAAAAACTTCCGTTTGTTTTCCATAACAATCCTAAGCTGTGAAAGATGGGGCGTGGACTATCTGTGTCCAATGCCTGGAAAAATAAAAGCCCTGACTGGTACGTCAATGAAGCAATCAATAATAATCAATAATTGCTTGGGCCACAGATGGACGGTTTGGCGACCTGATAGGTAAAAGTGCAATCGTACTATGCGGAAGGTCGCTGATTATGCCAGAATCGTGTGTAAACACCAAGGGTGATAACACAATTAATATATCCTAATATATCCGAGACGTCTACCAGTCCGACGTTAACGGTTTTGTATTTATAACTCCTCAAGCGTGACAATTTGCGTGAAACGTGACATTTTTGGTCTCAAATTTTAAGCAAATGCTCACATGGCAAAATGTCTTCGTCACAAATTTGAAATTGTCGTCTCTGAAGCACGGTTTATATGTTGTTTCTTATTATGGTCCTTCGAAATGGTAATAAAATTACATTTTACAGAAATTGAATAAACGGTTGTAAATTTTCCCCGACTACCTACTGCCGATGGCTCAGCTGTTAAATAATCAATCCAAACGTTGTACGTATGGAACAATGATGGATTGCTCTGCGCAGAGATATTGTCTTGAGCTGGAAGCTGGATATTTATTTAAGAATCGATCTGGTTCGAGAAATTATACGAATCAGATTCGAACTTATAATGACTCGGTTTAGACCTGGTTTTGGCGTCATTGACTTAGAAAAACAGGAGTTAGAAATCGAATCCGAATTGCTCTATCCACCCGCGTTAGTTGAGAGTGGTTTTTGAATGACATTTCTAATAAGAATCTAAAAAAGTTTATCCATGTATATATACTGTTACAAAGTTATGGTAAATTTACTGATCATTTGCAGTAATTGCGTATTTCCAAAGTTAAAAACGACAAGTTGATGAGATTTCTGCCAATTATGGGCCGTTGATAGATCGCACCTTCGCGATGCGTTCCATCAAAACCCAATATTTGGCCAAAGAAGTCAATCTTGATTTTTTTCAATACCGTCAAGTAAAATTACTGTAAAACCAGTGATACAGTTGCATTTTTTGTTACAGTAAAGTGATGACACGGTGTCTACTGGTCTTTTGTACGTTGTATATTATGTCGTTGCTTGGATACTTCTTCGACGTTACGCGTCAATAATATTATAAAACAAAATATTGTGAATTAGGGCATCCTAGTACGAATTATTGACGCGATATGTTATGTTAAGCGTGGACCACGGATGGTGCGAATCTCTGAAGGATGGTCTATGCGCGATAAAGTACAACATTCTCTGCTGGGGTATTTTTTTCTTAATATTATCGCGACCTTCAGAAAGAAAAACGCCGGTTTGATTTCAACCGACAATCCCGACAAGTATTTAAGATTGACTGATTGCACATCCCCAGTAGAATCACTGTTCCTAGTACGGGTTACTGATCGATTGCTCTGCCAAGGTTTGTCTGTGTAGAGACATTTCATGGAACAACTTTCGTCGAGTATGAGTCACTGATGGATCCCGCCCCGTACGCGGGCCATCTGTGGCTCATACCTGACTGGATAAGATTTCTCATTGGTAAACTTAACCCAAATCAGGTGTGGGTAAGGCTTAGTCGGCGAGACCGCAAAATTGGTGATTGGAGCGAGGACAACAATTCGCAGAATATTTCCCATGTCTCTAACCACCAACATGAGAAGAAATCTGTCAATGTAAGTCAACCTTTTTGTATACTCTGCGCTTTTCGTTGTATTCTTAAGGCTGAAACGTGAATATAAATGTGAATTGTATTAGGATTGGCTAGTTCTTTGGCATACGTCAAAGCAAAATTGGGTCATGTACGACACGCATTTCTGACCATAAAAGTTCTAATTTACTTTCTTGAAATAGGTCGGACTCACCCGGAATGAGATAAGGAAGTGAAACAGAATATTTGGTTCTGATATCGAAGTCACGTGATAACCTTTGAGGTGCATTAGAATTATAGTCACAGTTGTTCAGCACGAATAGCACTAGCGTATTTGTTTTTTAAAGCTTTGATGAGTATCCCAAAAATGTACGCGCGCCCTAGACGCGCAAGCATGAATACTGATTTTAGACATTACAATCCCTTTTTGAAAGATTTTTGCGAGCCTCCAGCCCGAAAAATGAGTACAGCTTTGAATCCGCGCA
Organism: Styela plicata; assembly: GCA_963675895.2. Classification (NCBI taxonomy): domain Eukaryota; kingdom Metazoa; phylum Chordata; class Ascidiacea; order Stolidobranchia; family Styelidae; genus Styela; species Styela plicata. The sequence continues at coordinate 7,534,001 of OZ023147.1, forward strand.
AAAATGCTCCGATTTATCTAAATTCAACCTTCCAAAACTTGGTTCTTGACTGAGGTAGAACTCTTCTTTTTTCCAAATATGAGCCACAGATGCACCTGTGTCTGGCTTTTGTCAGACGAAATGTTTTAGGAATAAATTTGTAAGAATTTGAACATCAGGAATATATATTCTCAGTAAAATACAGAAGGACCGCGCCTCAGCGAAGCGATTTATCATTGGCCAATACCTAATAGGAGCGCGTGTGTATGTGGTTAGTATTTGTAGCAAATGAAGAAAATAAATGTCCTGACTTGAGGGTGGTCACGGTCAGAAATAGTTTGTGGTTTCGTTATGCTTGAGTTACTGTCTCATACTTGACAAAATAAAATTTTCAATTTGGGCGAGGTATGCGCATGAGACACAATGAATCACTATATCAATAGATCGCTTCTCTGAAACACGGTTTATATATGGTTCATGTGCAATGAAATTAAATATCTTCTGCTGTGGGTCTGTCCTTTGCAGTGTTAATAATACAATCTAATGTCACAAAATCTGAAACAGCTGTTTGATCCAAGCTTATTTTTGTATTGATGTACGAGACGCGGTCCGACTTTGGGGCATGCTTGACTGAATAAGATTGCGGATTTGTTGTAGGAATTAATTACCTCGATGTCTTAACACGAGTCTATTGGTCTATTGTACGTTGCGTAGACGTTGTTAGGATGTTCAGGCTTCTCCGATGTTTATACGCGTCATCAATGATATTATTGAATAAAGTTTTGTGACACAGAGGTACCACATTACGATTTAATGTTTTATCATGCATGGGCCATTGACGCATCAAATCTGAATAAGGTTCATATCTGGTTCATGCGCGGGTTAAATACAATATCCTTTGCGGAAGGCTTGTCCTTCGTGATGTTATTGAAACTCAAAACTATAGAAATAAAAAACACCTGTTTGTTTTTCACAAAAATCCTATTAAACGTTGATAGACTGCTGACTTGTTGTAGGAATCAATCAGCTGGCTGTCGTAATATGAGTCCATTGGACTATTGTACGTTGCGTAGACGTTGTTAGTATATTCAGGCTTCTTCGATGTTTATACGCGTCATCAATAATATTATTATTGAATAAAGTTTTGTAAAAGAGTGGTATCACATTACGAATTAAGGTTTTATTAAGTATGGGCCACTGAATCATAGCGTTGATTGACAATGTGTATATGTGGGTAATGCGCGATAAAATGGAATATCCCCTGCGGGAGGCTTGTCCTTCACGATGGTATTGAAACTCAAAAAATCTTTAGAAATAAAAACCTCCGTTTGTTTTTCACAACAATCCTAAGTTGTGAAAGATGGGGGGCGGACTATCTGTGTCCAATGCTTGGAAAAATAAAAGCCCTGACTGATACTATAACAAAGCAATCAATAATAATCAATGATTGTACCGCCGCCCCCACCAATTCGCACATAAAGTATGTTGTTCATTTAACAAAAGGTTTTGTCAAGTATGCCCCCTGATAGATTTGGTGTGTCCTATATTTATGTCTTAAAGTATCCGTGTCCGTCAGTCCGTTAGTAACATCTTGTATTTATAGTCCTTGATTCATACATTTGTTGCGATAGAAAAAATAGTTGACAAAGTTAAATTTAAACAGGCTTATTCATGGCAACGAGATCTCAATGGCATTAATACGCAATAAAAAGTGATGGTGACACTTTTTCGAATCAATCGTAATTTGAAATAGTTCTAAATGTGGAGAAATATTTATCCAAGCTGATGAAATTCGTCTATGGATGGCTTAGATCTCCTATGCCTGTCAAAACATTGTCAAGCTTGGGCTATAGATGGTTTGGCGGCCCGATAGGTGTAATGCGATCGTACTATGCGGAAGGTCGCTGATTCTATTTATGTTTGGAATGAAAATAGACTAAGTTCTTGCTGCCAGGTATTATGCCTGTATTTTGTAATGATACATTATGCCACGGCCGATCAAAACCATATAATCTCTGACTTCATGGGAGGTGTCCGTTTGTCGGTCACTTTTAGATCGAACGTTTCCCAAATATTGTGATTTGTGCGTTTGTTACTATAAGTTAAGAGTTATTCTCAAAGTGAAGTCCCAATCGGGAAAGTCCAAAACGAATATTCGAATACATTCGAAAATGATAAACATATTCGATCCAGTAAAAGTCTTGATTTTAGATAAATTTCAGAATAGTTGAATATGAAAATATGTCATTTTTAATGCAATAATCCGGATCGAATCACGAGAAAAATTTGTTTTTGCTCTACAAGTTGACATAGTTCATAAAATAAAGGGAATTATATACTATATTCCAAATTTCCTGGATATTGCAATAAATTTTTGGATCTGTTGTAGGAATAAATTAGCTGGATGTCGTAACATGAGTCTACTGGTCTATTGTGCGTTGTGTACTGGGACGTTGCTTGAATACTTCTCCGATGTTTATACACGTCCATAAGAGTTTTGTGAAAGAGAGATATTCTAATACGAATTATTGACGAAATATATTTTGTTAAGATGAGCCACTGATGCACAGCGTCTCTGAACAAGCTTTGTATGAGGTTCATGCAATATCCTCTGCGGGAGGCTTGTACATGGCCTGTTCTAATAAAAATTCAATTTCACAAACCGAAGCATACGTTGATGATTTATTCCTAAAATCCCCTCGCTGGGGAGTAGCTGTAGGGGTGGCCAAAGGCGGATCGTATAATTTTTTCGAAGTCAGGAGTCATATAATAAACAAATGAAGACATGTGAATCAAATGATACTTCACACCGTTTTGGAAAAAAATTATTATTTCGTTGATTTCATATTGTCGCAATATATATCGAATATCGTGAATCGAAGGGTTCGGACAGAGTATTTGATCCAAACGTCTCTTGCTATCCATGAGCCAATGATGCTTACCCTGACGAGGCGCAGTCTATCTATGGCGCTTGTTTGAAAAAATAAAGTTTGCTCTCCCCATCGGTGCAGAAAGTTCTTCATTAAAAGTCAAAACTTCGAAAAGAAACCTGGTTTTGTCAAATATATCCCCTGATGACGGAATGGGTGTCTCATATTTCAAAAAAGGATTCGTAAGTTGTGTAAACATCAAGGATGATGATATTCACAATAAATCAAATTTTTGATGGAGACTGTTTTCAACTATCTCAATATCAGAGGTGTCTGTCATGAACATTTCTCTACTTATACCTCCTCCAGGGTAGCAAAGCCGCATGGGCCAATAATTTCTCGAAAATGCTCACACACGAAAATGGTGGACCAAGACACTTTAATTTTTCAATGGGGGATATATTTACTTGTGATTTTATAGTTCCAAGTGGAATGTAATACTCATTATCCCAGCTTGCAAAAATGACAACTGGGAGAAAATAATATAAAAGGCAGAGGCTGACAGAATTGGTTAAAAATAAAAATAGTGATGATGGATCGTACTGTAATAGCTCGGGCCATCCGTGGCTCATGTTTGGTAAAAATATGGCCGATGCCCGATTGTAAGATTATATGAGACGGTCTGTCCAGGCCTGATCAAATGTTTAATTATGTCAAGCAGAAGCTCAGCGGCGCGATCCATCAGTGACTCATACGTAACAAGACATATTCGGGCAAACTTTTCAGATTGGGAGCAGCGAATGTTGAATGATTGTGAAGTCGTTGTGGGAACTTTATTTTTTATAGCCAACTAGAGTGGGTCACCCTGTCCAAGTCCCTGTAAGAACGGCCACGTAGTGACTGGCAGGGTTACAATTGCTGGAAAGATATGATCTTTTCCTGTTCGGCATAGCCTACCCAAGGTAATATACCCTGGATTGAGTGGTGGGCATGGATAAGCTAGCCGGTCTTGCTGGGACTCGAACCCGAGATCTTCAACTTTGCTATTCAGGCTTTGCTATTCTTTGATATTTAGGGTTCTTCAATGTCTGTACGCGTTGATGAAATTATTGAATTGTGAACAGAGGATTTTATTGCGAATTATCACGGGATATGGTTTGTTAATTAAGGTCCATTGATGGATCGCGCCTCCGATTTGTTTCGTACGAAATAAAATAAAAATTTACAAATTTAAAAGGTTTCTGAGATTCTTGGCGATTGTTACTGGATACCCCTTTCCCCCCGAATCTGAGCTAATTTGTCAAACATTGATCACTGTTAATGGCGGGTTCCACCTCAAGTTTCTCATGTTTAACAAAATAGAAAGGAAATATTGTTTATAATTTGAGAAAAAAAATTGCAACCCCCTCCTCCCTTCAAAAAAAATTAGGTTAGATTTATACTCATTTACACTAAATACTACACTGAATGCCACAATATTTTTTTAAAGGGAAGCCTTGGCCAAGGCTTCATGCCCTACGGGATTCACGCTAATGATTCACCGATCAAATTTTTCGAAATGGTTGAGTCTGTTTGAAGCTAGGACTTTTCGAATAATTTTCAATTTTGAACACCAAATAGAATACTCCTACAGCATCCTGCTGAACTTTGTGATTATGGGATTCCCATCGACATACATAGAAGATTCCATTATAACATCACATATGCTTTTACAGTATACATTCATAGTAGCTATTGTACCGTGGAGTTTAAATCTTAAGTAGAAGAATTATCTGGAAAATATTTGGATTACGCTGAATATTAATTCAAGACCAATATGGCGGAACATAGACAACGCGTTCAAGGTAACTAGTAATACCGAACATGTGGGCAGCGGAGGTGCCTGTCACACGCAAATGGGAGCTGTTTTGAAACTAGGGTTTTGTTCTTGGGGAAACAGAATTGATGCTCATAAAATATACCCCATAGGGTGTAATTTATTGAGTTGGTTTACCCAATGTTGGGATATTTCCCGCATGAAATCAGGGATTTGTTTTTTCCTCCTGCTGTCTTGATGAGCCACAGGAGTCACCAGAATGATAAATAATAAAAATGTCCTGAAAAGGTGATACAACTTCAAGAAATAGAAAAACGATTTATTTTCCAGCTCATCAAACTTAACAAATGAGACTAGAAATTGTCATTCTCGTCTAGAAACATAATTCACAGACCAGCTCTTCAGTGCTCAATTTATTATTGACACATTCGAAAAGATTGGAAATATTTTTTCTGAAAAAGCCATATGAACAGTGACGGAAATATCATATGTTGTAACACTTCCAACGATTGTGAAGGGGCAGACAGTCTCTCCCCACGATTGTAGGAATTTAACAAAAATATCAAAATAAGCAAACTTATCATGCATTATGCTTAGTTTCGTCATTTTTGCTCTTAAAAATTGAAATTGGTAAATTTAAAACTGCCGTGTTGGTTAAATAAAACCATGCTGGCGCATGTTAACAGATAATGTATATTTTTGATCGAGTGTGTGCGATGTTGTTTGGATCATATATAAATGTGGTATTCACCAGCGTATTTGGTGACAGGGAATGGTGTGGTTGCCCGCTCGCCGACCGATAAAACCGAGAAAAATGACCTGTTAAGCGCTTCGAAACGTAAGAAATCCCGAGATTTTTTGTGCGTTGTAATTGCTAAACCTCATTTAACCATCTCCTGTTATGTCTATATTAGCAGTAGGGAACATACATTTCTATATGAAAGGTGCGGAAGTATGTACAATGCCACCTAACACGATATGTTGTAAACACGAGTATTTGAAAAAAATTGTCTGCGGCGCCCATTGTACCGTCATATTTCGATTGCGAAGTTCGGTACAAGATTCTGAATACGCTACTGGTGGTGTAAGTCTTGATGTAGATTTCGTCCATTCGTGTTATATTTATAATAAGTCGAAATAAAATTTATCACCTATTTTATCTACATTTTTATCAATTGTTATCTCATCTAGTTTATATCAACAACCCAAATGCGCTCGACTTACGGTTTCGTATATTTTGTCGAAGAAACGCTCGTACCCAATGTAGGTTATGACGAAGCCTGGTGTGGGTATGTGTCGAATTTTATTTTGTTGGTTGATGAATAAGAAATTATATCGCTTGCGGTTTGATTTTATGATTTCGTAGCAATATATTTCTGTTGTTCATTTATATGTGGTCTTTGTTATGCGTCTTTGTACGCGCAGTTATTGCGAATTATTTTTGTTCAGCGTTTCATTTCGCGCGTATGTATTGCGTATTTTCAAACTTCGAAGTTTTGTCTTCTCACTCGATTTTTCTCTAACTCTATAATGCAAATATGTTATTAATACTCTGGTCACGACGAAGTCGCAAAGTAATATGTGGAATGTTTTATACTTTCTGTCGAGTTTATATAGGTCTTCAAAATAAACTAAGGCTATGTATAGTATTCAATTTAGTATTAAAGATTAAATTAAAGATCGTCCACAATTGTCTAAAATTATTTCGTTTTTGGTATTTGTTTTCAGACTTATAAATATTGATAAGCAATTTATATAATATTTGGAATATCAAGGTAAGTTAAATGTTTTCTTTTACTTGTGTTATTTTAATATAAACAGGAACTTTCCGTACCGTAGTCTGTTCAGGGTCAGAATATTTTCAAAGTGGATCAGCTTTGGATTCGGTACGCAGTAGCGACGCGATCGATCTATGGCGCATGCTTGACATAACCAAGTTCTCTTACACCTACTATGTTTACTACAAATTCTCAAGCAGACTCGGCCCGATTAGGCGGGTTTTTCCCATTTTTTTTTGCAGACGAACTATAATTTATCATGAACTTATTATTAAATAAAGAATGAGTCACAAGTTCATGACTTAAGCAATCACAATCTCTGCTCTTGTCCAGGTGTTTGCAACTTTACATATTTTGTTACGGTGTTGTTTCATGTTACTTATTTTTTCTTACTGTAGCACTTTCAACTTTTTTTTTTGAAAGCCATGAGCGAACGTATATATGTCAAGAGTGAATATTGGATAATTTTCCGAGTTCTGCTTGGACTCTATTAGGGCCGGGATCCTTGTTGTGAAATTGCAGAATTTCCGGACAGATCCGGATTATGTTGTTTGTGACGTCCGGCCACTACTACTTATAACACAACTGTCGATCTTTAGTCACAAGGTGGTGTGAAAGATTTAAAAAGGACAATAAAATGATTGATAAATACTGCGACGGTTGATGACGTCATTCACTTTGACGCGTGACGAATAAGTGATGGGAGAAATTCGAGGAACCCATTCTAGGACGTATTTATGCAGGCATGTGAGCATGCTATCCCAGTCACAAACATTTTATGAAAACACGTTTTGTCGAGTATGAGTCACCACCGGTGGATCGTGCCGCCGAGGCGCGGTCAATCAGTGGCTCATACCTGATAAAACTCCTGATTTGGGAAAGCTTGTATTTGATTTAAATCAGGTACGGATAAGGCTTAGTTAATAAGACAGGAAAACTGGTGATGAGTTATCACAACTCTGATTTCGCAGAAAATTGTCCATCGGACCAGCAGGAAGCATAAATCTGTATTGTAACTGCGCCTTTCACTCTTTTCACGATAATTTTAAACAGAAATATCAATAGAAATGTGAATAACCTCGTTGTGCTCGATATTTTTTGAGGCAGAAACTTGAAAATGCGAATTTTTTTAGTCGTGGATATTTCTGTGGCAATGTCAAAAACAATTTGTGCATATACGACGACGCGCATTTTACTTTTTTAATTAGGTCAGACATGCTCGAGATGAGATAAGGAAGTCGCACTGAATATCTTGCTTGGTGTTGGAGTGAAAAATAAACTAACCATATAGCAGTTGTACGTCACGTGCGTCGCACTGGCGTATTTGGGGGGGGGAGGGGTGTTGGGGGATCGCAATTAGAATCACTATGACTGGTATTGACTCGATTTTACCATATAATTAGGTAAATATTTCTGAGTGACCTAGTTTTACTTTAGAAACTAGTAATTTGATAGAAAACCAGATAAACCCGGTATCCACCCAATCGGTAATTTTATTTTGTCAAGCATGAGCCGCAGATGAACCGCCTCTCAACGACAATATCCATCAGTGGCCCATACTTAACAAAATATCCTTTGACAGAATGTTTCCGATCGGCCAGGCATGTTTGAAAGATATGAATCGTCGAATAGTTATCCAGTTTTTATACTATGCACGTATGCAGTTTTTTAATCAAGCGCCCTGTTAAAAAAATAGTTAAATTTACCTATTTTACTTAGTAAATGTTTTAGATTAAACTTCAAATAAAAAATCTCGGTCAAAATTAAATTAGATAAATCAGATATCAGTGAAACTAAGTAAAAATATTTTAAGAAGAAACTCTGTACACTGGGTAAATGCGGTATTTTTGCCTAAAATTGCCAACGCAATAGTAGAAGTTGAAGGATTGTGGATTTGTTCTAGGAGTTAATTATCTTGATGTCGTGAGTCTGCTAGATCAGGCGAGACGTTGCTTGTATATTCGGATTTCGATGTTAGGGCGTCGATAATATTATACCGGTACCGGTATTATTGAAGAGAAATGTTTTGTCAAATAATGTCCATTGATAGTTCGCATCTCTGAAAGGCGGTCCTTACACGGAACACGTGCGATGCAATACAACATCCTCTGCGGGGGCCTTTTCTTTTCCAACATTGTTAAAACGCGACCTACGTCGTTTGATTTCACCCGATAATTCCTCAACTGGGTGAATTTGATCCAAATACATTATACCGTGTATGAGTCAATGCTAGGTTGCTTCAATGAGACGCGGACCGTCTCTGGCTCATACTTGATAAATTAAAATGTTTGATTGGGAAAGCCCCTAAATTAATTTAAATCAGGTACGGATAGGGTTGAGTGAATAAGACAAAAAAACTGGTGAAAACGAGGAGTGGACACCAAAACACTTTATTATGAAACACTTTACACAAATTATACGAATCCGATTCGAACTCATAATGATTCGATTCAGACCAGATTTTACCGCAATTGATTGAGAAGAACAAGAGTTAGATTTGAGTAGAATTCGAATCTGAAACGCTCTATTCACCCGCGTAAGCTGAGAGTGATTTTTGAATGACATTTTTAATAAGAATCTAAGGAAGTTTATCTGTGCATACACTGTAACAAAGTTACACTAAATTTTCTGATCAATTACATATTTCCAAAGTTAAAAACGTCATTTTGGCGAGATTTTTGCCAATTATGGGCCGTTGATAGACCGCACCTTTGCGGTGCGCTCCCTCAAGACACCATATTTAGCCAAAAAAGTCAATTTTGAATTTTGTCCTATACCGTCAAGTAAAATTACTGTCAAAGAGCTATCAACTGGCCTTTTGTACGTTGGATATTCAGGCGTTGCTTGGATATTCCTTCGATGTTTTTAGCGTCAATTTACGAGTTACTGACGAGATATGTTTTGTTAAGCATGGGCCACCAATAATGCGCATCTCTGAAAGATGCGCGATGAAGTACAACATCTTCTGAGGGGGTCTGTTTTCCTTAATATTACTGCGAACTTCAGAAAAAAAAAAACGCCCGTTTGATTTCACATCCCCGGTAGAATCACTATTCCTGGTGCGGGTTACTGATCGATTGCTCTGCCAAGGGTTCTCTGTGTAGAAACATTTCACAAGAACACTTTTTGTCGAGCATGAGTCACTGATGGATCGCGTCGCCGAGACGCGGGCCATCTGTGGCTCATACCTGACAAGATAAGATTTCTAATTTGTAAACCTAAATTAAATCAGGTGTGGATAAGGCTAATTGGCGAGACAGGAAAATTGGTGATGTGAGTGAGGATAACTTTCATTTCGCAGAATGTTCCCCATCTCTCTAACCACCAACAGGAGTATGAATCTGTAAATGAAGCAACCTATTGCATGCACCCCGCTTTTCGTTGTATTGTTAAGGCGGAAACGTGAATATAAATGTGAATTCTATGGCTAGTTCTGTGGTATACGTCAAAGAAAAATTGAGTCGTGTACGGCACGCGGTCTGTGGTATACGTGAAAAATTATTTTTTGGTCATGTACGACACGCATTTTTAACCATGAAAGTGCTAATTTTTCTCAAGATAGGTTGGACTCACTCGGAATGAGATAAGGAAGTGGAACAGAATATTTGGTTCTGATATCGAAGTCACGTGATAATCTTTGAGGTGCATTAGAATCATAGTTACAGTTGTTCACCACGAATATCACTATCGTATTTGCGAGCCATTGACGCGAAACCATGATTTCTCATTTTAGGCTTTAAAAGCCATTTTTGAAAGATTTTTACACGCCTCTGGCGCACATTTTAGTTGCCTTAAAGTGATAGCAATAAAAATATGCGACTGATGCCCAGAATTGAAGACTGATTGATTGTACATCACCACTAGAGAAACTATGATCACTATGTATTTATGGTCCGATTTTACTGAATGTCCGATTATTACTATCAAGTAAGTCTAGGATACGTGGGAAGATTGCAATACTATGATGATGATGCCTAATGTAATTATTTCCAGGCAAAAACTAGGTGAACGATACCCGCTATAGATGATGATAAAATCATCTAGCTCTACTTCGCTTCTTTTTAGTCGTCTCGAATAACGCAGAGAAAATATGTTTAGGCAATTCTGAAGCTCACACATACAGGTCTGAGTTAGCTGTCAGAGCACATAAAACTTTTTTTCATATTTTATTGCAGTGGTTTGAGAGTTTTCGGTTCATTGAAATGAAGTGAGGAGGAAGCCAAATCAAAATTTTGTACCAGCAATTGTAGTTGTTGAAAACAGCCAAAAAGGTTTAATTTAATAAACGTCAGCGAATTTTTCTTCCCAAGCCGGATAAGCGAAGTTATAAGCTTTTAAAAGCAATTAATTAGAAAAAAATATATTACCGCGTTGTCTTAGTGGTTATCACTAATGATAATAAAAATGTGGGTGTTTTCCACTTTTTACATTTGAATAATTTTTGCTTTTCTTCAAAAAATAACTCACCAGCACCCTCACACCTCTCGTCATAAAAATATCGTCGGACAATCACTCGTACCTTAACGTATACATTCAGTATTGAGTGTTTGTGTATGTTATGTTGTTAGACAGAATAATATTGGCCGAAGACATGCACTAGCAGCCATCTATATATACGGCGAATCTTGGTGATGTTGTTCTGAATTTCGGGCAAATTTTGAAAACTTTTATATTTTAGTTAGAATCCGTGAAAAATAATATCGCTTCGACTTCCGACAGAAATGCTTCGATAATGACTCATATTATTTTCCAAATTTTACACTATGTCGGATACCGTGATAAGTAAATAGACCGTTAAAACCTTTACAAAACAATTCATACAGAAACATTCGCGTAGGAGAAACCGCAAACTCATATTCTTTATTTATTCAAGTATGGCGAGGGGATATAATGGGCATCTGAGGCATAGATTATGTGTGGTGCATGCTTAATATCTCAGCATTTATGCTTTACTGCTGCGTTAAATTTATAGTTCCGCATTTTAACCTGAGATTTCGGAAATTGACGAAAAATAACTTTTCATGTTCAATACCGATAAAGGAGAATATTGTGATTAAGATGAGGCCCGTGCCTCGGTTGCACGTTTTATCGGTGACTCATGCTTGTCAACAGTCCAGTCAATGTTTCCCCCCTACGTAAGAGCTAGTATCGTAGACTGGTGGAATCCTCGTTTGAAATTCTTATAAGATGTTTTATGATCGTAGGATTTGAAATCAGCTCATCTTATGTTTAGAGTTTGAATATTGTGTAGAATAGATATGACATAATAAAGTATGAGATTCGAGATGTTTTATGAATGTATTATACAAAACACTAGTTGACTTTAATCAGATTATGAAACAACATGAATAGTTGGAATGAAACGTGGTTGGTTGCACAGGAACGTAGGCGATGAAAGTGGGGATGTAGGATCAGGTCATTCGATAATGATTATTAGTAGCATTTAGATTAAAGTTAAATTTTCACACGCTCACCACGCTTTCCCTTTGCTACGAATTTTTATTTTATCGGAGAAAATTTGATGATGTAATTTTTTCATTAGTCGTCGACTTTCCTATATAATAAGCCTAATTTTGCGTGTATTAGGCGCTTTTTGTCATAAAAATGCTAATTGCACTTTACAGCAGGTATCTATTGTTGAGTTTTGAAAGAATAAAATAAGATTCGGTGAGATTTCATGTCTGTTTGAACATTAGGCAAACTATGATATTGCTATTACACGGAAATACTGTTTTTCAGTGATAAAAGTTTTGTGAAAAATGGGAATTTTGCAGTACTTGTAATATTCCTGAATTTGAGTTTTATGCCACGTGTGTGCTGTTAATGGTAGCTCATTCCATCAACAGACTATAATTGGTTATAAACTCGATTTTGTAGTTCTGTTGTGATATTAGGATGTTAAGTAACTGCAAGAGCTGTGATTTTACCGTATTTAAATAGGAAAATATAATAAAATGAAAACAAATAGAAGAAGCGGACATGTACAATATCAGTGCAGGGTATCGTACTTCGCTGATAATAACTATAGAGATTTTCTAGAGTTGATGAACATCTGCTATATAGCTGTATAAATAGCACTAGTGAGTATTTCATGGGAATAAGGGTGGGGTCGGGATAGGATAGGATTTCATTTTTATCCTGTGGGAGAGGAAACCGAGAATACAGCTTTATCATATTGCGAAATTATTAACGGGGTGTGTTGGTATGTCAGTGGTGTCGGAGGGTTGGATACTTCAACATCGCTTGCACAATGCACACATCTCGTACACAATAGCACAGAATAAAGGCCACAAACAATAAACGTCAGGTTACCTTACCGGAGCATTGCTTTGCGTCCATTGTATTCGCATGCCTAACAAAGCACGAGCTTAAGCAAGAAAACGAGCAATTTTCGTTAGCTTGCATTGTAAACAGTTAGGTTGTGTTGGACAGCGTGGAAAAACGCATGAGAATCATTGCGCCAGGGTAAAGCGCAAGGTTGCAATTAAACGAAACTAGAATTACACAATCCACGCAAACATGCATAGCGGCCTTGACAAATCGAGGAGTTCAAAAGATTGAAATTACACAACATGATCAAGATATTGGACATTTATTAATGCCCGTACTGTCTGCTTTATTTACACTTTGCAATCAGCTATCGCGCATGACCATATAATTTGTTTTGAATTTTTGTAACAATTATCGTCCTGCTAATGATGCAGCGTCGTAAATTTGCTCGTGGTAAATTTAAAACTGCTGTGTTGGTTAAATAAAACCATTCTGGCGCATGTTAACAGATAATGTATATTTTTGATCGAGTGTGTGCGATGTTGTTTGGATCATATATAAATGTGGTATTCACCAGCGTATTTGGTGACAGGGAATGGTGTCATTGCCCGCTGGCCGACCGATAAAACCGAGAAAAATGACCTTTTAAGCGCTTCGAAACGTAAGAAATCTCGAGATTTTTTGTGCGTTGTAATTGCTAAACCTCATTTAACCATCTCCTGTTATGTCTATATTAGCAGTAGGGAACATACATTTCTATATGAAAGGTGCGGAAGTATGTACAATGCCACCTAACACGATATGTTGTAAACACGGGTATTTGAAAAAAATTGTCTGCGGCGCCCATTGTACCGTCATATTTCGATTACGAAGTTCGGTACAAGATTCTGAATACACTACTGGTGGTGTAAATCTTGATGTAGATTTCGTCTATTCGTGTTATATTTATAATAAGTCGAAATAAAATTTATCACCTATTATATTTTCATTTTTATCAATTGTTATCTCATCTAGTTTATATCAACAACCCAAATGCGCTCGACTTACGGTTTCGTATATTTTGTCGAAGAAACGCTCGTACCCAATGTAGGTTATGACGAAGCCTGGTGTGGGTATGTGTCGAATTTTATTTTGTTGGTTGATGAATAAGAAATTATATCGCTTGCGGTTTGATTTTATGATTTCGCAGCAATATATTTCTGTTGTTCATTTATATGTGGTCATTGTTATCCGTCTTTGTACGTGCAATTATTGCGAATTATTTTTTGTCCATCGTTTTATTTTTCGTGTGGGGTAATTAATTTTAGGGCAAGCGGGCGCGCGTATGTATTGCGTATTTTCAAACTTCGAAGTTTTGTCTTCTCACTCGATTTTTCTCTAACTCTATAATGCAAATATGTTATTGATACTCTGGTCACGACGAAGTCGCAAAGTAATATGTGGAATGTTTTATAATTTCTGTCATGTTTATATAGGTCTTCAAAATAAACTAAGGCTATGTATAGTATTCAATTTAGTATTAATGATTAAATTAAAGATCGTCCACAATTGTCTAACATTATTTCGTTTTTGGTATTTGTTTTCAGACTTATAAATATTGATAAGCAATTTATATAATATTTGGAATATCAAGGTAAGTTGAATGGTTTTGAACGAATGGTTGAAATGGAAATGTTTTTACTTGTGTTATTTTAAAATAAACAGGAACTTTCCGTACCGTAGTCTGTTCAGGGTCAGAATATTTTCAAAGTGGATCAGCTTTGGATTCAGTTCGCGGTAGCGACGCGATCGATCTATGGCGCATGCTTGACGTAACTAAGTTCTCATACACCTACTATGTTTACTACAAATTCTCAAGCAGACTCGGCCCGATTAGGCGGGATTTTCCAAAAATCGTCGGAATTTTTTGCAGACGAACTATAGTTTATCATGAACTTATCAATAAATAAAGAATGAGTCACAAGTTCATGGCTTAAGCAATCACAATCTCTGCTCTTGTCCAGGTGTTTGCAACTTTACATATTTTGTTACGGTGTTGTTTCATGTTACTTATTTTTTCTTACTGTAGCACTTTCAACTTTTTTTTGAAAGCCATGAGCGAACGTATATATGTCAAGAGTGAATATTGGATAATTTTCCGAGTTCTGCTTGGACTCTATTGGGTCCGGGATCCTTGTTGTGAAATTGCAGAATTTCCGGACAGATCCGGATTCTGTTGTTTGTGAGTCCGGCCACTACTACTTATAACACAACTGTCGATCTTTAGTCACAAGGTGGTGTGAAAGATTTAAAAAGGACAATAAAATGATCGATAATATTGCGACGGTTGATGACGTCATTCACTTTGACGCGTGACGAATAAGTGATGGGAGAAATTCGAGGAACCCATTCTAGGACGTATTTATGCAAGCATGTGAGCATGCTATCCCAGTCACCAACATTTATGAAAACACGTTTTGTCGAGTATGAGCCACTGATGGATCGCGCCGCCGAGGCGCGGTCAATCAGTGGCTCATACCTGATAAAACTCCTGATTGGGGAAAGCTTGTATTTGATTTAAATCAGGTACGGATAAGGCTTAGGTAATAAGACAGGAAAACTGGTGATGAAATCGAGGAATTATCACAGCAGAAGGCAGAAACTTGAAAATGCGAATTTCTTTAGTCGCGGATATTTCTGTGGCAATGTCAAAAACAATTTGTGCATATACGACGACGCGCATTTTACTTTTTTAATTAGGTCAGACATGCCCGAGATGAGATAAGGAAGTCGCACGGAATATCTTGCTTGGTGTTGAAGTGAAAAATAAACTAACCATATAGCAGTTGTACGTCACGCGCATCGCACTGGCGTATTTGGGGGGGGGGGGGGGGGGTGTGTTGGGGGATCGCAATTAGAATCACTATGACCGGTATTGACTCGATTTTACCATTTAATTAGATAAATATTTCTGAGTGACCTAGTTTTACTTTAGAAACTAGTAATTTGATAGAAAACCAGATAAACCCGATATCCACCCAATCGGTAATTTTATTTTGTCAAGCATGAGCCGCAGATGAACCGCCTCTCAACGACAATATCCATCAGTGGCCCATACTTAACAAAATATCCTTTGACAGAATGTTTCCGATCGGCCAGGCATGTTTGAAAGATATGAATCGTCGAATAGTTATCCAGTTTTTATATTATGCACGTATGCAGTTTTTTAATCAAGCGCCCTGTTAAAAAAAATAGTTAAATTTACCTATTTTACTTAGTAAATGTTTTAGATTAAACTTCAAATAAAAAATCTCGGTCAAAATTAAATTAGATAAATCAGATATCAGTAAAACTAAGTAAAAATATTTTAAGAAGAAACTCTGTACACTGGGTAAATGCGGTATTTTTGCCTAAAATTGCCAACGCAATAGTAGAAGATGAAGGATTGTGGATTTGTTCTAGGAATTAATTATCTTGATGTCGTGAGTCTGCTAGATCAGGCGAGACGTTGCTTGTATATTCGGATTTCGATGTTAGGGCGTCGATAATATTATACCGGTACCGGTATTATTGAAGAGAAATGTTTTGTCAAATAATGTCCATTGATAGTTCGCATCTCTGAAAGGCGGTCCTTACACGGACCACGTGCGATGCAATACAACATCCTCTGCGGGGGCCTTTTCTTTTTGAATATTGTTAAAACGCGACCTACGTCGTTTGATTTCACCCGATAATTCCTTAACCGGGTCTCATCTAATAAGTGAATTTGATCCAAAAACATTATACCGTGTATGAGTCAATGCTAGGTTGCTTCAATGAGACGTAGATCGTCTCTGGCTCATACTTGATAAATTAAAACTTCTGATTGGGAAAGCCCCTAATTAATTTAAATCAGGTACGGATAAGGCTGAGTTAATAAGACAGGAAAAGTGGTGAAACCGAAGAGTGGTCACCAAAACACTGATTTCGCAGAAAAGTGTCCATCGGACCAGCAAGCAGCATAAATCTGTCATGTATATTTGTACTGTAATGCAAACGCATCGTCGTATCTGAAATACTCGAAACAAATAGCGCAAATGAGGTTCGAAATGATAAAAAGCGATAACATTTTTTTAGTGTTGGTACTGACGTACCCACGCCACGGCAGTGTGATCCATATTAGTGCTGCATGGGATTATTATTGTGAGCTGTTAAAATTATACGAATCAGATTCGAACTCCTATTGATTCGATTCAGACCAGATTTTGGCGCCATTGATTCAGAAGAACGAGAGTTAGAATTGAGTATAATCCGAATTGCTCCATCCACCCGCGTTAGTTGAGATTGATTTTTGAATGACATTTCTAATAAGAATCTAAAAAAGCTTATCCATGTATATACACTTTAACAAAGTTACGGTAAATTTACTGGTCATTTGCAGTGATTGCATATTTCCAAAATTAAAAAAACGCCATGTTGATGAGATTTTCGCCAATTATGGGCCGTTGATAGACCGCACCTTCGCGATGCGTTCCATCAACACCCCGTTTTGTCCAAAAATATTGATTTTTTTTCAATACCGTCAAGTAAAGTTACTGTCAAAGACCAGTGATTTTGTTGAATTTTTCGTTACAATGTAGTCATGACGAGCTGTCTACTGGTCTTATCTACTTTGGATATTAAGGCTTTGCTTTTTACGCGTCAATAATATTATAAAATATTGTATTGTTAATCAGGGCATTCTATTACGAATTATTGACGAGATATGTTACGTTTATGCATGTGCCGTTCAAAATTTTGTTTTGCCAAGCATGAGCCATGGTTGAACCGAGCATAGATGTTGCCATCCAACAGTTTGTAGTATTTAGCGAATTATTTTTGCATAAATTAGTCTACTAGGCTTTGCTGAATAGATTTTAAGAATGAAATTTCATCAGTCACGGAATATTCCTACAAATACTTTATCATATTATTAATGCTACGATTGTATATTAGTTGACCCAGACAGCAAAGGTTGAAGGACCGCTGACTTGTTGCAGAAATTTATTAGCTGGATGTTGTAACACGAGTCCATTGGTCTATTGTACGTTACGTAGACGTTGTTAGGATGTTCAGGCTTCTTCGATGTTTATACGCGTCATCAATGATATTATTGAATGAAGTTTTGTGAAAGAGAGGTATCACATTACCATTTAATGTTTTATCAAGCATGGGCCACTGACGCATCGTGTCTCTGAATAAGGTTCATATCTGGCGCGATAGAATACAATATCCTTTGCGGGAGGCTTGTCCTTCACGATGTTATTGAAATTTAAATCTTTAGAAATAAAAATTTCCGTTTGATTTTCATAACAATCGTAAGTCGTGAAAGATGGGGCGTGGACTATCTGTGTCCATCGCCTGGAAAATAAAAGCTTTGACTGATACCTCAGTGAAGCAATCAGTTATAATCAATGATTGCTTGGGCCACAGATGGACGGTTTGGTGGCCTGATAGGTAAAAGTGCAATCGTACTATGCGGAAGGTCGCTGATTATGCCAGAATCGTGTGTAAACACCAAGGGTGATAACACAATTAATATATCTCAATATATCCGAAATGTCAGGCGTCTGCCAGTCCGACGTTAACGTTTTTGTATTTATAACTCCTCAAGCGTGACAATTTGCGTGAAACGTGAGATTTTTGGCCTCAAATTTCAAGCAAATGCTCACATGGCAAGATGTCGTCTCTGAAGCACGGTTTATAGGTGGTTTAAAATTACGGTCCTTCGAAATGTTAATAAAATTACATTTCATAGAAATTGAATAAACGGTTGTAAATTTTCCCCGATGCCGATGGCTCAGCTGTTAAATAATCAATCCAAACGTTGTACGTATGGAACACTGATGGATTGCTCTGCGCAGAGATATTGTCTTGAGCTGGAAGCTGGATATTTATTTAAGAATTGATCTGGTTCGAGAAATTATACGAATCAGATTCGAACTTATAAAGATTCGGTTTAAACCTGGTTTTGGCGTCATTGACTTAGAAAAACAGGAGTTAGAAATCGAATCCGAATTGCTCTATCCACCCGCGCTAGTTGAGAGTGATTTTTGAATGGCCTAGTGGTTAAACATGTTGGCATCGCAGGTTGAAGACCTCGGGTTCGAGTCCCGGCGAGTCCGGCTCGCTTATCCACGCCCACCACTCAACCCAGGGTGTAATAACTTGGGTAGGCTAAGCCGAACAGGAAAAGATCATATCTTTCCAGTAATTGTAACACTGTCCGTCTATAAGTGGCCGCTGTTACAGGGCCTTGGACAGGGTGATCCACTCAAAGAAGTGGCTATAAAAAAAAATAAAAAAAATTTCTAATAAGAATCTAAAAAAGTTGATCCATGTATATATACTGTAACAAAGTTATGGTAAATTTACTGGTCATTTGCAGTAATTGCATATTTCCAAAGTTGAAAACGACAAGTTGATGAGATTTTTGCCAATTATGGGCCGTTGATAGATCGCACCTTCGCGATGCGTTCCATCAAAACCCCATATTTGGCCAAAGAAATCAATCTTGATTTTTTTTTCAATACCGTCAAGTAAAATTACTGTAAAACTAGTGATATAATTGCATTTTTTGTTACATTGTAGTGATGACGAGGTGTCTACTGGCCTTTTGTACGTTGTATATTAAGTCGTTGCTTGGATACTTCTTCGACGTTACGCGTCAATAATATTATAAAATAAAATATTGTGAATTAGGGCATCCTAGTACGAATTATTGACGCGATATGTTATGTTAAGCGTGGACTACGGATGGTGCGAATCTCTGAAAGATGGTCTATGCGCGATAAAGTACAACATCCTCTGCGGGGATCTTTTTTTTCTTAATTTTATCGCGACCTTCAGAAAGAAAAACGCCTGTTTGATTTCACCCGATAATCCCGACAAGTATTTGAGATTGATTGATTACACATCTTCGGTAGAATCACTATTCCTGGTGCGGGTAACTGATCGATCGCTCTGCCAAGGTTTGTCTGTGTAGAGACATTTCACGAGAAAACGTTTTGTCGAGCATGAGATTCTGATGGATCGCGCCGCCGAGACGCGGGCCATCTGTGGCTCATACCTGACAAGATAAGATTTCACATTGCCAACCTAACTTCAATAGGTGTGGGTAAGGCTTAGTCGGCGAGACAGGAAAACTGGTGATGGGATCGAGGACAACTCACAGATCGTAGAATATTGCGCATCTCTCTAACCACCAACATGAGAAGAAATTTGTCAATGTAAGTCAAGCTTTTTGTATACTCTGCGCTTTCCTTTGTATTCTTAAGGCTGAAACGTGAATATAAATGTGAATTGTATTAGAATTGGCTAGTTCTTTGGTATACGTCAAAGAAAAATTGAGTCATGTACGACACGCATTTTTGACCATAAAAGTGCTAATTTACTTTTCTTGAAATAGGTCGGACTCACCCGGAATGAGATAAGGAAGTGAAACAGAATATTTGGTTCTGAAATCGAAGTCACGTTATAATCTTTGAGGTGCATTAGAATTATAGTCACAGTTGTTCACCACGAATAGCAGTAGCGTATTTGCCTTTTCAATGCTTTAATGAGTTTCCCAAAAATGTAGGCGCGCCTTAGACGCGTAGGTTTGATTACTCATTTTAGACCTTACAATTCCTTTTGAAAGATTTTTACGCGTCTCCGGCCCACTTTTTTGGTTGCTTTATGGTGATAGCGATAAAAATGTGCGACTGATGCCTAGAATGCAAAATTGATTGATTTCACTTCACCGGTAGAGCAACTACGATCGCTATGTATTTCTGGTCCGGGTTACTGGATGGATTTCTCTGCCAAGGTTCATCTGTGGTTAAAATGAAACCATAGTGTTGTAATTTGTTGTTGTATGTTTTGTCGTTAGACGGGATAATTTTAACCAAAGACTTGTACGAGCAGCCACCAACATATACAACTAATATTGGTGACGTTGTTCTTGATTCTTGGCAAATTTTGAAAACTTTTGCATTTTAGTAAAAACCACTGAAAAATAAGTACCGCTTTGACTTCGCGCAAAAATGCTCCGATTTATCTAAATTCAAACTTCAAAAACTTGGTTGTTGACTGAGCTAGAACTTTTACTTTTTCCAAACATGAGCCACAGATGCACCTGTATCTGACTTTTTTCAGACGAAATGTTTCAGGAATAAATTTGTATTATAAGTGTGAGGCAAGAATTTGAACATCAGGAATATATATTCTCGGTAAAATACCAACTATATTCGTTCTAATTTTAGAACTGAGGCAAAATTCGAAAAATGTACAATACTGACTATATAAGTATATCCTAAACTCCGGATTGGTCAAGCTTGAGGAACAGATGGACCGCGCCGCAGTGAAGCAATCTATCATTGGCCAATACCTAATAGGAGCGCGTGTGTATGTGGTTAGTATTTGTAGCAAATGAAGAAAATGAATGTTCTGACTTGAGGGTGGTCCCAGTCAGTAATATTTTGTGGTTTCGTTATGCTTGAGTTACTGTCTCATACTTGACGAAATAAAATTTTCAATTTGGGTGAGGTATGCGCATGAGACACAATGAATCACTAATAGATCGCTTCTCTGAAACACGGTTTATTTATGGTTCATGTGCAATGAAATTAAATATCTTCTGCGGTGGGTCTGTCCTTTGCAATGTTAATAACACAGTTAAATGTCACAAAATCTGAAACAGCTGTTTGATCCAAGCTTATTTTTGTATTGATGTACAAGGCGAGGTCCGCCTTTGGGGCATGCTTGACTAAATAAAGTCCCCGATTGATACCCGAATCAAGCATTCAATAATTTGCATTCATCCATCCGCGCAAAATTTCTTCATTAAAAATCAGGACCTTGAAAAGAAACACGATTCACGTGTGCCTTATGTTTTGAAAAATTATTGACAAAATCGTGTGGCCCAAATTTATATTGTGACGGCATAGCTTCACCATACTTATAAGTACAATAAAAGACTCGCGCTTTTGAAATATATCTTTCAGTATAATAGATGTTGTAAAGTAGCAATAAAGGGTCAACGCCCTTCAGCAAGGTACATCTCGAGTAGCTGAAACATAAGAGTAGTTTATTATGCATGTGTCGTTCGCAAATTTTGTTTTGCCAAGCATGAGCCATGGTTGAACCGAGCATAGATGGTGCAACCCAACAGTTTGTTGTATTTAGCGAAGTATTTTTGCATAAATTAGTCTACTAGGCTTTGCTGAATAGTTTTTAAGAATGAAATTTCATTAGTCAAGGAATATTCCTATAAATATTTTATCATATTATTTATGCTACGATTGTTTATTAGTTGACCCAGAGAGCGAAGGTTGAAGGACTGCGGATTTGTTGTAGGAATTAATTACCCCGATGTCTTAACATGAGTCTATTGGTCTATTGTACGTTGCGTAGACGTTGTTAGGATACTCAGGCGTCTTCGATGTTTATACGCGTCATCAACGATATTATTGAATAAAGTTTTGTGAAAGAGAGGTATCACATTACAATTTAACGTTTTATCAAGCATGGGCCATTGACGCATCGTGTCTCTGAACAAAGGGGCATATCTGGTTCATGCGCGATAGAATACAATATCCCTTGAGAGTTGAAGGTCAATCCAAACGTTGTACGTATGGGACAATGATGGCTCTGCAGAGGCGCATTCCATCTGTGCCACATTCTTGACGAAGCAAAACCGCGGTTTCCAAATATATCACTTCGAATTTTTTGTTGATATTGTGTTAAAAATGAAGAATCCATAACTTAATTTTTCGTGATGAAACTGGACGTTGAATATTTACTTGAGGTTTGTGAAGTGAAAAAACAACACTTCAAGATTTAAATTCCCCTGGGTTTGGTTTTGCCGGCACCAGGGCCCAAGGACGCAGGAGAGCGAAGGAGAATACTCATTCAGAAATTCATTTTGTCAAGTATGTGCCATAGATGGACACCGAACATGATTTGAGATAAATTGTTTGACTGAGTAATTGAACCCAGCCGAGTGCTCGTGTATTGATTTTTTGTGTATGATTCTGTGGTCGTGAATCGAAGTACTGACTCAAAGTTTTGTTAAGCGTGAACCTGGGATTCTGTGGTCGCGATTTAAAGTGCTGACTCATAGTTTTGTTAAGCATGAACCTAGGATTCTGTGGTCGTCATTTGAAGTGCTGACTCATAGTTTTGTTAAGCATGAACCTGGGATTCTGTGGTCGTGATTTGAAGTGCTGACTCATAGTTTTGTTAAGCATGAACCTAGGATTCTGTGGTAGATATTTAAAGTGCTGACTCAAAGTTTTGTTAAGCATGAACCTAGGATTTTGTGGTAGTCATTTAAAGTGCTGACTCAAAGTTTTGTTAAGCATGAACCTAGGATTCTGTGGTCGTCATTTGAAGTGCTGACTCATAGTTTTGTTAAGCATGAACCTGGGATTCTGTGGTCGTGATTTGAAGTGCTGACTCATAGTTTTGTTAAGCATGAACCTAGGATTCTGTGGTAGATATTTAAAGTGCTGACTCAAAGTTTTGTTAAGCATGAACCTAGGATTCTGTGGTCGTCATTTGAAGTGCTGACTCATAGTTTTGTTAAGCTTGAACCTAGGATTCTGTGGTCTTGATTTGAAGTGCTGACTCATAGTTTTGTTAAGCATGAACCTAGGATTCTGTGGTCGTGATTTGAAGTGCTGACTCATAGTTTTGTTAAGCATGAACCTGGGATTCTGTGGTCGTGATTTGAAGTGCTGACTCATAGTTTGGTTAGTCCTGAACCTAGGATTCTGTGGTCGTGATTTGAAGTGCTGATTCATAGTTTTGTTAAGCCTGAACCTAGGATTCTGTGGCCATGATTTGATGTGCTGACTCGTAGTTTTGTTAAGCCTGAACCTAAGATTCTGTGGTCGTGATTTGAAGTGCTGACTCATAGTTTTGTTAAGCATGAACCTAGGATTCTGTGGTCGTGATTTGAAGTGCTGATTCATAGTTTTGTCAAGCATGAACCTAGGATTCTGTGGTCGTGATTTGAAGTGCTGACTCATAGTTTTGTTAAGCATGAACCTAGGATTCTGTGGTCGTGATTTGAAGTGCTGACTCATAGTTTCATTAAGGATGAACCTAAGATTCTGTGGTCATGATTTGATGTGCTGACTCATAGTTTCGTTAAGCATGAACCTAGGATTCTGTGGTCGTGATTTGATGTGCTGACTCATAGTTTCGTTAAGCATAAACCTAGGATTCTGTGGTCGTGATTTGAAGTGCTGACTCATAGTTTCGTAAAGGATGAACCTAGGATTCTGTGGTCGTGAGTCGATGTGCTGACTCATAGTTTCGTTAAGGATGAACCTAGGATTCTGTGGTCGTGAGTCGATGTGCTGACTCATAGTTTCGATAATGATCAACCTAGGATATTCATGGTTGTAAATATGCAACTAGGCATATGTGACAGTTTTTTCGTTGAACCTTTAAAGCCGTTGTCATAAAATTATGGTGAAAAACGTTTTATCAGTTATGCGTTTCATAGATTGGCTCTTTCTATCTGTGGCCCATGCTCGACAATTGCACTTTAGTTGATCATATGCTATTCATACCCATCGCTGGGAGTGCAATCTGCTGGCGAATGGGTGTCCATCGGAAGGAGGGGTTTTCAGTAGATAAAACAATTGGTTAAAATGCGTTTACGTCCAGAAATCACTGTCTTCGTGACTTATTTTTTAAATAAACACTAATCTGTGGCTCATGCTTAACAAAATGAAAAATCTGTACAAATTATTTAAATCAGTTGAATATCGGTCATAGTTATCGGTGTTAAATTTTGTCAAATTTATTTTGTTTATTCAGAGATGAGATACTGTTTCCCAAATACTATGGTTTATAATGGAAACTTCCACCTTACCATAAGTTAAAAGTTGAACTGAGATTAAGGTCACAACGAACTCTTAATAACAGGCCAGAGTTACTATAACCTAGCCCGTGTATATTACGTACTTGGACAGGGTTTCAAACCAACACGGGTAACAGTATTGCTGCAGAAATATCAGTTGTTGACTGAACCTGCTCGAAGTGAATTGTTTCATCAAAATCCTCTTTGCAAACATTTTATCGAAATACATCTTGGCAAGCATGGGTCACTGATGGACGGAGGCGCCACCCATCTCTGGCTCATGCACGATCAAATATAATTGTTGATTGAGGCATAAACCATTGATATCCAACTCTGTATCAGGGGTCCATGTTTGATTGTACGATTCTCCTACCCAGACAGCAAATGGGCAAAGCCGAATTATTTGAAATTTTTTTGAATCGGATCGAAACACGAATTGGATGAAAACAACAAATATTTTTTTTTACTAATATAACTTGTCTTTGTTGTGAAAATCAAAAAATTTATAGTTTGTAGTGTGTGTTCAATTCATACTCCATGTCTAAAAGCAAAAATTTTCATATTTTGACGACAAAATACTATCGATTTTGGTCAAATTAGACCAAAATCGATTGCATTTTGTCGTTAAAAATGATAACTCTAGTCCATTTTGTAAATATTTGTTCCTCGATCCACGTTTGATTCGAATATATTGTTCTTCGAATCGATTCGAATCACCAAATCGAATTGCCCAGCCCTAGTTGTAACATGAATCTATTGGACTATTGTGCGTTGCATAGACGTTGATAGGATATTCAGGCTTCTTCGATGTTTATACGCGTCGTTAATGATATTATTGAAAAAAGTTTTGTGGAAGAGAGGTATCACATTACGAATTAATGCTTTGTTAAATATGAGCCACTGAGGCATAGTGTCTCTGAACGAGGTTTATATCTGGTTCATGCGCGATAGAATACAATATCCTTTTCAGGAGGCCTGTACTTTACGATGTTATTGAAACTCAAATCTATAAAAATAAAAACTTCCGTTTTTTTTTCATAACAATCTTAAGTTGTGAAAGATGGTGCGTGGACTATCTGTGTCCAATGCCTGGAAAAATAAAAGCCCTGACTGATACCTCAATGAAGCAATCAATAATAATAAATGATATTTTAGTGAAATTTGGTTGCATTTATCAATTTTGAAACAAAATTTGGTTTCTTTATATGAGAGAACGAAATGTGTAAATTACTAAGTTATTTTGTGAGAATTTTAATACCTCTATTTATTTTTATTATTTTCATTTTCCATAAAATTTCTCTTGATATTTAGAAATGAAATTATCATTTGATTGATTCATCTTTTCAATGATTTTTACTTATTATTCGAATTATAAGCCATTACGGCCTATTATTTCACTCGGTTCATATACTATCAGTTACTTTGCATAATGCAATGTACCGCTTTATTTATTTCCCCTTACAAAAATCTATACCAGAATAATTGAAAAAGCAAGTGTAATAGCTTGATTAAAAACACAAAAACTTTCTGGCCTGAAACAAATAAACAACTTCCTTACTGTCCAACATAAATTATTGTAAAATAATGAAAGTTTATAAAAACCATTACTAGTTATGTTCGACAGTTTTCATAGAATATTTTAAAAGTAAAAACGACAACATTGCAGAATTTTCAATATGACCCATAAAGCAGATTCCGCATGCAATTAGGAATATTAAATATTCAGTAATGGTCATCCATGGCCGAGCATGTATAAGATAGATAACAGATAATACTTCATCTTATTGCAGATGAAAGAACTTTACATGCAGACGTGAGGTGAGGCTTAATAAGAGCCAACTTTGAAATAACATTCCTCAAATATACTAAAAATATTCCTCACATCTTTAAATGTAATGATTACGAGCCTATATTTGTAAATTTCTATCTTAAGTTATATTATATGATCCTAAAAAGCCTTTGTCATTTATGCTCCTACTAATAAGACTATAATATATCCCATGTGATCCGACTGTGCTTTGTACAATTTTGTCAGTACCCAGCTATAGGCTTACTTTTATACTTTGCAAATGGTATTGCCTACACTGTATAATATATCACAAAATATTGTATCCGTCCAGCCAGCATCATATTATTTTCCATTTCTTTTTTGTGCAGAAGAAAAATATCATACAATTTATCATAATATAATATAGTATCCAGATTCTGAATTGCTTGGATTTATATGTTCGAAAATAAAACATCCAGGATACTTTCAAGATGGCGAATCAAAGACACAACCGACCACCACAGGACCCTCCTCCCGCAAATTTGATTCGAAGTAAAAGAACGTTTGTTTCATTTGATTTGTGTTCTCTATAAACGAAATCTTATTATTGTCGTTTCCCAAGAATATTTAATTTAAATTTTGAACAAAATCGGGAATATTGTAGTTAACTTCACCACCCGATAAGAATTATTGAAATTTTCATGTCTTGAAACATCATTCTTTCTGAGAGTATGTTTTCAGCATGAAAGGTGTCAACTCTTACTATCGTATCCGATCATTTCCTTTCAGTGCGCATTTAGCATATAGGCCTCAATTTGCATGCTGGCTGGCCAGTTTTCTTTGAATGTATCCCTGCTATTATGGTGGCCGTCTATGCTAAATATTTATGCTTATCCCAGCAGCTATTACAGGAATAAAATGTGGTGAGTAACCTTAATCGACTGTTTGGCGTACTGTGGAACTAAGACATAGCAAAGCCTCCCATTATGGAAATGCAATTCTTCAAAAAAGATTTTCTAATTTTTGACTAGATCCACTGTTCTGAGCAGTATGAAATCAACCTATCTCTTTTAATAGTCCAACCATTCCTAATTCCTACCTTCATTGGATTTCGTACAAATCTTCTGGTTCTGTATTCCACAAAATGTCACTAACTCTGATCTATTGAGTTATCGTCAAAGTCTATCTCGTGGTCCTGATAGCCATGGTGTCATATTTCTGTTTTTTTAACTAGTAATGTTGGTTGTTTCAGACCAACCAGAAACTATTACTATTGGTCGTATTATTGCCGATCATATTTGATTGGTTTTAATCTGGTTTTTGATTGGCAAAAGCGGCTGGTTGCATGAATGACTAATACCAGATATTCTACTATTTGAATAAATTCTGAAAAAATAGTTTCGAATATGAAATATCAAATATATTCCCAATTAGTTATATTTTCATCCTTCTTGGTATTTCTGGGAGAAATTATTATTAAAAACAATAAATTTGTCGAATTCCGTTATTTCGTTTGATCTGTAGCAGTTATTCTGAGTTTCATGGAAAACAATAAAATAAACATGATTTGAATGAGGATCATTTAGCAAGGACCAGGAATGACTGATTGATAAATTTCATCTCTGTGTTTCGGCATGTTATGTGTTTAGTATTCCACTGGGTGATTAGAAAATTAAATTGGATATTTTGCAATTGTATTTGAGTTTTCAATAAAAACTGTGTAATTGAATTTCGGCCGGCAATAGTTAAGAAAAATTGTAATAAAAATTAAACTACTGATTAATTATCACCTATTCTCTAGAATTTCACATCCACATTTTGCTTATTTTTTCCATTGTCTTTGGCCTGGTGCGGCAAAACCCCACGATCCACTATTCTATACGCACACAGTTGCCACTGTACGATTTTGATTCCTCAGTTGTGCGTACACACAGATTAAGATGAAAATATCAGTGTCGGCTAATTTTTTTTTATAAATGTATCAGTAATGGTAGCCATAATATTATACGTCAATGTCATGTCAACAACTTTTTGTCAACTAAGCAATGACATTTAGCCAAATTTGGAAGAACAATAAGATTTCAACTAAACTTCCGTGTTCACTATCAATTTACTGTTTAAGCGTGTATAGTACATTGTGTAAAAAATTTGGATGGTTGCAGTCTGATCTAGCTTCAAATCTGATCTCTTTGGTCAATAACATTTCCATGCTTGGTCGTGTTTTAATTACTCCTAATCTAGTATTGCTCGGACATTGTTTTCGAAATCACTTCATTGAAATATTATGTCCATGCCCTCATTAAGACGAAGTAAATGCTATTTAAAAAAGGTGCTGGGGGCACTGAAAAATATTTTCTTTGTTTGCGGTTTAATGCCACATCCCCCATCCCCTCATTGCGATTGACTATGATGCTGTGAACATTTTCATGGATTCGAACTGGACTGTCATTGTAAATGCTATTATATTTCCACAGGCAGTCACTTCTATGACGCACATGCTGACAACATTGAAATGGTTCAAGTACAAAACCTTCAGACAGAGAATGTCCACGCTCAACATATACATGCAACACATGTCGATGTCCACTATTACCCGCCTGGTAAGAATATTACATTTCGTCTGTTATTTTCATCATTTTATTTCCTCAAAAATGCTGGAGAATTCTTCTCAACCAACGACGACTCCGTACTGCAAAGAGCAGCATGAATTGAAAACAAGCAAATGCATCCTACACAGAAAATAATCCTTGCAGAACTGCTACATTAAGTGCAGTCAAACTTCTAATTTGCTTCTTTCTAGTCGCCATTTACGACTGATCTATGTCTCACACGGAAACATATTCTTCCATTCTCTCACAAACACAGGACAAGTCGAAACCTGTTTCACTTGATGGGGTTCTTAGCTGTTCAATGACAATAGATTTAGAGAGAACTGAGAAAAACACCAAACATTATTTAAGAAATTCCGATACTTATATTACTAAGCATTGCCTCTAACTGAAACTGCATAATTTTTCACATTCACTCCATAAGATGGGATTTCATTTTTATTTTGCGGAAGAGGAAAGCTGAGAACACGGCCTATTTACCATATAGCAAGCCACTCCCTCTCGTTCAGACACCGATTCTCGATCGGGGGTAAAAGTTTTGGCTTAACATTTTCCTGTCCATGGACCTGGTTGGTGGAAAGCGCCATAGGCAGCTCT
This sequence comes from Styela plicata, assembly GCA_963675895.2. Taxonomy (NCBI): domain Eukaryota; kingdom Metazoa; phylum Chordata; class Ascidiacea; order Stolidobranchia; family Styelidae; genus Styela; species Styela plicata. The sequence goes on from OZ023147.1 coordinate 7,563,539, forward strand.
TGTGGGAATCACCATGCACTGGTGAGGCACTCAGCAGACCTTTCGCATATGATCATCCTTCACAGGATTCGAACCCAGGACGTTAGTGATGCTTAGCTCAAAACCATCTGAGCAAGGTAGCAGTGCTAAAAAGGAACTAACTAACGGCCACTTAAGCAAAGAGCTGATAAAAGACGTAGTACAGGATACTGCACTCAGAAAACTTCCCAAACAGAACTGAGCCGCCATGATAAAGTGCAGTGGTATGGAATGGTATCTGCCCTAGGTGATAAATAAACCATCTATCACTTCTATCTATTTCTCAGCTACTACCCGAGATGATATTATCTTAAATGATGATTTGGATTCGATTAAATAATTTCCTTATTTTCCTTTTTCAACTTCAATAAGTAAACAAGAGACCACAGACTATTATGGTCATGTAGAACATGTTGAAATTCTGAGACACTTGGAAGGATTTCAAGTAATTTAATGATTCTTATCCAGCGCCAGCACCTCAACCTCCTCAACAGCAACAGCAAGTCTTTCACCATCAAGGAATCCAGCCTCCTAATCTGGCTTCTGTGCAGTATCAACCAGGCCATGATCAGATTGTCAACCAAGGTGCGTCCTCGAGCACAGGATATCAAGGAACTTCAGGTAAATTATTAAAACATGAAAAGTCTCGTCTTTTTTTGTTTATTATATGACTTCTGATTTGATTCTGAAATCAAAAGGTACCGGGTATTTATATTCGACCAACCCTAATCAGTTCTCATTTTCACGTATGGTGAATTTATGAATCACATTTGGAGTACAATCAAGTTTGGAATGAATGAGACATGATCGATTCTATCGATACCAAAGTTTTGTTTTGAAGAGGCCAAATTTAATCCATGACGGACTTTAAATAAACGGAGCATAATTGTGGAATTGAAGAACATGTTCTAGTATTTATCAGCCATATGTGAAATATTACAGTGTGATATTGTTTTCTCGTACAAACCACTTTCGTTATGTAAGCTCTGTTTAAGTACACAATGTGACCGTTCTGTCTATGCTTTGGAACGTAGTTAGACAATTTTCGAAAAAGTCCATCACACAAGGATGGGAAAATTTTTAGTAGTTCATGTACCACTGATTATTGTTTTACCTCGCAATTTATTTCTTTTGCATCTAATTCTATTCGTTTCTGAACAAATAAGGCAAAATAGTTGGAAATAACGAAACACTAAAAAAATTGGAAAATTTTTAATGTTGCCAGATTTCGCTTGAAACTGAAATTTTCAAACCACCGGGCCCGATTGAAAACTTTTTCAAATAAGCTGAAACTTTTTATGTGTTAATATTCAACACTATCACTTCCCACCAGGTATGTTTTATCATTTTTAACAGCCACGATTTTTTTTATCTATTTTTTGAAGTTCTGTCTATAATGAACCATGCTCAGACAATGCAATTTGTCGGCAAGGCTGGTAGTATACGATCTGATTTTCTAGCACGAAAAATTTTTCTTCTTTGGTATAGTGCAAAGTTAGATATTCATTTTTGTACGCTACCGTACTCTTTTTCTTACCTTCATATTACACCATATTCTTCTTGTATGAATTTCAAAATAATTTTTATTCTACATTTATGTCGTTTTACAACTAAATTATGAACGCAAATAAGATAGTCTGTCAAAGAATTTTTAAACCAGATATCATAAAACTGTAGATGTTAGTGACTTTACACGCAGAGGTTTGTATTAAACAATACTGTTTTGGACATTGGTAGTTGGTTCTGTTCGAAATTGCTGCCTACCGAATCGTACCTGTTTTCATACTGGTACGAAATTTAGTGAACTAAATGAAAAATATTAATGGGACTTATTTTCGTACTAGTACGGAGTTCGGTACGGTATACGACAAAAAATAATGTCAGTTCGTACTGTAGTATCAGTCCTGGGTCATGGTAAAATTATCTGCCACTTCGTTGCCTCCTTTCAGTTAAACGTCTTAAGACACTCAGTGATACATCAAGACTATTAGGACTATTCTAAAGCGCGTACCTACAGAGCCTCAAAATGTTGCGCTAGTTTTATATCATATCTCAGCCTGTGATCATACACTATCTGATCTTATTTTGAATTCATTTTAATGGAGTGAGGTTTTGGAATGAAGTTTCAGGAATTTCCAAAAAAGTGGAGGCTAGTGCAGGGGCAACGCGATGATTTTTTAGCCAACGCAACCAGCACTTAGATCTCCTAATGAAAGGTAAAAATCCACGTTTGCCTGTATAAATATGTTAATCTTATTTAGGACGGGCACTTCCGCAACCTGTGCAACAATATCCAGAAGCACAAGTCGTTCAACATGAGAACCCAGAGGCTCAAAATCAAGCCACTGCAAGTCAAGGTAATTATATTCTGATGATCAATAGGATAAGATATCATTTTTAACCAGCGGGAGAGGAAAGCCGAGAATACAGCTTAACCATATGGCGAACCACGACCTCTCGGGCTGACACCAGTTGGGGTGAAGGTTTTTGGATTATCGTATTTCTAATTTTTCCTGTGCATGGACCTGGTTGGTGGAGGAAGCCGTAAGCAGCACTTACGTGAACCATTGTGCACCAACGAGGCGTCGAACAATCCTCTCCAATAGAATCATTCCATTTAGGATTCAAAACACATGATAATTGAGGAATTGTAACTCAGTCTATTCTCAAATCCTCAACAGATTGATCTAACAAGGCACCTTTAACTTTTAAAACTTCATTAACCAAAATAGGTTGCCTTACTCGGTGGTGTATGACATGGACATCACACATACGAAATTGGCTAGATTATTGGGTTGTCACTGTACACCGACTGCAAGCAAGCTACTTATGTGGCATTCTCAAACCCACACTTTTTCTACTGTGTCCTGATTCATGTCTGTGTGCGCTCTGCAAATGTTAATTAGTAATTGAATCCTATAATTCGATTCAAAAATATATTTTTGCGTGGGCTGCGCACAACGTATATAGCGTGAAAGAGTGCAAAATGCACTTGTTCTGTTCTTTCTTGGCTATTTTGGAATTCCTGGTATCAAAGGTTTTCATAATTGGTTTCCATAAAGGTTCTGCATAATTTTTTTATTATTTTTTTGGGGGTGTTGGCGATAGCAATGGAAGTGACGATTTCTTGTCGCTATTGCAGCTGACATTTGGTTTGCCTTCCATCTGCAGAACTTCCTAATAGGGGTGGCCCTGCCAGGAGAAAGTATCCCCCATCAGCATAGTGCTACAGATTACAAAGATATTAAGCCCATTTGCCACGACAAGGCAATATGGGAAGTGCAATACGATCAACTCCCATTAACACATATACATAACGAGCGATGGAAAGAAAGTTTCCTGGAAAGGAGTCGCCTGGAAAATAGTCACCTGGAAAAAAGTTCCCAAGAAAAAAATGCGCCCACAAAAATTAACCTTTTTTACCAATGCATTTCGGAATAATTCCGGTATATTTAATTAAAATTTTTCATTCGTTCTTGAATAGTGGAAAATTCGACTGGTAGAAAATTTCAGGTTTTAATACGTTATAAAGCACTTAGAAGGGGATTCTGTGCTTTGCAAAAACATATTTCAGGAGTGGGGTGCCACTGTGGGGCTGGGCAATTCGATTCAGTGATTCAAAACACAATTTATTCGAATCAATCATGAATTGTTCATTGCAACAAAAACTTGCTGAATAAACTAGAGTTTTCATTTCTAACGACAAAATATGAAAGTTGCTCTTAGACAATGTGGTGTGAATTGTAAAAACACTATAAACTATCAATTTCTTGATAACCAAGAGACAAGTTGTAATTGTAAAATTGGGATTGTTATTTACCTGGAATTAGTGATTTGATCCGATTCAAAAATTTATTCGAATCAGATTCGAATTCCAAATGATTCGGTTTTGCCTAGCCCTTATCTGCCAGGTCTGATAAACCTGTGACACAAACTTATACACCTTGGCGATGAGAAGATGCGATAGCTTTGATGGTCACAAGGTTTTATTGTCCCGCTTCAATGAACCCCTATTAAAATGTCTATTTTCCTATTTTTGGGTCGTTTTTGTTCGTCCAATTGCAAGATTTTTTTCAGGATGCACCCGAAGTAAGTTTATACTTCTATAGTAGGGTTGGGCAATTCGATTCGGTGATTCAAAACACAATTCATTTGAATCAATTAAGCTTATTGCATTTTAGTGGCTTCAGAAGAATTTTCAAGTATGATTTGTCTCCTGTGGCCATGCTCTGAGCTAATTCTAATAAATTTAAATTTATTGACAATATGTGAGCAGTACGACATCTGTAACGATCAAGCCATTGCAGGACAAGTTTACTATAATGTTATTATTATGTTCATTAAATAAAAACTTGAGGGCCCAAATGTTTATTTCGACCCTTATTTTTCACTTAGGAGCTGTGAAGTCATTTACACTCAGATCTAAAACTCATAAAAATTATTATAGTTTTCTGAGAAAATTGAGTAAAATTTGATTTCTTCATTATATCAATTCAGGCCAACAACCGAAACAGTCCAAATCCCGCAATAGAAGGAGCCGAAAGAAAGCAAATCGAAGTGAGACATCCAACCAAGAAGCATCCTCAGGAACAAAGCGTCAACAAACTTCTGGTAAATGATTTTGTTGCAACTCGGAGACTAGAGTTTTGTGTAAATCAATTTATTTATGATGATGCTTTTTTGGGAACGCTGGGGAAGGGATGCAAGTTTTCATCTTCTATCTTTTCCCTGTGCATGGACCTGGTTGGTAGAGGAAGCCATATGCAGTTAGTGATGCGTAGCTCGAAGCCTTCTGAGCAAGGCCAGTAGCAGTGCTAAAGAGGAACCAACTAACGGCCACATGAAGCAAAGAGCTGAAAAAGACGTAGTACAGGATACTGCACTACAGTAAACATCCCAAACAGAACTGAACCGTCGTGGAAAAGTGCTGTGAGTGGTATCTGCCCTGAGTGATGATTATACCATCTACCACTTCTATCTTCCATCTACTACCCGAGATGTTATTTTCAGAGCTTAAATGAGAACAATTATAACCTAATAGATGAATTTAATTCGATAAAGTAATTTCCTTATTATCTTCATTCAATTTTAATAAGTGAACAAGAGATCACAGACGAATATGGTCTGGGTTCTTTTCTAGCATCTTCTTCCAAGAATAAACGGCCGATTTATTATTCCTGCTAATTGGCGATGAATAATTCTCGAGCTAGGATTTGCACAAAATAAACCGCAATGTATTGAAATACGAAATAAGCTTTTTAATGAATGAATAAATCACGCCAACAAGGAATGACAACATTAAATGAGAATTTAAACCCCTTAGTCTTTCTCCCAGTTGTTTGAAGGAAACAAATCAGACTTTTTCAGATATTGAATTAATTAACTGCAGAATTGTAGCAGTTGCGGGAATATAAAATACATGGGACACATATTTTTTTCAACATATTATTTTACAGCAAATAACGAAAAGCTTATTAAAAATCATGCCGAAGATGCAAAAATATTTTGGACTTTCAAAAAAGTTGTAAAATTCAAGTAGTGAAATATGCTTTCGTAACATTTTCAACATGCAAGGATAATAGGAAAGAGTGCAAATGCAGGCCACTGTGACAACAAACATGGAGGCACCCAGCAGACCTTTTGCATATAATCATCTTTCACAGGATTCGAACCCAGGACGTTAGTAATGTGTAGCTCGAAACTTATTCTTAACACCTTTACAGACCAAGGTAACTGGGCATCCTTTAGGGGTCTCGACTATTATAAGTGCTAGATGAAATGGTTCTATTGTGGATCCTGTTCAACAAAATATTTACATTTGTCTTTCTTAAAAACATTTCGAGATGTCGCTTTCTTTTATTAAAATTCACTCTGAGCAATGCTTTAAGCAGTACTAAAAAGGAACTAACTAACGGTCACTTAAAGCAAAAAGCTGATAAAAGACGTAGTACAAGATACTGCACTCAGAAAACATCTCAAACAGATCTGAACCGTCATGGTAAAGTGCAGTGAGTGGTGTCTGCCCTGAACGATGATTAAACCATCTACCACTTCCATCTATTTCCCATCTACTATCCGAGATGATATTATCAGAGCCTAAATGAAAACAATTAAGACCTAATAGATGAATTGAATTCGATAAAATAATTTCCTTATTATCTTCATTCAATTTTAATAAGTAAACAAAGATTACAGGCGATTATGGTCAAGTAGAATATGTTGTAATTCTGAGATACTTGGAGGGATTTCGAGTAATTTAATGATTCTTATCCAGGGCCAGCACCTCAACCTCCTCAACAGCAACAGCAAGTCGTTCACCATCAAGGAATCCAGCCTCCCTATCTGGCTTCTGTGCAATATCAACCAGGCCATGATCAGTTCGTCAACCAAGGTGCGTCCTCGAGCACAGGATATCAAGGAATTTCAGGTAAATCTTTAAAACATGAAACATTTCGTTTTTATCTACTTTTGTGGTTTATGCACAATCATATCCTGCTCTTTTATACTGTATGAACCACGTTTCACAAAATGTGACTATCAGTTTCAAGACAGTTGAGGGTTAGTTTCAAGCGTGTCATTAGTACAGAGTCTGATCTCATATTTATTGCCCTATTAGTCGGTATTGAGATTGATAAAAATGTCTTTCGAGGCTGTAAATGGCATATATCCTAATTAATTCGTCCCAAATCCAAAATAGAGGTTGGCAATACTCATAAATAGTTTCTTGATCTTAGACCGCAAAGTATAGGTTAGAGATGGGCCGAAACCAAAATTTTCGCCGATACCGATACAAGTACTTCGTTAAATAGGTTAAAGCCCTTTTTGTATCCTATTATGCCCTGTTATAGTTGCACCCACGTATGTGTGCGCCTTCCTACGTTTGTACCCTTGAACTCTTGCATCCATTTGAGTGCAAACTTTGAAGGATGAAAATATAACTAATTATTGCTGCGTTCAAGCATACATGGGTCCAAAGTTTGGGTGCAAATGTTCGTGGTTACTTAACTAACGTGACATCTCATTGAGGCCAAGACCACAATACACATTAAGTTGTCTTACCGATGCGTTGCATTACGTTCGAGCAATAAAATAAAAACGGCAATACACGCTTGCATTGCTTCGCGTTAATCGTGTTCACATGCTTACGAAGCACAAACGCAAAAAATAAACAAGCACTCCACGGCAGCCTTTATAGCAAGCCGCTCTGTTTCATTGGAAACGTAAGGAGATGCATACAGAACATTGCGCTTGCGTAAACCAAACCAGAAAAAAACGCAACCTACGCAAACGTGTAGTGCAACCTTAACACCTTTTTCTGCATCAAAAAGAGCATATAGTGAGTGGATTGATGAGTTTTATTCAATAAAACCCAAAGTGTATAGAAAATTGTTCATCCCAGACATGCCCCGTTTTAATTATTTTTCAGAGCAGTGGAATGCGAGGTCATTCCATTTATTATCAGTAAATAAAGCTTATTAGTACGCTCCGTTGTAAAGACGTACCCGGTATCGGTATCGGTGATGAAAATTTTTTGATACCAGTATCGATGCCGATAATACAAAATCACCGATACTTGCCGATACCGATGCATCGGCCCATCTCTAGTATAGGTTTCAAATTGATCCACATGTTAGAATAACCGTAGTAATTTATGTTCTACTACTTTGCATAATGTTTTTGTTCTTTCTGGAATAAGTTATGTAGACTTTATCTGCATCTTAATGTCATCCATGTTATGCTTACATTGTAATTGTTTTTTTTTATAGTTTATAACACACACACTGCTTTTTTTTGTTTATTTTTTAACCAAACCCACCTTATACCTTGGCCAATTAAAGGTGACACAGCTCGATAGCCTTGTCAGGCTCTCTGGGCCTCCTCCATCTGTGACTTAAGCGACTTTCATCATTATTTCCATATCGTACTTTTTTTACATGTTGGAAATAAACTCTACCACTACTGCTATCTTCCATCTACTACCCGAGATGATATTATCAGAGCTTAAATGAAAACAATTATGACCTAATAGATGCATTAAATCGATAAAATAATTTCCTTATTATCCTCATTCAATTTTAATAAGTAAACAAGAGATCACAGATGATTGTGGTCAAGTAGAACATGTTGAAATTCTGAGACACTTGGAAGGATTTCAAGTAATTTAATGATTCTTATCCAGGGGCAGCACCTCCTCCTCCCCCCCAACAGCAACAGCAAGTTGTCCACCATCAAGGAATCCAGCCTCCTTATCTGGCTTCTGTGCAGTATCAACCAGGCCATTATCAGATCGTCAACCAAGGTACGTCCTCGAGCACAGGATATCAAGGAACTTCGGGTAAATCTTTAAAACATGAAACATCTCATGTTTTTCTACTTCTGTGGTTTATGCACAATCAATCCTGCTCTTTTATACGGTATGAACCACGTTTCACAAAATGTGACTGTCAGTTTCAAGACAGTTGATAGTTGGTTTCAAGCATGTCATTAGTGCAGAGTCTGATCATTATAAATGTTCCACATAGGCTCACATTTTCATGTGGATTTGTGTGTGACACATTTTCTAGCATTTTTCCTCCAAGAATAAACGGCCGAATTATTATTTCTGCTAATTAGCGATGAATAATTCTTGATCTAGGATTTGCAGAAAATACACCGCAATGTATTGAAATACGAAATAAGCATTTCAATGAATGAAATATTACGCCAACAAGGAATGACGACATTAAATCAGAAAAAAATTTGAACCCTTTAGTCTTTCTCCTAGATGTTTGAAGGAAACGAATCAGAATTTTTCAGATATTGAATTAATCAACTGCAGAATTGTAGCAGTTGCAGGAGTATAAAATGCATCGGATACGTATTTCAAACATATTATTTTACCGCAAATAACGAAAAGCTTAGAAAAAATCATGTCGAAGATGCAAAAATATTTTGGTTGTAAAATTCAAGTAGTGAAATACGTTTTCATAACATTTCTATCGTGCAAAGAAAATAGGAGTGAGGGCAAACGCCACTGTCCAGTCGGACAAACCTAATCAAGTACCGGTTTCACAACAACAGAATAATTGTCAAATTTTTATGTTATTTATTTTTTGATTAGATTCATTGTTTCCGAAATAAAATAATAAAAACATACACAAAACATGATTATGCACTGAAAATGTTGTGAAAATTGCATATAAAACTCATAAATCTTGTATTTAGGTGAGGTGTTAGCCTTTTTCAAAACTTTTTAACATGTCCTGTTCATTGCTCTTAGTGGTAACTAAAGCATGTAAGGCGGATTGTTTAGTTTATTTCTGATTTATCGATTGTAATGATAAGTTTACGAAATAGTATCTTAATCTCACAACAATACGTTTTATTACAAAGTCAAAAAATTGTTAGTCGGCACAGTCGCCAAATAAACCATTATTTACTTGTTAGGCTGACACAGCATCCAAGAAAAAAATGAGATGGTAGCAAGCCATGTATATTCAAGTAAAATTTGATTTCCTTGTGATATCAATTCAGGCCAACAACCGAAACATTCAAAATCCCGCAGTAGAAGGAAACGAAAGAAAGCAAATCGCAGTCAGACTTCCAACCAAGGAGGAACAAAGCATAGAGGAACTTCTGGTAAATAATTTTATCACAACACGGAGACAAGAGTTTAGTGTAAATGAATTTATTTACAATGATGCTTTCATTGCTAAGGTGATGTTTTCTCTTGGTGCAAATATGAGATAAGTTTCAGCGCCGGTGGGATAACGTGTGTCCACTAAAAAAAACTTGCACCGTTTATTAAAGACATGTTGAACACACCAAGTGAAGCTCAAATGTAGAGTATTTTGAGTAATCTAAGTATTTTTTGAAGGCATTTTTTTTCAATAAGCCTCATCCATTAGGTGATTTTATCTGTCGAAATATGATTTTCAGTGATATATGTTTTGTAAAGAAATTTTTGTGACTTATTCAAAACATCATTTCAGAATAAGTCTCTCGGCAGGCACCTCGGCTCTGTATTTTGTCTAGTGAAGAATACTTTGTGACTTCTTCTTGTTGGGGCAACTAAACGCCACCGATCTGGGTATGCTTTGAAATGTAGTTGGGCAATTTTAGAAAAAATTCATCACACAGGGATGAGAAAATTTTTAATAGTTCATGTACCATCGATTATTGCTTTACACTGCAATCTGACAAACTTTAACATGTTGATTTACTTTGATCCAGGTGGTTCATCAAGATCTGATGATGTCGAGTATTATCCTGCGGTTTATAGAAGAGAAGAACCATCAGGTTTGGTGTTTCATATTTCCATAGTAAAGCATTAATTTGAGCAATCTTATTAAATAAAAAAATGCTGATCGTAGCCCTAGGATGGTTTGAAAAAATGAAATCAGTTTAATGAAATGTTTTAAAGCGAAGCCGGCAGTTTGAAATTTACAGTTTCAAGCGAAATCTCGCAACACTAAAAATTTTCCAATTTTTTCAATTTTTGGTTATTTTCAACTATTTTGGCTAATTTGTACGGAAATAAATAGTATTAGATGTAAAAGGAATAAAATCACCAACGTTTCGGCGCAATATTTTGAGTTTTCCAGGATATCCAATATTAAAGATTTTGGGAAAAATCTCATTTTTTGATAAAAAAAATGACTAAATCATTTCGAATCTCAACCAACTTTCAACCAAAAACTAGAAAAATTGAAAAATTTTTACTGTTGCCAGATTTCTTTGAAACTGAAAATTTTAAACCACCGGTCCTGCTTCAAAAACTTTTTCAATAAGCTAAAACTTTTTGTCTGTTGTTTTTCAACCAACCACTCCTTTTGAGGGGGTTGTAGCTGATTTTTTTCAAAAATCTCATTTTTTTTGAACTTCCCTATCCGTTGCCCACTTGTTATAATATTAGAAAATGAATAATTTACAAGTCATGTTTTCTAAATAAATTGCTTCGTCATCTTGCATCAGTAGAAGTATTTCCCCAATGAGATAAACGCATCAATTGGTCAGGGGGATCACCACATATTGAAAATATCGGTAAAAATATTTACTCAATTCTTTTTTCTCGTTTTTCTTGCCAATCTGTAGGAATAGAGATTTTGTTTCAATCAACTTATTCTGCGTCAATAGTTGCTCAGGGTGATCACTCAGTATTGAAAATATCAGTACATAGAAATATTGTTTCTTGCAAACTTCAGCATTCACTGCCCCAATGCTTGTCGTTCCCCTGCTTTCTGGTTGGGTCAGTTTGTACCCATGCCATGAACGAAACTCTGGGTTAGGAATAAGTTTCGAAATACTTTCTTTCCAAATCGAATCTCTAATGAAATAATTTCAAATCCAATCCTTCCGAATATGACCCTATGTAAAAAAAACTCATTTCCAAATTTGAACGAAATAACCAGATAAAAAATTGGCCGATCGAATTCGAGCAACACTGAACAAGAACGAAATAACTGTGTACTGATTTTACGACTGGACACAAAGAAATTGGCAAAAAGTTATCATGAAAATCACCAAATGGTCAAATAATTTTAAAATGTTTGTTTCCAAGGTACGGAAACGACAGAAAACTCACATACGGTACACAACAAGAATCTATTAGAATCGAATCAAATTCACATCGATTCAAACCCATTCGATTCGACATCCCTACTCTGGGGCCAAAATAAACCTTGTATTTTAAAACAGTGACGTGCAATTTGAAACCAGCACTATTTTTTTGCACGAAGTTTGTAGACAACAGGAATTTAAGACTCTTATATTTCATTCTCAGGTACACAAAGGATGTCAATACAAGGTGAGAAGTTTGATTTAAAAATTCCTTCACGTTTTCACACAATGCCTGGAAGGAACCAACTAACGGCCACTTGTATGGCAAATATATACTACAAAACGTAGTACCAGCAGCTGCAATATCAAGGGAAAAACACAACAAGCATTATTATCTAGAGAGCGTCTTGCTTCACACTTTATTTTTGTTCATTTAATTTATTTCTGTGAAGTTTCATTTGAACAAAGTCCAACTTTACGAAACGTTACAGAAATAAATTTGTGTGAGGCTTAATTGACTATCGGTGAGTGGAGGTGGGCGATTAGTGACTTTTTGGTAATTGAAAATTGTACGATTACTCCATGGTATTAATCGGTAATAATCGTAGCTTTATTCAATTTCTAAAATGTAGAAATCTTCTCCTATAATCAGGCCTTAGTTGCGATTAGCGTCCTTTTTTCTCTCTTCAAAAATGAGACGTCTGGGACGAAAATAACGATATAAATGCTAAGTGCATAAATTATAGATTACAAAGCTTGTCTTTTTACTACCAAAGTCACACGGTAAATTGAGCAAATTCTAAAATAAAAGCTAAAATATGAATCCCAGATTGTAATGTCCGTTTTTTTAAAAGCATACTCGCTTTGTACGTCCTTAATAACTTGACAAAATAGAGAGATGTGGCCGCATACGTAACCGGCGCTCTCACACCCTAACGTATTTCACACATGTCGTAAGAGGACTAAAAGGAAGCAAAAAAGTGGTAGATGGTTTTACCATCACCCAGGGCAGATACCACCCACTGCACTTTACTATGATGGGTCAGTTCCGTTTGGGATGTTTTCCGTTTAGAGTGCAGTTGCTTGTATTTCCTCTTTTAGTAGCTCTTTGCTCCCAAGTGGCCGTTACTTGGTTCCTTTTAGGCACTTCCAGCCTTGCTTAGAGTGAATTTCAATAAAAAAAAATCTGTTTAAATGAATCTTGTTATTTTACTGTGATATCCTATTCACATTGACTATGTGTAGTCCACGCTTGGGTGGCACTTTTAAACAAATGATTATTCAGTTGCATTTTTCGTCAACATTTGGGTTATCATGTAACACGAGATATGCCAGCATGTACGAATAATAGAGCTGGGCGACATATCAGTAGGACGGAAAATACCTGTATTGAGTTTTTCAAAATACCGTTTCGTGTTAATCCTCGCAATGTCTGTTTGCCGCGATACTGGGATTTCCCCTACATACCACTTAAAATGGTTAAAAGTTGATGCATTATCGCATCAAGTAATGAAAAAAAATTATGTTATTATGATTATCTCGTCCACCTCTACCAATAAGCTATAAACGAAGTCCTGAATAGTGTGACTCTGAGTGGAGAATCATCCTGATCTGGACCATATACCAACGGGCGAAGTATAACTGGTTAAAATAACTTTGGGGAAAACATGATATTTTGGTCTAGCCTACGGCACATCGTCTTGAATGGGAGTGTGGGGGGGCATGATTTAGTCGGACATGACAGGATTCGAACCCAGGAACTTAAACCCCTAGAATGATAAACATTAGGAGGACATCGATAGGCAATGAATTTTATGCAGTTGCAAATTTTGAATGTTTCTGATATGATGGGAACGAGCAATCCCCACTCCCTTTTCGAACTCTTAGATGGGCCATGTCAAGACGTTTGTTTGTTTTCTACAGATATCAATTCCAGTCCACATGCAAAGAAGTTCGTAAATTATCACAATGAAAAAAGTTGGAAAAAAACAAACGTTCAAATCACAGAGAGTTACAAGGACCAAAAGCTCCACGAACCAACATTCGAAGTCAACCCTCTACTAAGGAAAGTAGATTATTTCTACAGTGGTGGGATGGCGCCCGATACTACGAAGTATAAGAAGGAAGCAGGATTCGCTTACACAGTGGAAGAAAAGAACCTTTGTAAAGTAATAACTCCTGGTGAAGTTGTCGAGCAGTTGAGTAAGCCTGATTGCAGATACATGGCAATAATTGGGCAGGCTGGAAGCGGTAAAACAACAATCGTGAAACGTCTAACAAGACGCATTATCGCAGACAACAGTTTAGTCGATGAAGCGGGTACTCTGTCATCTCACATTCACAAGTTCAAGTTCGTCCATCACATAAATATCAAAGATATTCCCTTCTGCAAAGCAACCAGTTCAGAGGAAGCTATAGATCCATGCTATTTGCTCTTTGGGAACACCGGGCTAACGCAACAAGAAATGAAAGAAGGATATAAATGGGTTCAACAGAATCAAGCAGTATTAGCGTTTGCTCTGGATGGTTTGGATCAGGCTCCTTGGAATCTACAAGGAAAATACAACGAGATGGGATATTATGATAAATCAAACACAGCTACAATCATATACAACATAATCATAGGCAATCTCTTTCCCGATGCAACAATTCTTATTTCCTCACGTGAGCACAGCATCGCATCTCTTCCTTATGAATTGCGGCCTCAATACATAGTTTCACTGGCTGGTCTTGTTCCGGAAGATATCGAGAAACTATTTATTGCAGTTTTAGGTGAAACCGGAGAAGAATCGTGGAGGAAGTTGACAGTCCAATCACCTGCACTCATTCCATTCTCTTCTGTTCCAATATTCCTGATTTTCAACGCAATCGTTCACAAATTCAATCCTAAGAATCCACCCGATACAATGACAGGAGTGATGATTCAGATACTCAACATCTTCATGCATTCAGATCACACGAAGGAGCAATCACGGATACAAGAAATTCTTCCCAAGTTGATGGAAATGGCATTCAAAGGAACTAAAGAAAACAGAGTCGTTTTCACCGTTAATGATTTGCGCGAAGTTGGACTCCAACCAGATGATGTCCGTGATATTACCATAAAAATACCTGGGAACAATATGCTGAGTCAGCGTCTTTTGGATATTGACATCCTCACGATTTTTAATCATCAAATTTTACAAGAAATTTTATGTTCTTTTTACATTGGCAACATGAGTCTTCCAACCTTCCGTTCATTCATAACTGAAGAGATGCACAATGATCACTGGAGTGTGGTTCTTCGTTTTCTATGTGGAATCGTGTTGAATCAAAGTATCGATCCAAAACTAATCAAAGATTTATCAAATTCTACTTATACAAAAGAAGATGAAGAAGAGAAGAAAAAACTTTTGCGACAAACACTCACAACAATGTTTAATCAAAGCAACCATTCTTATCAACAGTTGGAATTGTTAGGAGCATTGTACGAAGCCAATGATGATGAATTCATTCGATCTCTCGTTCGAGGAATCATCATTGATAGCACGTCTCTCTCAGCAGCAGGAATGTACGCGATATCGTCAGTTATGCGACGATGTGATCAAATAGAACAAGTTGAGCTCAGTTACTGTGGTCTCAACTCTGAACTGATGCGAATCATGAATTCAAACTTGGAAGATTCTTGTTTGAAAGTGAGATATTAAATTATAAGACGTATGCTTTGACAGCGGCGTTATTGTTGTTACAGTTGTTATAGAGTGCAGTGAGCGATATATGCCCTGGGCGATGGTATCAATATTTCTTATCACAAACATTTCATACTGAACCGCTGTTGTAGAGTGCAGTGAGTAGTATCTGTCCTTGGCAATGCTACCACTATTTGTATCAATAGATGGATACTTGTTCCATTGTAATCATATTGAAATTGATTCTAAATTAGTATATGCTCTGGGCAATGGCAACATTATTTACTGTGAGAAATACATTTTATACTGAATCGCTGTAGTAGAATGCAGTTCTTAGTATATGCCCTGGGCATAACCACTATTCACTGCCACACAACAATTTATACTGAACCGCTTTAGTAAAGTGAAGTGAGTTTCGTAGTATCTGCTCTGGGCAGTGTTGTCACGATTTACCGTCTCAAAAAAACTTTTTATACTGAACCGTTGTAGTAGGGTGCAGTCAGTAGTATCTGCCCTGGATATTGTCACAAAAATCAATAGAAAAACAAGAAAACCTTTCCATGTCTTGCTGAAATATTATTAAAGTATAATTAGATAAATAAAATAAAGGTTGTGATGAAACCACTACTATAGGAAGTAATTTAATACATTTTTTCTTGTCGATTCACTGATCTTATTCATTTCAGTTGGATGAACTATATGTCTACGACAACAAGGACCTCGGCACAGCATCTGGTTGCGGTGAACTTGGATCAGTTGTTTCACAATGTCAGGTGAAGAAACTTGGTGCTGAGGAATGTGATATAACAATAGATGGAATCAAAGCTCTCAAAGAAAACACTCGCAATGCAAAGGTGAGAACTTAACGATGATGAAATATATCAAAGTACCTATCTCTGATGCTTTTATACCTTATTCTGCCTGTAGGGGATGTAGCAAATCATTAAAATAGATTCTAAATTGGTATATGCTCTGGGCAATGGCACCATTATTTTCTGTGAGAAATACACTTTATACTGAACCGCTGTAGTAGAGTGCAGTTCATAGTATATGCCCTGGGCATAACCACTATTTATTGCCAGACAACATTTCATACTGAACCGTTGAAATAGAGTGCAGTGAGTGATATATGTCCTGGGCAATATTCCCACTATTCATTTGAAAAAATTATCATACTGAACCACTGTAGTAGAGTGAAGTGAGTTCAGTAGTATCTGCCCTGGGCAGTGTTGTCACTATTTACCATCTGAAAACATTTTATACTAAACCGTTGCAGTAGGGTGCAGTCAGTAGTATCTGCCCTGGATAATGTCTCAAAAATCAATAGAGAAACAAGAAAACACTTCCATGCCGCATTGAAATTACTATAAAGTATAATTAGATAAATAAAACAATGGTTGTGATGAAACCACTACTATAGGAAGTAATTTAATACATTTGTTCTTGTCGATTCACTGATCTTATTCATTTCAGTTGGATGAACTATATGTCAGATACAACAAGAACCTCGGCACAGCATCTGGTTGCGGTGAACTTGGATCAGTTGTTTCACAATGTCAGGTGAAGAAACTCTGTGCTGTGTATTGTGATATAACAATAGATGGAATCAAAGCTCTCAAAGAAAACACTCTCAATGCAAAGGTGAGAACCAAACGATGATGAAATATATCAAAGAAATTATCTCTGATACTTTTATACCTTATTCTGCCTGTAGGGGATTTAGCAAATCATTCATATTAACATTAATTCTAAAATGGTATATGCCCTGGGCAATGCTATTATTATTTGCTGTGAGAAAAACATATCATACTGAACCACTGTAGTAGAGTGCATTTCATAGTATATGCCCTGAGCATAACCACTATTCACTGCCAGACAACATTTTATACTGAACCTCTGTTGTAGAGTGCAGTCAGTAGTATCTGCCCTGGGCAATGCTACCACTATTTATTGCCAGAAAACATTTCATACTGAACCTCTGTTGTAGAGTGCAGTCAGTAGTATCTGTCCTGGACAATGCTACCACTATTTACTGCCAGAAAACATATCATACTGAACCGTTGTAATAGAGTGCAGTGAGTGATATATGCCCTGGACAATATTGCCACTATTTACTGTGAAAAAAAACATACTGAACCACTGTAGTAGAATGAAGTGAGTTCAGTAGTATCTGCCCTGGGCGGTGTTGTCACTATTTACCGTCTGAAAACATTTTATACTAAACCGTTGCAGTAGGGTGCAGTCAGTAGTATCTGCCCTGGATAATGTCACAAAAATCAATAGAGAAACAAGAAAATACTTCCATGCCGCGTTGAAATAATATTAAAGTATAATTAGATAAATAAAACAATGGTTGTGATGAAACCACCACTATAGGAAGTAATTTAATACATTTGTTCTTGTCGATTCACTGATCTTATTCATTTCAGTTGGAGGAACTAGATGTCAGCAGCAACAAGAACCTCGGCACAGCATCTGGTTGCGGTGAACTTGGATCAGTTGTTTCACAATGTCTGGTGAAGAAACTTAATGCTGGGGATTGTCATATAACAATAGATGGAATCAAAGCTCTCAAAGAAAACACTCGCAATGCAAAGGTGAGAACCAAACGATGATGAAATATATCATAGTACCTATCTCTGATACTTTTATACCATATTCTGCCTGTAGGGGAAGTAGCAAAGCATTCATATTAAAATTGATTCTGAATTGGTATATGCTCTGGGCGATGCTACCATTATTGCCCTAATAAAAATTTACTATAGAATACTATAAAATTACTATAAAAAGACTATAAACTTACTATAAGTTTATAGTAAACTTATAGTAATTTTATAGTAATCAACTTTAAGAGAAGAAGTTGTGAAATTTTTTTTAAAGCAATTTTTTAGTAATTTTATAGTAAATAACTTTAAGACTTTTCATTGTGATAATTTTAAAGTCATTTTATAGTAATTTTATAGTAAATAAACTTTAAGACCTTTCATTGCGATAATTTTAAAGTCATTTTATAGTAATTTTATAGTAAATAACTTTAAGACTTTTCATTGTGATAATTTTAAAGTCATTTTATAGTAATTTTATAGTAAATAACTTTAAGACTTTCCATTGTGATAATTTAAAAAAAATTTATAGTAATTTTATAGTAATTTTATAGTAAATAATTTTAAGATTTTCCGTTGTGATAATTTCAAAAAAATTTTTATAGTAATTTTATAGTAAATAACTTTAAGACTTTTCATTGTGATAATTTTAAAGTCATTTTATAGTAATTTTATAGTAAATAACTTTAAGACTTTCCATTGTGATAATTTAAAAAAAAATTTTATAGTAATTTTTTAGTAATTTTATAGTAAAGAACTTTAAGATTTTCCGTTGTGATAATTTCAAAGAAATTTTATAGTAATTTTATAGTAAATAACTTTAAGACTTTCCATTGTGATAATTTCAAAGAAATTTTATAGTAATTTTATCGTAAATAGTTTCAAGACTTTCCATTGTGATTATTTCGAAGAAATTTTATAGTAAATAACTTTATGACTTTCAATTGTAATAATATATTTTTTTAATTTTTTAAGATCATTTTAGTTGGTCTACTAAGTGTGCCGATGCCTTACGCGTATCGTTGACTAAATAGCGACTCTCGAGTCGGTGATAATCGTCGCCAGATAAAGTGAAAATCTTCTTGCTTCGATAATCACGCCAGCGTTCATTTGAACATGTACGCTGTGACGTCGGTTGTGTTTGTTATATTCGGCGCAATGGATATCGAAAAGACATTTATACGGAATAGATTGGAAGGATTATGAGATGAGATAACCAAATATTTTCAGGAACATATCTTTAACGTTAAGCAAGCGGAGTATGAACAAGGTATGTATAAAGCAAAGGTAGAAATTTGGTTTAAAACATCTGGGCTGAAGTGAAACCACGGCCTTCGTGGTTTGGCGCTTCTGGCTCAATGGCAGCTCCTGCTGATGTTGTATAACACTGTATTGGGCTGTTTTATTTACTGGCAAAATATTTCAATTCGAACTTTCAAGCTTGGGGGCCATAATAACTTTTTGTAAAAGTTGGAAAATATGACGACTTCTTAGGTTTAGTATTGAGTTAATTTTTCCTATTGTGCGACGGCATGTTGCGTTGTTTGCCCGTGTATTAATCCAGTAGCATATGAAGCAATTTATCACTGTATCGTTTTAAGTATATTTGGTCAGTAGGTTATGTTCGATAGGTTACGCCGACCCGCGGTGCTGGCTGATTATTAATATTAAACTTCCTAACCGATTGTTTTTCAATGTCTGCTACGAGACAATTTGACGCTGATGACCTATCGCGCATCTCATTATTGCACATAAAACTTGATCATAAGTGATTTTATCTGTCAATCATGTGCCATACTTGATCTGCGACCCATCAGTGACATATGCATACAGAACTATTTGCTTTTATCGGGTTGTTAAAATGACGAATAGGTGGCAAAATGAACAGAAAACATATAAATTTCACTCAGTTCTGAAACAGTACCGGGTATATACCATAGAGTTATAGTTTGAAAAAGTCCGTGATATATATTTGCTATTCTTATGCTGTGTCTAAAGGGAACTCAGTAACATTACACCAACTGTAGTTTCGGGGTCTTGCCAACTCCGTGGTCCTTCTGCCGCTTTGTCGGCGGCTTCTGAAGATCGGTGCCAAGTTGGTTTTGTCTCAATTTTGCAGCTGCATGTTGCGTTGCCGAAACTTGCTCTCCGTTATCGGCGTAATTTCTCGGAGTTTCAATTAAAATACATGCCCGTTTTGTAATCCAGCATCATGTAAAACGCGCATGATTATACGAATGGTAGCTAGCTAGCAGTTGATTATTTATTTTGTTTTTAGAAATTTAATCGACGTTCAAGTTGATGTTGCTAGTAATGAAGATAAAAAAGCAAGAATATAAATTAAACCGGTAAGTGAAAGTTCATTTGATTGATTTGTTGTTTGAGTGCATCGATACTGGAATTTGTTATTGTATCGTAGATATGTTTGGCATACGCTATGTTAAATACATTACGCCCACCTGTGATGCCGACTGATTATTCAACTTTATAACTGATTGTCTTGCAATGTTTATGGTCCGAAATCACGTCATGACCGTGGTAGTTGTCACCTTAATTAACCAGATACCACATTTGGATGTAATAGATGTTTGGCCGGTAAAACCCTGTGATACCGCATGGTTGACTGTTGAACTTGACCAATATAACCGATTGCCTCGCAGTCTCATTTCATTATACGCAGTTCAAAAGAGTGTTCATGTAAGATATAGTGTATATATGTTTACTTGTCAATCATGTGTCATATATCAGGTGCGTTCCGTCAGCGATTACAAAATTATTTGCTTATATCGGGTTATCTTGTGAAATGTTGAATGGTCAACGGTCCAAATTTGGTTGTGAAATATTAGCACTGTAAATAGCCTTGAGATATCTATTCACAATCCTCAATTAGTTTTAAAATATTATATAACAAATAGTTTATGGTATATATTACTATTTCATGCTATATCTAAATCGTGCTTGGTAACATTACACCAACTATAAGTTTCGCGTCTTACCGACTCGTGGTCCATCTCTCTCTTTGTCGGCGACTTCTAAGTTTTAGTACTGAGTTGATTTTCTTGTGTGCGGTAGCACGTTGTTGAAATTTGTTATCGGTTATCGGTGCCATATGTCGGCTTTTCGATTGAAATGTATAACAAGAATTCGCACATATATGTTGCCTATTGAACTTTTCACTGATTGTCTTGCAATGCCAGTTCAGTGTATGTATAATAGTAGTGTTTATCTGTTGAATTCACGTCGTGGCCGTGGCCTAATATTGAAAACATTAATTTTAAATATGTGCCATACATGAGGTGCGCTATATCAGTGGCATATGGAAAGAATCATATGCTTACACTGCGGTTTCAGATACCGAAATAACAAATAGTAATCAACAAACAATCACTTACATTTCAGCGTAAAATAATAATTACTGCTTGTCATTATACGTACCCTATGATACAAATACTTATCTATCCTTCGCGGCCCACGTTCGATCGGAAAATATTATACAGTAGTGAGACACGTGACAACATCTGCAGACCACGTTGAGTTGTAAGAAATTAAATATTAGCTTGTGCCTTGGCGATTCTATGAAACTCTAAATCGATGGATGGAAACGATCGATAGAACATGCGTGATATTATTTAAATTTAGTCCTCTATTACCTGATACTACGTCCAAGTTTGATTAGTATATTATTTATAATTTCGTGTGTATAGGCAAATCTACTCAATATGCATGGGCCATGTGTGGAACCGACGCGATGTTGAATGTTTCATACTCGGAACTGATCGACGTTGATACATTTTCATCTTATACTTATATGTACACCAAACTAACTTTGCAAAGGGTGAAAGTTCCCCATTTTGGCAAATTAGTTATTTATGAGCAGTTCGCGTAGCCATGTATGAAACTAACATGGAATTATTAAAATTTAATCCTAAACCAATGCTTTAGATGTGGCAACTTATATTTCTTTTATGTCTTTCACATCTTGACAAATCTGTATTTTATTTTGCGTGTCACACAAGGAATTGGGTTTATTTCACTAATCTTCTCGCTTGTACTGGAAGTCGAATTTATTAATATGTTATTAATGATTTTCAACTTTATTCCATCACTCTATTTTTAACCCCAATATATTTTTCTTTTCAGAATACACTGTAAAAGAAATGATTGAGACATCAGAGAATATTTAAAATGTTATTTCGTGGAAATTATATGCTCAAACTAAAAGGCACAACTATCAGTCATGAACGATTTTTTATGCTTGTCACATACTGTACATATTTTATTAAATTCATAAAATTTTAATGCATTTATAATAGTATTCGCAATCATTATCACTACATTCCTACAAATTTATTTATTTTATTTCAGTAATTCATAAACAATTTTACGCTTTTTATATATTTTCCTTTACAGCAATAAAAACACATTTATTATGCAATCAGAGTCGTAATGCCTGTCGACTTTGCGGGTGGATTCGAGAAGACTTCGAGGAACAATAGAAACGATAGAAAGCAGTAATTTATAGCTAATAACTAGTGAAACAATACACTATAGTGCCCTATACTTCAAAGTAATCATAAATTCTATAGTAATTTTAAAGTAATCCTATAGTATTCTATAGTAATCTTATAGTAATCCTATAGTATTCTATAGTAATCTTATAGTAATCCTATAATATTCTATAGTAATCTTATAGTATTCTATAGTAATCTTAAAGTAATCCTATAGTATTCTATAGTAATTTTAAAGTAATCCTATAGTATTCTATAGTAATTTTAAAGTAATCCTATAGTATTCAATAGTAATTTTATAGTAATCCTATAGTATTCTATAGTAATCTTAAAGTAATCCTATAGTATTCTATAGTAATTTTAAAGTAATCCTATAGTATTTTATAGTAATCTTAAAGTAATCCTATAGTATTCTATAGTAATTTTAAAGTAATCCTATAGTATTCTATAGTAATTTTAAAGTAATCCTATAGTATTTTATAGTAATCTTAAAGTAATCCTATAGTATTCTATAGTAATTTTAAAGTAATCCTATAGTATTCTATAGTAATTTTAAAGTAATCCTATAGTATTTTATAGTAATCTTAAAGTAATCCTATAGTATTCTATAGTAATTTTAAAGTAATCCTATAGTATTCTATAGTAATTTTAAAGTAATCCTATAGTATTCTATAGTAATTTTATAGTAATCCTATAGTAAATTTGAAGTAATCCTATAGTAAAATTTTATAGTGATTTTATAGTAAATGTGTTCCAATTTTCTATAAAATTACTATAAAAATGCTATAAAAATACTATAAAATTGCTATAAAATTGCTATACAATTTTTATAGTAATTTTATAGTATTCTATAGTAAATTTTTAATAGGGTGACCATGAGAAAAACGTGTTATACCAAACCACTGTAGTAGAGTGCAATTTGTAGTATATGCCCTGGGCGATGGTACCAATATTTATTGCCACAGAACATTTCGTACTGAAACGCATTTGTAGGGTGCAGTGAGTAGTATCTGCCCTGGACAATGCTACCACTATTTACCGCCAGAAAACATTTTGTACTGAACCACTGTAGTAGAGTACAGTGAGTGATATATGCCCTGCCCAATATTGCCACTATTTACTGTGAAAAAATATCATACTGAACCACTGTAGTAGAGTGAAGTGAGTTCAGTAGTATCTGCCCTGGACAGTGTTGTCACTATTTACTGTCTGAAAACATTTTATACTAAACCGTTGCAGTAGGGTGCAGTCAGTAGTATCTGCCCTGGATAATGTCACAAAAATCAATAGAGAAACAAGAAAACCTTTTTCATGTCTTGTTGAAATAATACTGAAGTATATTTAGATAAATAAAACAATGGTTGTGATGAAACCACCACTATAGGAAGTAATTTAATACATTTGTTCTTGTCGATTCACTGATCTTATTCATTTCAGTTGGATGAACTAGATGTCCGCCGCAACAAGAACCTCGGCACAGCATCTGGTTGCAGTGAACTTGGATCAGTTGTTTCACAATGTCAGGTGAAGAAACTTAATGCTGGGAAATGTGATATAACAATAGATGGAATCAAAGCTTTAAAAGAAAACACTCGCAATGCAAAGGTGAGAACTAAATGTGAATTCAACATTCATGAAAAATTTATGGTGAATGTGACTCCATGGCGAAAAGTGTGGATAATATTTTATTTATTTTGATGATATTTTCGTGTGCCAGACCAGCAGTATCCAGGAAATCTATTGTATTCTCTTAAATTATATGAAAGATGTTATGTTACCAACCATTATTCTGATCTGTATTTGTGTTATCGCCATTACTTGTTGATCGAGATAAAATTGATGTTGAATAATCTCATGTGAACAGCATCGGTGATATTGGTCATCAATGTATCTGTCCGTAAAGCTTCAATATTTGCCAATGAATGTTCGAATATGATGCCCAGATACCTTACTTGATTGCGTGCTTGGCATATGCTTCGATCTATGCCCAGTAATCAGTAAGTTTATTTCTTCACCATATACAGCAATGATATAAAATCATTAAAAAAGAAATGAGCAAAGTAATATGCAGTACTGAAGGGGATGGGAGTCGCGAGAACCAATCACTGGTTATCGGGCAAAGATACCCAGTAGCATGAGGGTTTAATGTTTACTACAGATTATACTGTTCAAATCCCTGGGGTGCAGTTGAGTAAAAATCGATTCGAAATCAGCTCATGACTTGGAAGTGGTATCAAGGGAGGTCGTAGTTTGTCATACGGTTAAGCTGCATTCTCGACTTTACTCTCCCGCAGGAAAAAAATGTCCTATTTTATCACCCTGAGCAAGGACCCATACTTGCAATGTAATCTCTATCCTTTTTTTAGACTCTGTAGTCTAACAAAACAACAAGAAATATTGTTATATATTTGCATTAACATTGTATTCATTGCAGATAAAGGAATTGGATCTGAGTTGGAACAAAGTCAGCAAACTCGGAGGAGATGAAGGATTATCTACAATCAGTGAAATCGTTCATCAATGTCAGGTTGAAACATTGAGGATGGGGGCTTGTAACTTCAACTATGATCAGTTAGAAAGATTCAAAGCATCGATCGCTGATACCGGGGTTCACTTCTATGGTTATTAGACATGGGAATGTAAAAATGAAATTGGCATCAGAAGTTCAATATTAGTATAAATGCTCGCCCACTGTAAGCAGTATTTGCTTAATCAAGATTTAATACCTTCTGTCGGCACTTTCGGTAGATCCACATATCTGCCTACAATATGTGGTGTCAGATTTTGAGGAGGAAAATAAAAAAGGAGTAAATTATTTCCAACCAAAAGTTGCACGTGCAGGTGCGCGAGAATTTTTCAGGCTTTTTTCTTGGAAATATCGGTGTCAAAAATAATAAAATTTTTCAGAATTTTGGGGGAGGGGTTCTCCTTTTCAAAACTAAGAGATACATGCCTTTACTAAATTATCATGAATTAGAATGAATATCACTAGTCGATGCCTCGTAAATTAGGATAAATTGACCGATTTTCCCGCCTTCTGGGCGATGTTCAATTTATCTCATTTTTAAGACTCATCAGAATAAGTTTTTCAGCTGAAATTGTCTTTTTGATTCGTATTGTGTATATTTTAATTTTATGCAGAGCTTCGTTAATAATTTAGGCTCAAAATTTGAGTCGTTGAGAAAAAGTTAGGTAAGCACTGGTATTGCTATTGGCCGGTTAAAAATGTGTCAACTATTTTTCCATACTGTGTTTGTGTTGACTGTTTTATGCAGATTATTTATTTATTCATATTATAACTTGAGCGATGGCCTAGTGGTTAACATAACGGATCGCATGTCAGTTCAAGGTCTCTGTTTTGAGCCTCTGCAAGTCCGACTCGTTAACTCATGTTGACCGCTTAACCCAGGGTGTAATAACTTGGGTGGGTTCAGCAAAGCCTGCCCTGTCATAGATGGCACTGACATTATGGCTCGCTGAGATTTTTTTTTTATTGAAATTCATTTTGAGTAAGGCGGGAAGCAGAGCCTAGAAGGAACTCCCGGCCACTTAATAGCAAAGTGGTACTTAAAAATGTACCAGCAACTGCACTCTGGACGGAAAACATTCCAAATGGAACTGAACTGCTGTGTTAAATTGCAGTGAGTGGTATCTGCCCTGGGCGCTGGTAGAACAATCTAAAAATTAAGGTTATCAAAATAAATAATCATAATAAATCACAAAAGTATTGGGATCTAATTGACATCCCCACCTACCAACATTCAACTAAAAAGTCAAAAGCAACTACAAAATGTATTACCGGCAACTGCACTCTGAGCAGAAAATATCCCGATTGCAACTGAAACGCAATGCTAAGTGGTATCTGCCTGGACGATTTTAAAACCATCTACCCATCAAATAAAAGAAGGGGCTTTGTAGTCATCAATGCTCCTATTTCATAGCAGTATTGGTTATTTCAAAGCTTTTATTTTCTTCGGGTGTCTGGACCACCTGACATTTATCAGCCTGGTCTGAGGTAGCGAGATTCTGGTTATTCAGCAATGTTGTTGATCTTCTTGTACTTGCACAGTTTTATTACTATCTGACATTATGTTTTGATCTTTCGGTGAATAATTTATTATTAAATAGTGTTTGTTCTTCGGGTGTCTTTGAAAGCATCTTTTGACAACTGATCAACACTAATTGATTTTATTATTTATTTATTATCCAGTGATTTATTTATATTCATGTAAATAATGTGATCATGATATAGATCTTCTGGGATATTTTTTGTGTTATCTCAGTCTTAAAAATTGACCATGTTCCACCTGTTGGCACCAGTTAATGCCACAAACATTTGCTTCGTTCATACTCAAGTAATCAGTTTACAATAACTCCTTGCAAACCCCAAGTTATAACTTACATGAATACGTCGCAACAAACCTAATTTCCAATACACTGCACGAGAGGTCATGGTTTGTCATATATATACATATATATATATATATATATATATATAAGCTTTATTCTCAGCTTTCCTCTCCTGCATCATAAAAATGAAATCCTATCCTACCCATATTGTGTGTGTCTTTCTATTTTTTTCATTGTTTTTATTTTCTTTGCTATAATGTTTGAAATGGTAGTTTCTAGTATTTATGTTGAAGTATCAATAATTTCAGTTTCTTCAATATGCCATTATACTATACAACCCAAGTAACATATCATGGGTATTGGGGGAGAAGTTAACTCTGATTTATGTCGCATCGTTGTTCAAACCAAATATTATTGTGTATTTTAATTTTTCATAAACATGTACGTTTATTAGTGAACAACTTTTAAATGAACTCTTTTTTCTGGCAGTCATACTGTGATCGCTTGTGGCTGAACCGTGGAGGTGGAGGCAAGGGGACATGTGCCGAAAAGGGGGACAGAGTCTCCTAATATTTTGAAATTTTTTTAGAAAAATAACGTTTGAAAATCAACCTCCTTTTTAGCATTTACCTGGAATTGTGATTGTTCATCTCTCAAAATGCTGAATCTAAAAAAAAAATACTGTTTTTGTTCGAGGGTTGGGGCTGGGCGATTCGAATCAGTGATTCAAAGCAAAAATTATTCAAATCATTTGTGAATCATTCATAGGAACGAAAACTTGCTAACCGAACTAGAATTTTCATTTTTAACGACAAAATGCAATCGATTTTGGTCAAGTTTGGCCAAAATTGATTATCATTTTGGAAAGAAAAGATAAAAGATAAATAAGTGTAACAACAATTCACATTTGTGATTTCCTACATTTCAAAGCACTTAACAGGCCATTCTGAATTTTTTTGATTGGCAAGAGGGGCCTTGAAACCATGCTACCCCCCCTCCCCTATAAAACGTTTTTCTTAACAAGGTCGGAAGCAACACCTTGAAGTAACCAACTAACTACAACTTGTACAAAGAACTACAGCAAAATGTAGTACCGGCAACTGTACTCAGATAACATCCCAAACAGAACTAAACCACTATAATAAAGTGCAGTGAGTAGGGTATCTGCCCTAGTCGCAATGGTAATGCCAATTATGATGACCTGTATATCTGTTCCTCATACTTTATAGAAGAATTAGTAAATAATATTTTTGTGTTTTGTGATGTTTATTTACAAGCGTGATGGAAATAAATAAATTGTCAATTGTATTCGGCTCTTCAGAAGCTTCAGAGGACTAATGAAGACTAAATAGATACCACAAGAATTATTTTTTACAAATGGGCGGAATTTGAAAATACCATTTTAGTATTTTTATTTTAATTATTGCATACGATACGGAGCATAAACACGCTAGGTCAATTCTAAATACCTCCTCCCTCCCCCTAAAAAAATTAATAACTTTGTTAAACATAAGTCACTGATGAACCGCGTCTTGCCAACGTGATCCACAACACATAACAAAAGCCTGTTGTTCTAAACGATGTAATTTGCCGACGTTTCGAACGTCTATTCAGACAAGCTTCATCAGGGCAGTGAATAATGTAATAACAGCCTGTTCTATGTTTTCCCTGAATCAGGGTCGCAGAACTTGGTTTTCTATGTGGTTGCGACTACATCCTAATTAGGAATCTTCTTCTAAAAAGTTCACTCCAAGCAAATAAGGCAGCAGCGTCTGAAAAGATTGACTGACATTCGAAAGATTTCTGGCCGATCCACTTACAGACCAGTCCACCATTACCCGATCAGACCAAGTAAAATTACTGTCAAAGACCAGTGATTTTGTTGCATTTTTTGTTACAGTGTATTTAATAAAAGATGTTTTGGCCGAACTTCTCCGATTTCAAACATTGGTAAAAATTACCGATATCGAGTCAGAATTTTTTTAAATTTTCAAAAACTAAAATTTTCTAAAAACTGACCAATCGCAGTACATCTGCGACTGATGCTCGACAAAGTGATATTTTTCAATGATTTTTTTTTAATTAAATCGAACCACATAAAACGAACTTCCGAATCTAACGCGTATCCGAACAGATTTGAATCTTGAATCTAAAAATGGCACCGATAGATGTGGGAGCCCGTTTAACCCACTTTCAACTGAATCTGTCAGCGTCAGAGCAGCGTCAGCGCCAGATTATGTGAGGTCCAAAGCGAGCACAAGCTGCACTAGTCTCGGTCCATCTGTGGCGCATGCTTGATGAAACAAAACTTTTAATTGGGTTTGAGTTTTTATTATATATTACTAAAAAACGCACGAAGAATAGCGCCGTAGCCTCGAGAAAAACCGTAAATTCAGAGTCTATACAAGCAAAACAAGTGTAATTAGCTATACGAGCATAAGGCGAGCGAAAATTTTTGAGATTTCCTACGTTTTGAAGCCCCATTGACCATTTTCTCTTCGTTAAAATCAAATTCGGTTGGTATAGCGCGTTCAGGCCTGGGTTTTTATAATATTCAAAGCTACCTCGATACCCATGGCGCGTTCAGAACCTTGAAAAGAGGCAGGGATTTGAAAATATTATGACGACAGATTATGACGCCGCAATGGGCGCCGCAAGCACACAAATTCTCCCTGAAAAATAGCGTTTTCATTGTATATTATTGGATAACATTAATGAAATCGATATCGCGTATGGCAGGGTCACAAAAAAACTTGAGGTTTCGTACGTTTTAAAGCCCTAAAAGGTCATTTTGTGTGTGTTTTTTTGGCATCACCCCCGAAATTGGACCGAATTGCGTTTTGTAGTTGAAATACATAAATTTTTAACCTTAAACGTGAAGTATAAATACTTCGCCGTCAAGTATTTTCATTTATTTATTATTTTCATTTAAATTCGATCTGAGGTCAAATTAGTGGAACCACCAAAAGGAACCAGCCAACGGCCACTTTATCACAAGGAACTGCTGCGAGACATAGTACCAGCAACTGCACTCTGAGCGTATAACATTTCAAACGAAATTGAACTTCTGTGATGAAGTGCAGTGAGAAGTATCTGCCCTGGGCGACGGTGAAACCATCTACCACTTCTTTGTTTTGTTTTAGTCGCATCTTACGACACGCAGGAAATACGTTACTAAGGACTATTCCGAAGGCCGAACCTACAGGACCAGAAGTGGGGAATTGAACCACAATAAGTAATATTATCGGCATTGCCTGTTGTTACTGCCCGACTGGATGAAAAAGTTTATTTCGTTAAACAGGAGTCACAGATCGGGCTGGGCAAAACCGAATCATTCGGAATTCGAATCTGATTCAAATAATTTTTCCGAATCGGATCAAATCACTAATCCTTTGTAAATAACAGATATCTTTTTTTTACTATTATAACTTGGCCTCATTGCGAAATTTATAGTTTGTAGTGTATTTTCAATCCACGCTAAGAGCAACAATTTTCATATTTTAACGTCGAAATACAATCGATTTTGGTCAAACTTGATCGAAATCGATTGTATTTTGTCGCTGAAAATGAAACTTCACTTCATTTAGCAAATTTTTGTTCCTATGAACTATCCACGATTGATACGAATAATTTGTGCTTCGAATCACCGAATCGGATTGCTCAGCCCTAGCACCTGCCCTAGTAAGAGGGCGGCCAGGTCGGTACTACCAATAGATTTCAGAATCCCTCGATGCCAACACAACTTCGAAACCCGACGTGAAATGATGAAATCGACCTCTCGACTTTTCCCGCTGAATCATTACTTGATTTATGACGCCATAAACGACACACAAACATAATAAGTAAACAAAGGTGCGGTCGCTCTAACAACGGCTTGGTTTCACGATTATCATATTTATCCCACGTCTCTGTTTCCTGTTTTTTGTCCTTTTCGTATTTACCTTTTTTATGATTTTAGAGTTTATGCCGCACGCTGTGTAGCCCTATGCGGTCTTGTGTATCCTGCCTGTCCTTTTATATAAGAATGCATATTTCCTACTATCATTACATGTTAAAAGGTGAAATAATACACACCGGTATATACAAGTCTTATCAACACATCGTTCTACTTGGAGATGTTTAACACTTAGTGAATAGGATTTCATTTTTATCCTGCGGGAGGGGAAAGCCGAGAATTCAGCTTAATCTTATGGTGAACCACGATATCTCATGTAGACACCATTTCCGAATCGGGTTGAGGGTTTTTGGCTTGTCATATTTCTCGTTTTTCCTGTGCGTGGACCTGATTGATGAGGAAGCCGTGAGCAGTGCTTACGTCAACCACCGTGTACCGGCGACATCTCGCATATAATCATCTCCCCTCAGGGGATTCCAACCTGTGTCATGACGATTGGAGATGCGCAGAGTGTAGTTGTTAGAACTCCATCTCTTAGTAACTCTTTGCTGTATAAGTGACCGTTGATTGAATCCTTAAATCCGTAAAATGAGACAGCAGCTAAAATAGGGGGGCTGAAACGATCACAAATGGGTTAAAATCATATTCACTTTAGTTAGGGAGGGGCAAGACCGAATTATTTGGAATTCGAATCTAATTCGAATAATTGATTATGGTCGATGAATAATAGAAAGTTCGTTTAGTTAAGAAATTGAGTCAAAACTGTTTTATTTTTTTAGAATGAGTCACTAACGGATCGTGCCGGCGAGGCGCGGTCCATCTGTGGCTCATGCCTAACAAAATAGAATTCTTGATTAGGAGTGAGAAAGGGAGAGATATCATGTCATCTAAGGTGCGCCGTGATATTTACTGTTTATTTCGCTTTTACGCATTTTCTCCAGAAATGATAAATTTATTTAACTAATCGATATAATTTTTTGCGCGCCTCCGGCACTCGTTTTGTTATAGCCTCGATTGAAAATCGTGCCTCGAAAATCGATTGAAAATCGTGCCGACGAGGCGCGTCCATATTATCCGTCGGCTATTCATATTCGGAGAAATTATTCGAATCAGATTCGAAATCCAAATAATTCGGTTTTTTCCAGCCCTAATGCGTGCCAAAAGAAGGCAAATAGGCGGTAGACGCTTCTACTATTGCTCGGGGCAGATACTACTCATTGTACTCTACTATGGCGGTTCCATTTGGAGTGTTTTCCACTTATTATAGTAATTTTACTGGCCATTTACAGTTATTGTATATTGCTCACATTCAAAGCCGCCTTGTTCCTGAGGTTTAAGCCAAGTATGTGCCGTTGATAAACCGCGTCTGCATTCCGGTGCATTCCACCAACACCACATACTTGGCTGAAAAGTAGATATTCTGCTTTTATTTTAATATCAGAGAGTAAAATTAATTTAAAAAAACGTTTTTTCATTGAAATTTACTCTGAGCAAGACCGGAAACCGTGCCTAAAAGATACTCGGGTCCGAGTCTGGGTTTATCTGCGCCTCGTTATGAAACGTCATAGATGTCGATTAAAATTATTTCATTGAATTTATTCGATAAGAAAACGGTGTATTGCGTTGGTACGAAAAAAAGTTACCGTACGAAATAAATATCAAACTTCGTACCGTTCCGTACTACCAGCCTTGGCCACCAATGAACAGGGTCGGATGGTAACCTGGGATGGATCCTCGTATAGCGGTGTAAAACCGTCAGATTAGACACGGTCCATCAATGGCTCATGTTTGGCAAATATTGGAATGTTTATACACTCATGAAGTGAGTGAATTCCTAATTGGAACATGTTGTCATAACTTCTTGTGGCGTGGGGGTAAACTGCGACGTAGTGAATCGTCACCCCCAAAACAAAAAAGCAGTATAGCAAAGAAAACGCAGATAATTGATTGAAGATTCAGGAAAAAACCACAGAATGTCGGGGCGACTGTCTTTCGATGACTAATTTTATGTATTCCATGATATTTTGCCCTTAAATTGAGAATTTTTGCTCTATTTTCAAACAAAGTCGATAATTTCCGGAAAAAAATGCAATTTTTAGAAGTAATTTCTTGCCAGCGGGCCTGTTATCAAGTCCTACTTGGAAGCGCAATCGTTCTAATTTGACCCCAAACCTCCCCATCGAGCTTCTAAATACGTCACTGATCACGCGCATTAACTCGATTAGAAATTTGAGAAAGGTGGAGTTGAAATTGAAAAAATCAGTGATCAATTTATGTCTTCATAATTCAGTCTGGAATCTGCACCGTAGATGCAAAATACTTCGAAGATGAAATTTCATGGTCTGAGGTCTTCCAAGGTCTACTACTTACAACTACCTGTTACTCTTATGTTTGCGAATATGTCTTGCTCACCGGTGGGCTGGGCAATTCGATGATTCCAAGCACAGAATATTCGAATCGGCCATAGGAACGAAAACTCGCCAAAGACAGTGGGGTTTTTCATTTTAACGACAAAATGCAATCGATTTTGATCAAATTTGACCACATTTTCGCTCTTGGACTGGAGTGTAATTGAATCGCTTTTACATCAGTTTAAGCTAATATTTATAATTCGTAACTGTGAAATTCTTAATTATCATGAAGGGGGCAATAATAGTAAAAATTACATATTTGTTATTTTCATGGAATCAGCGATTCGATCCGTTTCGAAAAAATATCCGAATTCCAAATGATTCGATTTTACCCAGCCCTACTCACCAGCCAGGCTCTATGATAATGTAAATGCCTAGTTGAAGCCACGGTCTGGCGCAAATGACCAAGTAGTCGTAAGCACCAAAAAAATATACATACATACGTTGCTATACAATCTCGGATGAAACTACGTATTCTAGACGCATGTTCTGCCGTGAGGTTAAATTAACTGTTGTTCAACTCGCTGACTAAAACCAAACAAGGTGTCCAACACAACGGCCTTGCGGACAAAAAGTAGTTTGGAGACTTGTGGTGCAATTTACTTCGAAATACGGTTTAACATGTCCGTCCTAACTGAATTATAACAACAGCGGAACGTTTTGAAATCGCCAGATAAAAACGCGAGAAATGACAACATTTTTGGAAATAAGGTTGCCAGATAAAAAAGCGCGCTAAAATTCACTAAACATTATGACGCTATACCTAAATAACAATTTTTTTTAGCATTTTCACGTTTTTATCTGAAACCTTATAACGTTTTGTCGTTGTTCTAAGTCACACAGAATATATATTTTTCTATCGTCCCATCGTTTTAAAACTTTGCCTTCGTTAGATTTTCAATATCACCCTATATTTTCAAAAAATTTTGTCATTTCTCGCGGTTTTATCTGGCTACCTCAAATAATTCCGCTGTTGTTGTAATTCAGTTGATACTTTGTAAATTATATTTTTCTTTCACCCCATCGTTTCGAAATGTTAATTCAGTTACAAAATATCTATCGCCTTATAGTGCCTAAATTTCCGCTTAAATTATTATTATTATTATTAAATTAATATTATTATTGGGTGATATTTTTTATGTCTTTCTGTGATGTTCATTTTCCAGCGTGATGGAAATAAATAGTTTTCAAAATCAGATGTAATTGCACCGTGCTAATTCAGTTGGATTGTAATTATTGATAGTATGGGTTGACAAGAAAACATTTTAAATGCAGATAAACTGGCAAGGCTTCTCCGTGTAGTTCTGTCGTTTCTCTGGTAAATTTTCTAATCGAAAGACATACATGAAAAACTTATTTATTGCTGTAATGTGAATAAAAAGAAAGAAACGAATATAAAAAAGCGCAACCGCAGTTTGTCTTGGTCTCAAACTCCGGGAACATATTCATCGCCTGAGCTACGAAACGAATGTAAGGGAAAACAGATAATTGGTCGAACAAGATAGACCAGTTTGTTATGATAGAACTCATTTATGCCCTGTAGGTACGGGCTGTAAAACAGTCCCAACGTATTTTCTGCGGGTCGTTAGAGGCGACTAAAAAAAAAAGTGGTAGATGGATTTACCATCGCCAAGAGCAGATACCATTCACTGCACTTTATCATAGAGGTCGAGTTTGGAATGATTTCTGTTTGAGCGTAATTGTCGATTCACCTTTTAGTAGCTCTTTGCTATTAAGTGGACTTGGGATTCCATTCAGGCACTGCTCCCGGCCTTGCTGAGAGTGTCTGAGTAACTAACATTCTATCTGTCTGGATCGTTCAATGCGTCGGGGAAAGAGGTCATTGCGTTCACATCACCAGTCAAAGATCTCGGTTTTAAGCTTCTAAAATCTAACTCGTGATATTTTTTGGTTATAAAAGGTATATTTAACAAATCGTAATTGCACCCCACGGCGCCCGAAAAATATTTGACTTCTGAAATGAAAGTTTAGAATAATATCCCAAAACTTTAGGGATGGGAAATGTATCTGCCTTTACAACGATACTGAAAGTACACGTCATCACGACGGTAATTACAGAAATACCTATTGCTTCGGCCTGTCCAGCAGCAACCGAAGATGTAGCCTACTTAGTAGGAAGGGAGACAAAACAAAAATAAATAAAACTGAGCAGTTAGAACTAGGAAAGTTAACATTTGTTTCGTCAAGTATAGGTCACTGACAATGGTGGTGGAAGTCTTGGAGAGGGGAGACAATACAATTAAATTCAAAATTTTCAACTACTGAGGTGCCTTTGAACCCCTGGTCGCTATTAAGTCTGATGGGCAGAACCGAATCATTAGGAATTCGAATCTAATTTGGATTGTTTTTGAGGATCGGATCGAATCACTAATTCCCTGAAAATAACAAATATCCCATTTTTATCGTCACTATTATTGTGTCCATTATGATAATTAAGAAATTCATAGTTACAAATCGCAAATATTAGCAAAACAGACTTAAAAGTAATGCATCTTCAATTTCATTTTGACCAAAATTTAGTCGCCATTTGATTCAGCTGGGTCAAAGCCCTTTGATAACAGATTACTACACTCTTTTGCACATGTTTCTGACATCCCAATTCTTGCCGAAAGAAATGTTTGGTTCACTGGAATATCGCGTTGGCAGCAGATTGCTTGATATTATAAAAATTTACATTATAAACAGACCAATCAAAATCAGCTAGGATTTCATTTTTTTATCTTGTGGGAGAGGAAAGCTGAGAATACGGCCAATCACGTGGCAACCACGACGTTTAGTGCTGATACCAGATCCAACCAGGTATGGTTTTCCTTAAGCGATTGCCAATTTTTCCTGAGCGTGGACAGGGTTGGTGGAGTAAGCTGTAACCATTAGTCACGTGAACCACAGTGCGGCGAGGTGTCCAGCAATTTTCTCACATTCAATCAACCCGCACAAGGATCAAACCCATGATATCAGAGATGCATAACTCGAAGCATATTCCTAACGCTTCACAGATCGAGCTAACCGCAGAAAGTTTATTTTATCAAGTATGTTTCACTGATGGATGGTCTAAGCAGTGGATCCATCAGTGTACCATACGTGACAAAACCTTCCGGTTGGATGTCGATATTTAGTTCAGGAAAATGCAGGGCTGGAGAAAGGCAACTTTCTGTTCAAAAATGTTTATCAGGAGTTTGCACTTGGTTTCTTGTCTGAAACAAAAATGCAACAAAATCACTGGTCTTTGATAGTAATTTTACCCGGCGGTATTAAAAGAAATTGACTTTTTTGGCCCAATATGAAACTGTCAATATCGGTATTTTGTGGTCGATTATGGGCTGTTGATATCGCAAACCGTCGAAAACATGGTCTGTTAACCGCTCAATCTCATTAACATGACGGTTTCAAATTTCGGAAACATAGAATTACTGCAAAGCAGCGGTAAATCGACTGTACTTTTGATTCAGTGTAGTCTTATTCGACAACAGGAGAAAGGCACATTGTAAAACCTCCAACCCCGATCAGCCACCAGTCTTATATATCCGGATAATAAAATAAGACTCCAAGCAGCACTATCATCCTTCTTCATTTGCATCGATTGTAGCAAACATGAAGTTTTCAAACACAGATGTGTTGACGTAATTCTGAAATAAAAAAAAGAAGTTTGATAGGAAAGTGGTAGGTGGTTTTATCATCGTCCAGGGCAGAATACCAGAATTATGATAGAAAGTAGCTTCGAGTTTCATTCCAAATCATGATAAATGACATAATTTACGTTGTAAAATTTTACGCTGCAAAATAGGCAAAATGAGTCAGCAATTTCCTTCATCTGAAATATCCATCTATTATTATAGTGAATTTAAAATCCCGTATAAACCACAACTATAAAGACAACCCAAACTTACCCTGCTCGTCCTCGCATCAATCATTCTTCTCAAAGCGACACATAGTTGGGACACATAGGTCGATCCTTCCAACATTGTGACATTAACTTGTATCTGCGGGAAATATGAATGAGTTTTTTCATTGAAATTCACTCTAAGCAGGGGCGGAAGCAGTACCAAGAAGAAACCAACAAACAGCCACTTATTAGCAAAGAGCTGAGCTGATTTGAATAATTTTTTTGAATCTGATCGAATCCTTAATTCCCTGTAATAAATATTCCATTTTTACTATTACAACTTGCCTTCTTTATTAATGAAATTTATAGTTTGTAGTGTATTTTCAATTCACATCAAGAGAAACAATTTTCGTATTTCTTCAACAAAATATAGTCGATTTAGGTCAAATTTGACCAAAATTGATTGTATTTTGTAGTAAAAAATGAAAATTCTACTACATTTAGCAAGTTTTGGTTCCTATGAACGATTCATGATTGATTCGAATAAAATGTGCTTTGAATCGATTCGAATCACCAAATCAAATTGCCCAGCCCTACTCACACTTCACTGTCGCAATTCAACGGTTGATCCATCCTATATCCTTGGGGTAATTTCTCATACAATTCTGCACACGACATCCCGTAATACGGCGTCCCTCCGAGGCTCACCATCTCCCATAGCAGAACGCCAAATGACCATCTGTAAAAAGATTATTAACCATTTTAAGAAACAGTTGTGAACATAGGATATTTTCAGAATATTTGGGAATTAGCAGAAATCAGAGTAGAAGGACAACAATATATTACAACAACCAATTATTCTAAGGTGAATGTGTTTTTACGGCAACTCATTATTTGAGTGGATTACCCTGCACAAGGTCCTGTACTTGCAGCCATTTTTCACGAACAGGGTTAATGTTTTTAGGAAGATACCATCTTTCCGGTTCAGTCGAGCCTACCAATGTTGTAGTGGGGATGACCAACGAGCCAGACCTGTCGGGGCTCGGAGATCTTCAACCTACAATTAGGGCTGGGCAAAACCGTATCATTTGGAATTCGAATCTGATTCGGATAATTCGGAATCACTGATTCTGTGTAAATATCAAATATCCCATTTTAAGTATTAAAACTTGTCTCCATTATGAGAATCGAGACATTTATAGTTTATAGTGTATATTCAATTCACACTCTATGTCTAAGAATAACAATTCTCATATTGTAATGACAAAATACAATCGATTTTGGTCAAATTTGACCAAAATCGATTGCATTTTGTCGTTAAAAATGGAAATTTCAGTTCATTTGACAAGTTTTTGATCCTGTGAACGATTCGCAATTGATTGGAATAACTGCGTCTGACAAAAAGAAGATGTAAAAACTGAAGATATATAAACACACCATCGATTGCATAAGGTTCATTTGGATTAGGCTTTAACTGTCGTTTAGTTGTCATCTGAGGATATCCAAAGCAGCGAAACCTCGGATGTGGCTTACATCACGATTAGAACGATGTAACATTAGAACGATAAGTAAACGGGACCTTAAATCTAGACATAGTGGCTCTAATCCCCGGTACAACGTGAAATTTGGCAAATATCATGATTTCACCGCAAAATAAATCAAGTTAAGAGAAATCGAAACCGAAATTATTGTTTGGTCGAAATTTTCTGTAATCGAAATTGTACTCAGTATTCCAGTGAGGACATCACTAGTTAGCATTCGGTCACACCAAAATCGATAGCATTTTGCCTTTAAATTATGAAAATTGTTGCTTTTAGACAATGCAGTGTGAATTGAAAAACACTATAAACTATCAATTTCTCGATAACCATGATGGAGACAAATCATTGAAGCATCTTCATAGATAAACTCCCGTCGTACTGCGACCTCATTGGTCATGGATGAGTGACCAAACCCCGCCTCCTCCATGATTCTATCCCGATGACTCTCACGATTCTCTCGATCTTTACTCAGCATTGTCTGGGGAGGAAATAAATATTTATCTTCCAACTAAAAAATTTCCCTATTAGGGACTGTCGAAAACGAATCAAATATTTAAATACATTCAAAAATTTTTTTGAAATAGTTTCAGTTTTGTTTAGTTTAGTAGTTTTGTTCTTAGTTTAGTAAACATTTCAAATAGAAACAAACTGTTATGGTAAAGTGCAGTGAGTAGTTTTGTCTGAAAAATTTAGATTCTGTTCTTATATCCCCGTGGAATGAGAACGTGATATTTTTGTTTCTGAGCAAAAACCTCAAAAAAAAAAAATCTCCAAGAAGGTGAAAAGAAATTAGTCTGGCCCCGCTAAAAAAAAAATGGATGATGGAATGTAAACCAAGCATATATAGCCCAGCATATAGGGTGCCCGGTTAGCTCAATCGGTAAAAGCGTTGGGAATACGCTTAGAGCTATCAGACCGTGATGGATGATGATTATAAACGAGAAGTCCGCCCTGCCGGTGCACAGTGGTTTGAAGTAAGCACCATGCACAGGGAAAATGAGAAATATGATAATGTAAAAAAAAACTCGCCGATTCGGAACTGGTATCTGCACCATAGAACGTGGCTCGCCAAATGATTAAGCTGTATCCTCAGCTTTCCTCTCCCACCGGATAAAAATTAAATCCTATCCATAGATATTTTGAATGAAAGGGAATGGTAAATTATACAAACTTACAGTGAATATGGACACCCTCGTCTCGAATGGTATAACGAAAGGAATATTCATCAACACAGCAAGTTGTCTGGCCTCGGTCACTGATAGTACGATGTCTTCATCGGATGTGTCTGGGAACATAAAACAATAATAAAGTATCCACAAAGAAAGTTGGTATTTTGATGTGAAATTCCATCAATTAATTATCTCATTTTTAGGTTTGAAATTCCCTCTAAGTAAGTTAGTACGACATGGTGGCAGAACCTTGGTTTTCCTCAGATGTCTTGAAATTCCCTCTAAGTAAGTTAGTACGACATGGTGGCAGAACCTTGGTTTTCCTCAGATGTCTTGAAATTCCCTCTAAGTAAGTTAGTACGACACGGTGGCAGAACCTTGGTTTTCCTCAGATGTCTTGAAATTCCCTCTAAGTAAGTTAGTACGACATGGTGGCAGAACCTTGGTTTTCTTCAGATGTCTTGAAATTCCCTCTAAGTAAGTTAGTACGACACGGTGGCAGAACCTTGGTTTTCCTCAGATGTCTTGAAATTCCCTCTAAGTAAGTTAGTACGACACGGTGGCAGAACCTTGGTTTTCCTCAGATGTCTTGAAATGGTCATGTCATCTTCTTCGGATGCATGTGGTGCTGTATAAGTGTTAGACATCACTGATTGCACACGCTCAAATCTAGTGAGGGAACTTCACTGCTATGAAATAGCAGTGTTGATGATTTTGAAGCTTATTTATCCATCAGAACTTGATCTTGAACCTTTTTCTGTAGTTTGATTGCCACCGAGTCAACTTTATTCCCAATATTATATTCTTCTACTAATAGATTTATTTATTTGGGTGTCTGAGTAGCAGAGAAGCTGTCATTCTAGTTCAGGACTTTCTTAAGTAAACTAATACATGTTAGTTGGGCAAGGAACATTACACAATAAATCTGAAAAAACTAAAAAAAACTGGAGATTTTGAATCTGCAACAACAAACATGATTGTAATGAATTGCCCGATGTTGCGAATCTCATGATAAGTGACATTTGACCCCTTTTTTATTTTTGACTCGAATGCCTGTTGAATTGACCTCATTCTGTCATTCCTATAGGTACTGGCTTCAGAATAGTCGTAAGGTATTTCCTGCGTGTCATAAGAGACGACTAAAAGGAAACAAAGAAGTGATAGATGGTTTTACTATTGCCCAGGGGAGATACCGCTCACTCCACTTTACTATGCTGGTTTAGTTCCGTTTCTAACACGCACTTCTTCCACCACTGCTCTGAGTGAATTTCAATGAAAAATCCTTTTTTTGACGAGCTGGAGCATTTAAAGCAAATAACATCCTAGTATATATGTTTGAGTATTCTGCAATAGGTTCAACACAATGATATTATCTGATAGGTCATTCAGTCGACAAAATATGGGACAAGTTATGAAAACAGACTGTGTAAGGATAAAAGATAATGAAATGAAAAACTTACTGTAAATAGAAATACTGTGTCATTGATTTCCCGTAATTCTGTTTCTGTGTCTCGATTACCGTACACCTTCTCCAAACGTTAGAGCATGGAAAACGTTCCTGAAGAAAGATGAATGAATGTGTAATAACAGGGGCCATCCTTATAAGAAGAGGTAGATGGCTTTACCATTGCCTAGGGCAAATGCCGCTCACTGCACTTTACCATTGTGGTTTAAAAGACATTCTTTTACCAACTTATAATTTACTTGAAAATTCATAATTATTTATGAAAAAAATTGAAATTATCATTTTGTTGATTTTGAATTGTTGCAGAAATCGAATCAAATAATTAATGATTTGAATATTTTGGACAGTCCTAGTTATGATTACTAACAAAGACCCTTGCTTTATCTAGGCTGGGCAATTTCATTTGGTAATTTGGATCGATTGAAAACAGAGAATATTCGAATCATTTGTGGATCTGCCACAGGAACAGAAACATTTTAAAAAAAAAAAAATTATATCTCCTTAGAAATATTTTGGGCGAATTTACTTGCGTTCTGAAACATGACGTTCGAAATAGCAGCATATCGACTCTGATAGGTTTTTTACATAAATATTAGTGAATTCGTAAATATAGATTTCTTGAATTTTGAGATTGAGTATAAATAGAATTAAAAATGTGTGGATATAAATAAAATAAAAATATTTAAACACTCAATTTACTTTGCCGAGTCCTAGCGCATATTCTGGAAAACATTCAATTCCAAATTAATTAGAAATACAACCTGCGATGCCCAATAAATTCCAGACATATTTTAGGGAAGTGACCTACGAATGTTTGTTGTCGTTTTGCATAAATTGGTGCAAATTGACAGAAAAACCCATTCTTGCTTTCCAAATTGAAATTTTTGAATAAACCAATAAAAAATTGTCAACCATGCTCAGGTTTTTCTAGATTTGGTGATTTAAATTAAAAAAAAGCTACATGACTGAATTTAGTATTCAATATTTATTATCCGGAATAATTTTTTCAGAAGGTATTCGGAATAGTGAAATATTCGGATATGGCCGTCCCTGAACACAACAAATTATTCAGTGAAACTAACTTTGCATTGAAGTTCCCAAATCTTGATCTCGTCTCAGGCAGAGCTTGTTTCACCAGCGCGAGGCAAACATCTCTCATAGTGAGAGCGATTGAAATCAACTCGTTAATCGTGAACACCATTGCCGACTTGCTGCTTGTGTAACTGGAAAATATAGATATATAAAGCTTGTGAGCTGTCAGGTGCAAAATATTGATTTCATCTATAAAGCCCTTTAGGTGCGGGTATTTGCTCGTTGTCGAAAGAGGCAACTAAAAGGAAACAATGGGGGTAGATAGTTCAACCATTGCTCAGGGCAGATACCACCCGCCATGCCACCCGCAGATACCATCTTTTAGTACCTCTTTGCTATCAAGTGACCATTCGTTGGTTTTTATTTTTGAAATGCTGTTAGCAGTATCGCCATCCAGGGAAGATACTGCCCCAATAATCACAGCATTTTCATCAAATTACAAGCATACGGACTGAATTTCACCTGCTCAAAATTGTCATTTATTTTCTCGTATAATCCTGGGATTTCCCGAATTTTGAGTATTTTTTTTTTTAAATTCACTCTGAGGCCGGAAGCAATGACTAAAAGGAACCACAGTAACTAACAGTCACTTAATAGCAAAGAGTACTCCAAAATGTAGGACAAACAATTGTGCTCGAGGCAGAAAGCTTCAAAAACAGAGCTGGAGTAACATTGGGCTTGGGCTACATTGGTTATTTTGTGCACCGTAATATCGTCGCAAAAGTGTTGGCATTATCGGTACGTCACACTATTTTTTTCGTATCGAAAACATGCTATTATGCAGTTTCATGTAGTCACATAAGGTATGTTTTGA
Organism: Styela plicata; assembly: GCA_963675895.2. NCBI lineage: Eukaryota > Metazoa > Chordata > Ascidiacea > Stolidobranchia > Styelidae > Styela > Styela plicata. Next base: position 7,606,455 of record OZ023147.1, read on the forward strand.
TTAAAAAAAATCAGGTTCATATTAAGAATCTAAATGTGGGTGGTTTGGTATTTATTAATGAAACTGCAAAAGTTCTAATGATGCATATAAGTGGACCAAGGTACGTCTTTTGTAGTTTCTTCAAGACCACGAGATCCAGATTTTATGGCAAACCGGCATTGTGAAGATTAACAACTCACCATTATAAAAATCTGTGTCATGAACTGAAAGTAGATTGTGACAAAACAATGAACAGAAGACAACAAGTTTTGATCGAATTGATGAAGATTCTGATTGCGATAGCTGACTTCCTTCAAATAATAACTGGACAACAGGAATGCTTGAAAAACAGAAAAGAAAATATTGTATTAAAACTCGTAAATTTACCATTTCATGAAAATGCCCCTCTTGTCATTTTTCTTCATTTCATCAGCTTCAATAATTTTATAGCTCTTTGACAAATTAAAAAGATGCATCGGTGCCTCATATCTTCATGAGAATGTCTTTCTTGTTCTGATAAGTGTTTTTAACAAAGTCAGTAACTCAAACATGACCTGAACGCTTAAAAGGAACCAACTAACGACCACTCACATGGAAGAGGAAGTTCAAACAATTGAATTTTATAGTAGTTTTGATGATTTTGAACCTTTTATGCAGTTTGGCTGTAACCAGACACTATAACCACAGATATAACATGTAGAGTAGCTGACATTCGGCCAACCACTTGTTTTCTTTTAGTTGTTTCCAATGACAACCCGCTCCTACAGTTGTTACCTTTTGCCAGTGATTTTACTCGTTGACGTCAGTGAAACAGTCGATTGCCATAATTTCCTTAGGAATGAGGATGAGAACGCCAGTGTGTATAGCAGCCTGGAACAAAATATGATTTGAATTAAATGTCGAAGGGATGTTTAATTTAATTAAATAGAGAGAGAGATTTTGATCAACAAAAACATGTTTAGAATCAATATGGTGAAAAATAAGTTCAAAAAGTTTCCAATAACTGGAAGGAAATGCTTGAATGCAGCGTGGTTCAAAAGAAAAAAAATTATTGAAAAACATATCTTCAGCCCCCTCAAGGGGAGAGATTAGGTTAAAAAGCAACCCACAAAAACTTTAAGCTTATTTGAAAAGCGGAGCCAGTGGTTTAAAATTTTCAGTTTCAAGGGAAATCTGGCAACAGCAAAAATTCATTGAATTTTTCTAATTTTTAATCTGAAATATTTCAGACACGCAGAGAAAAGAAAATTCTGACACCCCAGCTAGTACTAACATATTTTTCTGTACAGACGTTCTTGTAACGACAATCAAATGATGGCAGATAGCACAGATTGAGTCCAGACTTTGCGACCCTGTTTGTTCGTGAATCTTTCTTCCGACACAAGCATCGATGAAGTGACGAGATGTAAGAGCGGCATGACAGTCCGTTATTAGTTCGGACAATGAGATCGCATCTTCCTAACAACAACAAAAAATTTCAAAGATTAGAATCATTCTTATATTGCATCGGGGTGGCACAATCTTAGTTTTATTCAGGTGTTCGAAACAGTCAAGCCATTTTCTTCGGATGGACAATAAAGCTTCAAAATCATCAACACTGCTATTTCAAAAACTATTTTAAAAAAACAATACTCCGGGACCCTGTCTGTGCTTAACAAAACATACTTAACGATGGTTTTCGTTTTCTTTATTATAATTCACTCAGGCCGAAAGCATTGCCTAAAAGGTACCAACTAACTTAGAACTATTCTAAAGCTCGTACCTACAGGTGAGCCCGTAATACCGGTATTGAGTTTTCCAAGATATTTTATGGCATTGATCTTTGCAGATTTACAGTAAAACAGCGATATCGTGGCATACTGTTAAAAACAGTTACATCTTGATAGAATGTCGCACAAAGTGACAACAAAAAACAGGTGTTTGGCTCACTTACAGTGGCTTATATGCCTCTATTGACTTTTCCATATTCATGAAACAACAACCTGCACACATCTAAAGAGTTTCATAATATGCACCTGTTTTTTTTCATTAAATTAGAGTGTGCTTCACCGGTCTCTTTGGAACGGCGTTATAGAATACTCTCTTGATGGCAGAAAACAGCGTGACATTTAACCAACCAACATTTAATTCAAAAACCTTCCACCCCGATTCGGAACTAATATCTGCAGGTCGTGGTTCGCCATATGGTTAAGCTGTATTCTCGGATACTTGACAAAGCAGAATTCTCGATTGGAATATGTTACCTGGTGTGTGCTCGATGCTATTTCCATCTTAATTTCCGCTGAGTCATGTTCATCGTCAGAACTCGACGAGTCATAATTCTCATCACCATCATCGCTGCGGATTCTTGGGAGTTGATTTAGCAGACACTGGAGGCAGTAGAGATAAACAGAGAATGTCGATTCTGACATCGTATCTAGAAAAATTTGAAAGATATTGATTATTCTCAAATATCGTCAAAAATTAAACAAAAAAACTGGCATTCAGTAGTAAAGTTGCTCTCGTATTTATTTCTCTAAATTAACTTTGGGGAGTCATAGTGAAGCCAGATAAACTTTCCTTAACGAACATTTTCTTAGGTACGAGGTAGAACTGTAGGGTGGTGTCAGCCACTAGTTCAGTTGTGTTTCGTGATGTTTTATGATTAGAGTGCAGTTGCTGGTACTAGTCCTGGGCGACATCTCGCTGTAACTGTAAATATTATATTGAGTTCCCCAAATCACCGTATCGCATTAATTTTTGCGTTAACGTTTGGCCACGATAACCGGATTTCGGACCCATATTGCCTGGAATGGTCACAGGTTGATGCAATTTCGCACCAAATTTTGATAAAAGAAAGGGCTCACAACAGCTCATACACGTTATAAACTTTTGCTGGATCATTTAAACACAACTAAGGGTGGTAGTACGGTATGGTAGGAAATTTCTATTGTACAGCGAAAATCTTCTATTGTACAGCAAAATAATTTTGTACCGAACCTCGTACCTAACTTTCGAAACTTTCCAAACTGTACTTTATGATATTATTTACTTTGTACATCGTACCAAACTTTATACCAGGTACAAAAACAGATACGATTCGCCAGGTAGCAATTCCGAACCATACCAACTACCAATGTCGAAAGCACCTTATTCATAAAACCTGGCTCCAGCGAGAAACATTAGCAACACATTTTTTATTGCCCTATCTGCGCCGCTTTAAATCATTTTAAAATTGTCTTTTAGTTTAAGAAATCTTTTGATGGACGCAAACTATATTATCTGCGCCCTGTTATAAAACGACATAGATGTTAAATGGAAATATTTTTTTGAAATAATGTAAGAAGAATATGGTGTAATGCAAAGGTACGAAAAAAAAGTATGTTACGAAATAAATATCGAACTTCATACTGTACCGTACCAATTATGAAAATTCAAAAATTAATCGTACCGGAAAACTCAAACGTATCGTACCAAACTACATACCGTACTGCCATCATTGATCACAACCCGCCCACTTTTGGAGAAATCTATTAATATGTGACTGCTATTTTTATCAAGATGTTCCTCATGTAAGTCTTTGGCACACCATGATAGAATGCTTGTTTGTAGCAGAAAATAGCTTGACATGATCAGCTGTTGTTGATGCTACATCTGGCATTGGCTCTTTGCCATTAAATGGCTGTTAATTAGGTTCTTCTAGGTGCTGCTTCCTACCTTGTTTGGAGTGAATTTCAATAAAATTAAAAATCCTCACCTAATTTCGAATGAACAAGTTTCACCAATGCTGGTAACAACCCTGGCGACCCGAGGCCTAAACCTGGCAACATGTCTTTAATAATTTCCAATATTTTGAAGGTGGGGAAGTCCTTTGTACCACCAAACGCGGGGTATAAGTAGTAATATAACTGTGTAATAGGATGTCTGCATAAAACTAAGGAAATAAAAGTTTTGATAATCCCAGTTTGAAGTTCGGAGTTTGAATCTGAGTATTCCATGGAGTCATTTGAGTTTTGTTGATTCCCTGAAAAAAAAAGCTCAGATTTAAGATTCATCCATCACAAACAATGTCACGTAGACACTCAAAAAATGGCTTCAATAACAAGAATAAATAAAAAAGGTATTAATTATATTCATTAACGATATGTCAAATTTTAAAATGTAAAATCTGGCATATATAACGATTTCACTGCTAAATAAATTAATTTATGAACAATCAGAAACAAAATTACTTCTAATAATAATTCCAGAATACTCTAAGAGCAGATTATGGTGACAAAGACTTTCATTTTTTGAATCTAAAAATGAAATCCCAAGTCGGAAAACAGCACAGAAACCTCTACTATACCTGAACGTTGTCCCGCTATGATTATTGGTCTCATCACTAGAGGCAGTAGAGTACCAGCAAGGGGAGTGGGAGGATGCACAGGAGATTCCCCATCATTCGGTGAAATATCCGATGGAACACGAACTGATAGAAGATGCAGAATGCATTCAAAATATCCTGGAAAATAAGAATTGATTAGACATCAGGTTGCAGCTACTAGACGCAGGAAAGTCCTCATCCAACTGATAAGGAAAACTAAATAAACTTTATTTCACCTGTTTTTTTCAGCCATCATTTGGATCACCTGACCCTGTACCAGCCGCTACTTAGTGATAGTTAGTGGTTTTGAAAAGAAAAGACTCATTCCGGTCAGGTTACTACACACTAGGTGGAGTGGTGGGCAAGGATTATTAACAAACCGGTTTGCCAGGAAATGAACCCGAACCTGTCCTGCCAACATCATAATTGAAGAAATGTGCACATTACCATGGCAGTTCAGTTTCATTTGGAATGTTTCCCATTATGTGGTTGCTGGTACTGCATCTTTTAGTAGCTCTCTGCTTTTAAGTGGCCGTTAGTCAGTTCCTTTTAGGCACTGCTTCCAACCTTGCTCAGAGTGAATTTTGATAAAAAAAACATACCATTTCTGACAAGTACATTCCATAATTTCATCAAACAATCAGTCACATCACTGCTCCCCGATCCGAGGTCTGATGCAATCAAATCAGGAGATGTGAAGGTTTCGAGAACACTCAATGGAATAGCAATTGATGAGGCTGAATCACTTACAATGAGGCTTCTGAAAATATGAATTTTGTTTTATTTATTTAGGAATGTCCTTTTTCGAATAGTCAGATATTTGAGAATCCTGATTGAAAGTAATACCATTTTTTGGTTACTTTATATTAAATTGATCCATTTACAGCAAAATCATGATATATGTCAAATTTTACGTTGTAAAATTTGACATAAGACATGAATTCACTACAAAATGAGCAAAATATGGTCAAATTATCAAGAATTTTGATTATATGAAATGTTGAACTATTATTCCATTTACATAGTGGATTTTGAATACAGTTTAAACTGTACTTACTGTCAAAGAAGGCGACTAACATTGATTAAGTGGTGGATGGTTTACGATAGGCATGGACAGATGCCAATCATTGCACCTTCCTATAGCCGTAATATAGCGAAATAATTATTGAATAATTTTCGCAAATAAATCTCACAAAATATAAATACGTTTTTCATAATATCTTCAAATATTTGTTTTATGAAAATATTTACAATTTTGATTCTGTCGATTTCGAATCACTGAAGAAATTGAATCATATAAGATAGCAATTTACATATCAAATATTTCCTACAGTCCCACCTGCAGCAGAGCCTCAAAACACCAGATGTTCTGAACAAATTCTTGACGTCCTTTTTCAACCATTCTTCCTTGTTGCGAAGTAAAAGTTGACCAAACCATATCTACAAAAATAAGATATGGTATTAGAATGCTAAGAACCATTCATGAACTTCCAGCCACCAAGAAATAGGGTTTGGGGTTCATAAACGTTAGTTTTATCAGTATTCAAAAATCACAATATGGCAGTAGAGAAGAGTGTTTCAGTGAAATGAAATTATTAATAATCGACTATGTGATTGGCCAGGGAGTCGCGAAACTACATAACCTTCTTCTATGTCTCTGTATTTGCGGATCCATGTGTGGTAAATGCAAAGATACAGTAGCAAAGGTAACTGTGACAAACTAAAGATTTTCAAAGTCTTGTTTCACACTTCTTCAACACAAAGTCACATTTGTTAACAAGCTGGTCTGTAGAAGTCTGGTCAGATGAAATGAAAGAAATTTGAGTAAGCAAGACCCTCTAAATCAACATTATTGTCCATAATGCGGTAAAGTAATGATTTATGTTGAATTTTACAATGCAAACTTTAGCATATATATTATCATGATTCCAGATTGGGCAAAATATGGTCCAATAACATCTGTTTATCTGAAATGTTGTTCTGTTATTGCGACTTTTGAATACAATATACTACATACGATAAAACATATTTGTATTATTATCAACAGTGTCTTGTTGGTTTTCTATCTGATAACATTTGGACAATAATTGAAATCGTCGACCCAAACGAATCAAATATCAAACCATATTTCGGTTCCGGCCCAGACCTAATGGTTAAGAGTTGATAATTGCCTTCAAAAACAATTCGATGAATCGTTTGTATTCTAGGATTGGAAATGCATCGGCAACTTCCACAACGCAGCTTTTCACTATTAAATATAAATAGATCTTGTAGTGCTATATTTCAACTATATCATAACGAAATAGAGAATTTTACACACATGGACAAGTTGTAGGACGAAATTCGCGTGCGAAAGGATAATCAGCGCGGGAAATCGTCATTAAAGCGAATCTGTGATGTCATATTACAGCCAATAATAGGATAGTATCTGACATTGTGACATTCTGCCTGGCCTTACCAATCTATCGTTATCAGCATTTGGTTTGTAGAAAAACTTCAACCATCGTGATGTGGTTACTAGGACATCGATGTTGGAGACGGCATCTACTGCACGATGGCGCTTCTTCATCAAACTGCGTCCTGAGATCTTTTTTCATCCTTTGTCGAACGAGATAAGAACGAACACACGATTGAAGAATGAGAGCACTCTGCAATCTGCGACGAATTTCCTTTTTAAAATGAAGCAACATGAGAATAACAATGAAGCATTTTTGAATGAAAAACAAACACTGTGATACTTTGTAAATCACGAAGGTATTTCAAGAAACAGGGATTAAGATTGTCTTAGATTATACAGTATAACTTAGTTTAAACTGTTTACCAAAATAATTATTCAAATAGAGTAATGTTTTCTATTTGCTTTCCCTTAGCAGTTAGGTTGGTACCAAACGCTCAAAAGAAACATTTTAATCTCTTAATTTTTATTTAATTTTTTGGGTCATCGAGTAACAGAGTAGCTGGAATTCTGCTAGTCCATAACATGATTGCGACTAACCTCTCTTTTCTGTCTTTCTTTCCGTGCTTTCTGCAGAAGTCTTGCTTTGTTGAGTTTGTCCTAAATAATAGGAATTGAAGATATTGTCTGGGCATTTAAAAAAAAATAATTTATTCGAGCTGAGGATCTTTGAAATGCTTGTGTAGGATGTCCAATCTTGTGGGAGATGCTCCTATGCAAGAAAATAGCTGCTTGGCATTGAAATGGGGTTCACATACGAGCTCGGTTACAGCCTCCTCCATCAACCATGTCCATTCACTGGAAAACCAGTTATTGGTTGGGCAAAAACACCACCTTTAAAATAGGCTAGACCACAAACAATATATCCACCTTTTAAGTTACCTCTCTGCTTTTTCCTCCTAATGACACAGTCGGTGTAGTTCTGAATTTCCCTTCAAAGCTGTACATCGCGTTATTTAATCCACAAAATGTAGCGAAACAACTTCCAAAATTCAAAATCACGACGAAACCGATTAATATTCCAGCAACTTCTGCTTTTCTATTTTGTTTGTCTAAAATTGCTTAGTCATGTGACGTCAGTACGTTTTTGCATATTCATCTGACGAAACAGCAGTAGGTATTTGCTTTAAACATTATTCGTCTACAACTAACAATGTTTTTGGTTTACACGTGAGCAGACATAGTTTATTTCGACGATTCGACAGCAAAATATTCGGCACTGTTTTAAGTCATCAAAAATCGTGATTATGATGTCTATATTATTGTGAAAAAACACCCACTTTTCAAGCATTTCCTGCGCAATTTCCCTTTTTTGGCTTTTTACGACCTTGACTAAAAGAGTGAATCCCTGTTTTGCAGTTCTTGGCCAAAATTTCTGCGACTCCAATAATCCAAACTTTAAAAGGAATTTGAAAATACTTAGTAAAGATAATATTTGGTTTTATAATAATTCTTAGGAGACTATTAAGCCTCGACCTTGATCAAACAGATTTTGTGCGACAGAAGATAACATTATTCGTGACTATTATGACATCATAAGAAGGTTTTTGGAATTCGTCGGCAGCCGACCTGGTGGTCGGGCGCTCTTGCTGTTACTGTTCACAGAGGTCGCAGATTGGGATCGCGTTCAAGTTTTTAGCGAAGTTAGGGCTGGGTATTAGGCGACGGGCAGACCAATCAACGCATGGATAGCCTACCTACCGTACAAATTTAGGATTCAATATCGTCAGATTCTTCTTTATTTGACTGTTACAACTTCTCTCGATCGATGACCGGGTTTTAGAACTTAACAAAGCTGCACACTTAACAAAGAATGTGTGTGAGTATGTATGTATTTATTTTGCCTCTCAGCGTGTATGATGACAGTAGAAAATATACATCTTGTATAAAAGGTCAAGGAGTATGCACAAGGCCGCACGGGTGTAAAATACAGTGTGTGGCATAAACTCCATATTTGAATAAGAAATATAATTAAATGAAAACAAATAGAAGAAGCGGACATGTACAATATCAGTGCAGGTTATCGTACTTCGCTGATAATAACTATAGAGATTTTCTAGAGTTGATGAACATCTGCTATATAGCTGTATAGATAGCACTAGTGAGTATTTCATGGGAATAAGGGTGGGGTCGGGATAGGATAGGATTTCATTTTTATCCTGTGGGAGAGGAAACCGAGAATACAGCTTTATCATATTGCGAAATTATTAACAGGGTGTGTTGGTATGTCAGTGGTGTCGGAGGGTTGGATACTTCAACATCGCTTGCACAGTGCACACATCTCGTACACAATAGCAAAGAATAAAGGCCACAAACAATAAAGGTCAGGTTACCTTACCGGAGCATTGTTTTGCGTTCATTGTATTCGCATGCCTAACAAAGCACGAGCCTACGCAAGAAAACGAGCACTTTTCGTTAGCTTGCATTGTAAACAGTTAGGTTGTGTTGGACAGCGTGGACAAACGCATGAGAATCATTGCGCTAGGGTAAAGCGCAAGGTTGCAATAAAACCAAACTAGAATTACACAATCCACGCAAACATGCATAGCGGCCTTGACAAATCGAGGAGTTCAAAAGATTGAAATTACACAACATGATCAAGATATTGGACATTTATTAATGCCGGTACTGTCTGCTTTATTTACACTTTGCAATCAGCTATCGCGCATGACCACATAATTTGTTTTGAATTTTTGTAACGATCTGAGGGAAACACTGATTGGTGTTATGAAGAATTATCGCCCTGCTAATCATGCAGCGTCGTAAATTTGCTCGTGGTAAATTTAAAACTGCTGTGTTGGTTAAATAAAACCATGCTGGCGCATGTTAACAGATAATGTATATTTTTGATCGAGTGTGTGCGATGTGGTTGGGATCATATATAAATGTGTTATTCACCAGCGTATTTGGTGACAGGAAATGGTGTGGTTGCCCGCTCGCCGACCGATAAAACCGAGAAAAATGACCTTTTAGGCGCTTCGAAACGTAAGAAATCTCGAGATTTTTTGTGCGTTGCTCATTTAATCATCTCCTGTTATGTCTATATTAGCAGTAGGGAAAATACATTTCTATATGAAAGGTGCGGAAGTATGTACAATGTCACCTAACACGATATGTTGTAAACACGGGTATTTGAAAAAAATTGTCTGCGGCGCCCATTGTACCGTCATATTTCGATTACGAAGTTCGGTACAAGATTCTGAATACACTACTGGTGGTGTAAATCTTGATGTAGATTTCGTCTATTCGTGTTATATTTATAATAAGTTGAAATAAAATTTATCACCTATTATATTTTCATTTTTATCAATTGTTATTTCATCTAGTTTATATCCACAGCCCAAATGCGCTCGACTTACGGCTTCATATATTTTGTTGAAGAAACGCTCGTACCCAATGTAGGATATGACGAAGCCTGCATCCTCGTGTGGGTATGTGTCGAATTTTATTTTGTTGGTTCATGAATAAGAAATTATTTCGCTTGCGGTTTGATTTTATGATTTCGCAGCAATATATTTCTGTTGTTTATTTATATGTAGTCTTTGTTATGCGTCTTTGTACGTGCAGTTATTGCGAATTATTTTTTGTTCATCGTTTTATTTTTCGTGTGGGGTAATTAATTTTAGGGCAAGCGGGCGCGCGTATGTATTGCGTATTTTCAAACTTCAAAGTTTTGTCTTCTCACTCGATTTTTCTCTAACTCTAAATTGCAAATATGTTATTAATACTCTGGTCACGACGAAGTCGCAATGTAATATGTAGAATGTTTTAAACTTTCTGCCGTGTTTATATAGGTCTTCAAAATAAAATAAGGCTATGTATAGTATTCAATTTAGTATTAAAGATTAAATTAAAGATCGTCCACAATTGTCTAAAATTATTTCGTTTTTGGTATTTGTTTTCAGACTTATAAATATTGATAAGCAATTTATATAATATTTGGAATATCAAGGTAAGTTGAATGTTTTTTTTTTACTTGTGTTATTTTAAAATAAACAGGAACTTTCCGTACCGTAGTCTGTTCAGGGTCAGAATATTTTCAAAGTGGATCAGCTTTGGATTCAGTACGCGGTAGCGACGCGAACGATCTATGGCGCATGCTTGACGTAACTAAGTTCTCATACACCTACTATGTTTACTACAAATTCTCAAGCAGACTCGGCCCGATTAGGCGGGTTTTTCCGAAAATCGTCGGCATTTTTGCAGACGAACTATAATTTATCATGAACTTATCAATAAATAAAGTATGAGTTCATGACTTAAGCAATCACACTCTCTGCTCTTGTCCAGGTATTTGCAACTTTACATATTTTGTTACGGTGTTGTTTCATGTTACTTATTTTTTCTTACTGTAGCACTTTCTTTTTGAAAGCCATGAGCGAACGTATATATGTCAAGAGTGAATATTGGATAATTTTCCGAGTTTTGCTTGGACTCTATTAGGGCCGGGATCCTTGTTGTGAAATTGCAGAATTTCCGGACAGATCCGGATTATGTTGTTTGTGAGTCCGGCCACTACTACTTATAACACAACTGTCGATCTTTAGTCACAAGGTGGTGTGAAAGATTTAAAAAGGACAATAAAATGATTGATAAATACTGCGACGGTTGATGACGTCATTCACTTTGACGCGTGACGAATAAGTGATGGGAGAAATTCGAGGGACCCATTCTAGGACGTATTTATACAAGCATGTGAGCATGCTAACCCAGTCACCAACATTTATGAAAACACGTTTTGTCGAGTATGAGTCACTGGTGGATCGCGCCGCCGAGGCGCGGTCAATCAGTGGCTCATACCTGATAGAACTCCTGATTGGGAAAAGCTATTTGATTTAAATCAGGCACGGATAAGGCTCAGTTAATAAGACAGGAAAACTGGTGATGAAATCGAGGAATTATCACAGCTCTGATTTCGCAGAAAATTGTCCATCGGACCAGCAGGAAGCATAAATCTGTATTGTAACTGCGCCTTTCACTCTTTTCACGATAATTTTAAACAGAAATATCAATAGAAATGTGAATAACCTCGTTGTGCTCGATATTTTTTGAGACAGAAACTTGAAAATGTGAATTTATTTTTAGTCGTGGATATTTCTGTGGCATATGTCAAAAAAAAATTGTGCAAATACGACGACGCGCCTTTTTCTTTTTTGATTAGGTCAGACCTACTCGAGATGAAATAAGGAAATCGTACAGAATATCTTGCTTGGTATTGAAGTGAAAAATAAATATACCATATAGTAACAGTTGTACGTCACGTGCGTTGGGGGGGGGGGGGGGGGGGGGGGGGGGGCAATTAGACTGGTAAATATTTGTGAGTAACCTGGTTTTACTTTAGAAAATAGTAATTTGATAGAAAACCAGATAAACCCATCATCCACCCAATCAGTAATTTAATTTTGTCAAGCATGAGCCGCAGATGGACCGCCTCTCAACGACAATATCCATCAGTGGCCCATACTTAACAAAGATATCTTTTGACAGAATGTTTCCGATCGGCCAGGTATTTTTGAAAGATTTGAATCGTCGAATGGTTATCCAGTTTTTATACTACGTTTGTATGCAGTTTTTAATCAAATGCCCTGTTAAAAATCGTTAAATTTACCTATTTTACTTAGTAAATGTTTTAGATTAAACTTCAAATAAAAAACTCAGTCAAAATTAAATTAGATAAATCAGATATCAGTAAAACTAAGTAAAAATATTTTAAGAAGAAACTCTGTACACTGGGTAAATGCGGTATTTTTGTCTAAAATTGCCAACGCAATAGTAGAAGTTGAAGGATTGTGGATTTGTTCTAGGAATTAATTATCTTGATGTCGTGAGTCTGCTAGATCAGGCGAGACGTTGCTTGGATATTCGGATTTCGATGTTAGGGCGTCGATAATATTATACCGGTGCCGGTATTATTGAAGAGAAATGTTTTGTCAAATAATGCCCATTGATAGTTCGCATCTCTGAAAGGCGGACCACGTGCGATGCAATACAACATCCTCTGCGGGGGCCTTTTCTTTTCCAATATTGTTAAAACGCGACCTACGTCGTTTGATTTCACCCGATAATTCCTCAACTGGGTGAATTTGATCCAAATACATTATACCGTGTATGAGTCAATGCTAGGTTGCTTCAATGAGACGCGGACCGTCTCTGGCTCATACTTGATAAATTAAAATGTCTGATGGGGAAAGCCCCTAAATTAATTTAAATCAGGTACGGATAAGGCTTAGTTAATAAGACAGGAAAACAGGTGAAAACGAGGAGTGGACACCAAAACACTTTATTATGAAACACTTTACACAAATTATACGAATCCGATTCGAACTCATAATGATTCGATTCAGACCAGATTTTAGCGCAATTGATTGAGAAGAACAAGAGTTAGATTTGAGTAGAATTCGAATCTGAAATGCTCTATTCACCCGCGTTAGCTGAGAGTGATTTTTGAATGACATTTTTAATAAGAATCTAAGAAAGTTTATCTGTGCATACATACACTGTAACAAAGTTACACTAAATTTTCTGATCAATTACATATTTCCAAAGTTAAAAACGTCATTTTGGCGAGATTTTTGCCAATTATGGGCCGTTGATAGACCGCACCTTTGCGGTGCGCTCCCTCAAGACACCATATTTAGCCAAAAAAGTCAATTTTAAATTTTGTCCTATACCGTCAAGTAAAATTACTGTCAAAGAGCTATCAACTGGCCTTTTGTACGTTGGATATTCAGGCGTTGCTTGGATATTTCTTCGATGTTTTTAGCGTCAATTTACGAGTTACTGACGAGATATGTTTTGTTAAGCATGGGCCACCAATAATGCGCATCTCTGAAAGATGCGCGATGAAGTACAACATCTTCTGAGGGGGGTCTGTTTTCCTTAATATTACTGCGACCTTCAGGAAAAAAACGCCTGTTTGATTTCACATCCCCGGTAGAATCACTATTCCTGGTGCGGGTTACTGATCGATTGCTCTGCCAAGGGTTCTTTCTCTGTGTAGAAACATCTCACAAGAACACTTTTTGTCGAGCATGAGTCACTGATGGATCGCGTCGCCGAGACGCGGGCCATCTGTGGCTCATACCTGACAAGATAAGATTTCTAATTTGTAAACCTAAATTAAATCAGGTGTGGATAAGGCTAATTGGCGAGACAGGAAAATTGGTGATGTGAGTGAGGATAACTTTCATTTCGCAGAATGTTCCCCATCTCTCTAACCACCAACAGGAGTATGAATCTGTAAATGAAGCAACTTATTGCATGCACTGCGCTTTTCGTTGTATTGTTAAGGCGGAAACGTGAATATAAATGTGAATTCTATGGCTAGTTCTGTGGTATACGTCAAAGAAAAATTGAGTCGTGTACGGCACGCGTTCTGTGGTATACGTGAAAAATATTTTTTGGTCATGTACGATACGCATTTTTAACCATGAAAGTGCTAATTTTTTTTTCTCAAAGATAGGTTGGACTCACTCGGAATGAGATAAGGAAGTGGAACAGAATATTTGGTTCTGATATCGAAGTCACGTGATAATCTTTGAGGTGCATTAGAATCATAGTTACAGTTGTTCACCACGAATATCACTATCGTATTTGCCTTTCCAATGCTTTGATGAGCATCCCAAAAATATGCGAGCCATTGACGCGAAACCATGATTTCTCATTTTAGGCTTTAAAAGCCATTTTTGAAAGATTTTTACACGCCTCTGGCGCACATTTTAGTTGCCTTAAAGTGATAGCAATAAAAATATGCGACTGATGCCCAGAATTGAAGACTGATTGATTGTACATCACCACTAGAGAAACTATGATCACTATGTATTTGTGGTCCGATTTTACTGAATGTCCGATTATTACTATCAAGTAAGTCTAGGATACGTGGGAAGTTTGCAATACTATGATGATGGTGCCTAATGTAATTATTTCCAGGCAAAAACTAGGTGAACGATACCCGCTATAGATGATGATAAAATCATCTAGCTCCACTTCGCTTCTTTTTAGTCGTCTCGAATAACGCAGAGAAAATATGTTTGGGCAATTCTGAAGCTCACACATACAGGTCTGAGTTAGCTGTCAGAACACATAAAACTTTTTTTCATATTTTATTGCAGTGGTTTGAGAGTTTTCGGTTCATTGAAATAAAGTGAGGAAGCCAAATCAAAATTTTGTACCAGCAATTGTAGTTGTTGAAAACAGCCAAAAAGGTTTAATTTAATAAACGTCAGCGAATTTTTCTTCCCAAGCCGGATAAGCGAAGTTATAAGCTTTTAAAAGCAATTAATTAGAAAAAAAATATATTACCCGCGTTGTCTTAGTGGTTATCACTAATGATAATAAAAATGTGGGTGTTTTCCACTTTTTACATATGAATAATTTTTGCTTTTCTTCAAAAAAATAAAACTCACCAGCACCCTCACACCTCTCGTCATAAAAATATCGTCGGACAATCACTCGTACCTTAACGTATACATTCAGTAATGAGTGTTTGTGTATGTTATGTTGTTAGACAGAATAATATTGGCCGAAGACATGTACTAGCAGCCACCTATATATACGGCGAATCTTGGTGATGTTGTTCTGAATCTCGGGCAAATTTTGAAAACTTTTATATTTTAGTTAGAATCCGTGAAAAATAATATCGCTTCGACTTCCGACAGAAATGCTTCGATAATGACTCATATTATTTTCCAAATTTTACGCTATGTCGGATACCGTGATAAGTAGACCGTTAAAACCTTTACAAAACAATTCATACAGAAACATTCGCGTGGGAGAAACCGCAAACTCATATTCTTTATTTATTCAAGTATGGCGAGGGGATATAATGGGCATCTGAGGCATAGATTATGTGTGGTGCATGCTTAATATCTCAGCATTTATGCTTTACTGCTGCGTTAAATTTATAGTTCCGCATTTTAACCTGAGATTTCGGAGATTGACGAAAAATAACTTTTCATGTTCAATACCGATAAAGGAGAATATTGTGATTAAGATGAGGCCCGTGCCTCGGTTGCACGTTTTATCGGTGACTCATGCTTGTCAACAGTCCAGTCAATGTTTCCCCCCTACGTAAGAGCTAGTATCGTAGACTGGTGGAATCCTCGTTTGAAATTCTTATAAGATGTTTTATGGTCGTAGGATTTGAAATCAGCTCATCTTATGTTTAGAGTTTGAATATTGTGTAGAAAAGATATGACATAATAAAGTATGAGATTCGAGATGTTTTATGAATGTATTATACAAAACACTAGTTGACTTTAATCAGCTTATGAAAACAACATGAATAGTTGGAATGAAAACGTGGTTGGTTGCACAGGAACGTAGGCGATGAAAGTGGGGATGTAGGATCAGGTCATTCGATAATGATTATTAGTAGCATTTAGATTAAAGTTAAATTTTCACACGCTCACCACGCTTTTCCCTTTGCTACGAATTTTTTTATTTTATCGGAGAAAATTTGATGATGTAATTTTTTCATTAGTCGTCGACTTTCCTATATAATAAGCCTAATTTTGCGTGTATTAGGCGCTTTTTTTGTCATAAAAATGCTAATTGCACTTTACAGCAGGTATCTATTGTTGAGTTTTGAAAGAATAAAAATAAGATTCGGTGAGATTTCATGTCTGTTTGAACATTAGGCAAACTATGATATTGCTATTACACGGAAATACTGTTTTTCAGTGATAAAAGTTTTGTGAAAAATGGGAATTTTGTAGTACTTGTAATATTCCTGAATTTGAGTTTTATGCCACGTGTGTGCTGTTAATGGTAGCTCATTCCATCAACAGACTATAATTGGTTATAAACTCGATTTTGTAGTTCTGTTGTGATATTAGGATGTTAAGTAACTGCAAGAGCTGTGATTTTACCGTATTTAAATAGGAAAATATAATAAAATGAAAACAAATAGAAGAAGCGGACATGTACAATATCAGTGCAGGGTATCGTACTTTGCTGATAATAACTATAGAGATTTTCTAGAGTTGATGAACATCTGCTATATAGCTGTATAAATAGCACTAGTGAGTATTTCATGGGAATAAGGGTGGGGTCGGGATAGGATAGGATTTCATTTTTATCCTGTGGGAGAGGAAACCGAGAATACAGCTTTATCATATTGCGAAATTATTAACGGGGTGTGTCAATGGTGTCGGAGGGTTGGATACTTCAGCATCGCTTGCACAATGCACACATCTCGTACACAATAGCACAGAATAAAGGCCACAAACAATAAACGTCAGGTTACCTTACCGGAGCATTGCTTTGCGTCCATTGTATTCGCATGCCTAACAAAGCACGAGCTTAAGCAAGAAAACGAGCAATTTTCGTTAGCTTGCATTGTAAACAGTTAGGTTGTGTTGGACAGCGTGGAAAAACGCATGAGAATCATTGCGCCAGGGTAAAGCGCAAGGTTGCAATTAAACGAAACTAGAATTACACAATCCACGCAAACATGCATAGCGGCCTTGACAAATCGAGGAGTTCAAAAGATTGAAATTACACAACATGATCAAGATATTGGACATTTATTAATGCCCGTACTGTCTGCTTTATTTACACTTTGCAATCAGCTATCGCGCATGACCATATAATTTGTTTTGAATTTTTGTAACAATTATCGCCCTGCTAATGATGCAGCGTCGTAAATTTGCTCGTGGTAAATTTAAAACTGCTGTGTTGGTTAAATAAAACCATTCTGGCGCATGTTAACAGATAATGTATATTTTTGATCGAGTGTGTGCGATGTTGTTTGGATCATATATAAATGTGGTATTCACCAGCGTATTTGGTGACAGGGAATGGTGTCATTGCCCGCTCGCCGACCGATAAAACCGAGAAAAATGACCTTTTAAGCGCTTCGAAACGTAAGAAATCTCGAGATTTTTTGTGCGTTGGAATTGTTAAAGCTCATTTAATCATCTCGTGTTATGTCTATATTAGCAGTAGGGAAAATACATTTCTATATGAAAGGTGCGGAAGTATGTACAATGTCACATAACACGATATGTTGTAAAAACGGGTATTTGAAAAAAATTGTCTGCAGCGCCCATTGTACCGTCATATTTCGATTGCGAAGTTCGGTACAAAATTCTGAATACGCTACTGGTGGTGTAAGTCTTGATGTAGGTTTCGTCTATTGTGTTATATTTATAATAAGTCGAAATAAAATTTATCACCTATTATATTTTCATTTTTATCAATTCTTATTTCATCTAGTTAATACAACAGCCCAAATGCGCTCGACTCACGGCTTCATATATTTTGTTGGTTGATGAATAAGAAATTATATCGCTTGCGGTTTGATTTTATGATTTCGCAGCAATATATTTCTGTTTTTTATTTATATGTGGTCTTTGTTATGCGTCTTTGTATGTGCAGTTATTGCGAATTATTTTTGTTCAGCGTTTCATTTCGCGCGTATGTATTGCGTATTTTCAAACTTCGAAGTTTTGTCTTCTCACTCGATTTTTCTCTAACTCTATAATGCAAATATGTTATTAATACTCTGGTCACGACGAAGTCGCAATGTAATATGTACAATGTTTTATACTTTCTGTCGTGTTTATATAGGTCTTCAAAATAAACTAAGGCTATGTATAGTATTCAATTTAGTATTAAAGATTAAATTAAAGATCGTCCACAATTGTTTAAAATTATTTCGTTTTTGGTATTTGTTTTCAGACTTATAAATATTGATGAACTTATTAATAAATAAAGAATGAGTTCATGACTTAAGCAATCACAATCTCTGCTCTTGTCCAGGTGTTTGCAACTTTACATATTTTGTTACGGTGTTGTTTCATGTTACTTATTTTTTCTTACTGTAGCACTTTCAACTTTTTTTTTTGAAAGCCATGAGCGAACGTATATATGTCAAGAGTGAATATTGGATAATTTTCCGAGTTCTGCTTGGACTCTATTAGGGCCGGGATCCTTGTTGTGAAATTGCAGAATTTCCGGACAGATCCGGATTATGTTGTTTGTGAGTCCGGCCACTACTACTTATAACACAACTGTCGATCTTTAGTCACAAGGTGGTGTGAAAGATTTAAAAAGGACAATAAAATGATTGATAAATACTGCGACGGTTGATGACGTCATTCACTTTGACGCGTGACGAATAAGTGATGGGAGAAATTCGAGGAACCCATTCTAGGAGGTATTTATGCAAGCATGTGAGCATGCTATCCCAGTCACAAACATTTTATGAAAACACGTTTTGTCGAGTATGAGTCACTGATGGATCGCGCCGCCGAGGCGCGGTCTATCAGTGGCTCATACCTGATAAAACTCTTGATTGGGGAAAGCTTGTATTTGATTTAAATCAGGTACGGATAAGGCTTAGTTAATAAGACAGGATAACTGGTGATGAAATCGAGGAATTATCACAGCTCTGATTTCGCAGAAAATTGTCCATCGGACCAGCAGGAAGCATAAATCTGTATTGTAACTGCGCCTTTCACTCTTTTCACGATAATTTTAAACAGAAATATCAATAGAAATGTGAATAACCTCGTTGTGCTCGATATTTTTTGAGGCAGAAACTTGAAAATGCGAATTTCTTTAGTCGCGGATATTTCTGTGGCAATGTCAAAAACAATTTGTGCATATACGACAACGCGCATTTTACTTTTTTAATTAGGTCAGACATGCCCGAGATGAGATAAGGAAGTCGCACGGAATATCTTGCTTGGTGTTGAAGTGGAAAATAAACTAACCATATAGCAGTTGTACGTCACGTGCGTCGCACTGGCGTATTTGGGGGGGGGGGGGGGGGGGGGGGGTTGTTAGGGGGTTGCAATTAGAATCACTATGACTGGTATTGACTCGATTTTACCATATAATTAGATAAATATTTCTGAGTGACCTAGTTTTACTTTAGAAACTAGTAATTTGATAGAAAACCAGATAAACCCGACATCCACCCAATCAGTAATTTTATTTTGTCAAGCATGAGCCGCAGATGAACCGCCTCTCAACGACAATATCCATCAGTGGCCCATACTTAACAAAATATCCTTTGACAGAATGTTTCCGATCGGCCAGGCATGTTTGAAAGATATGAATCGTCGAATAGTTATCCAGTTTTTATACTATGCACGTATGCAGTTTTTTAATCAAGCGCCCTGTTAAAAAAATAGTTAAATTTACCTATTTTACTTAGTAAATGTTTTAGAATAAACTTCAAATAAAAAATCTCGGTCAAAATTAAATTAGATAAATCAGATATCAGTAAAACTAAGTAAAAATATTTTAAGAAGAAACTCTGTACACTGGGTAAATGCGGTATTTTTACCTAAAATTGCCAACGCAATAGAAAAAGTTGAAGGATTGTGGATTTGTTCTAGGAATTAATTATCTTGATGTCGTGAGTCTGCTAGATCAGACGAATCGTTGCTTGGATATTCGGATTTCGATGTTAGGGCGTCGATAATATTATACCGGTACCGGTATTATTGAAGAGAAATGTTTTGTCAAATAATGTCCATTGATAGTTCGCATCTCTGAAAGGCGGTCCTTACACGGAACACGTGCGATGCAATACAACATCCTCTGCGGGGGCCTTTTCTTTTCCAATATTGTTAAAACGCGACCTACGTCGTTTGATTTCACCCTATAATTCCTCAACTGGGTGAATTTGATCCAAATACATTATACCGTGTATAAGTCAATGCTAGGTTGCTTCAATGAGACGCGGACCGTCTCTGGCTCATACTTGATAAATTAAAATGTCTGATGGGGAAAGCCCCTAAATTAATTTAAATCAGGTACGGATAAGGCTTAGTTAATAAGACAGGAAAACTGGTGAAAACGAGGAGTGGACACCAAAACACTTTATTATGAAACACTTTACACAAATTATACGAATCCGATTCGAACTCATAATGATTCGATTCAGACCAGATTTTAGCGCAATTGATTGAGAAGAACAAGAGTTAGATTTGAGTAGAATTCGAATCTGAAATGCTCCTATTCACCCGCGTTAGCTGAGAGTGATTTTTGAATGACATTTTTAATAAGAATCTAAGAAAGTTTATCTGTGCATACACTGTAACAAAGTTACACTAAATTTTCTGATCAATTACATATTTCCAAAGTTAAAAACGTCATTTTGGCGAGATTTTTGCCAATTATGGGCCGTTGATAGACCGCACCTTTGCGGTGCGCTCCCTCAAGACACCATATTTAGCCAAAAAAGTCAATTTTGAATTTTGTTCTATACCGTCAAGTAAAATTACTGTCAAAGAGCTATCAACTGGCCTTTTGTACGTTGGATATTCAGGTGTTGCTTGGATATTTCTTCGATGTTTTTAGCGTCAATTTACGAGTTACTGACGAGATATGTTTTGTTAAGCATGGGCCACCAATAATGCGCATCTCTGAAAGATGCGCGATGAAGTACAACATCTTCTGAGGGGGGTCTGTTTTCCTTAATATTACTGCGACCTTCAGGAAAAAAAACGCCTGTTTGATTTCACATCCCCGGTAGAATCACTATTCCTGGTGCGGGTTACTGATCGATTGCTCTGCCAAGGGTTCTCTGTGTAGAAACATTTCACAAGAACACTTTTTGTCGAGCATGAGTCACTGATGGATCGCGTCGCCGAGACGCGGGCCATCTGTGGCTCATACCTGACAAGATAAGATTTCTAATTTGTAAACCTAAATTAAATCAGGTGTGGATAAGGCTAATTGGCGCGAGACAGGAAAAATTGGTGATGTGAGTGAGGATAACTTTCATTTCGCAGAATGTTCCCCATCTTTCTAACCACCAACAGGAGTATGAATCTGTAAATGAAGCAACTTATTGCATGCACTGCGCTTTTCGTTGTATTGTTAAGGCGGAAACGTGAATATAAATGTGAATTCTATGGCTAGTTCTGTGGTATACGTCAAAGAAAAATTGAGTCGTGTACGGCACGCGTTCTGTGGTATACGTGAAAAAATATTTTTTTGGTCATGTACGATACGCATTTTTAACCATGAAAGTGCTAATTTTTCTCAAGATAGGTTGGACTCACTCGGAATGAGATAAGGAAGTGGAACAGAATATTTGGTTCTGATATCGAAGTCACGTGATAATCTTTGAGGTGCATTAGAATCGTAGTCACAGTTGTTCACCACGAATATCACTATCGTATTTGCCTTTCCAATGCTTTGATGAGCATCCCAAAAATATGCGAGCCATCGACGCGAAACCATGATTTCTCATTTTAGGCTTTAAAAGCCATTTTTGAAAGATTTTTTACACGCCTCTGGCGCACATTTTTTTTAGTTGCCTTAAAGTGATAGCAATAAAAAATATGCGACTGATGCCCAGAAAATGAAGACTGATTGATTGTACATCACCACTAGAGAAACTATGATCACTATGTATTTATGGTCCGATTTTACTGAATGTCCGATTATTACTATCAAGTAAGTCTAGGATACGTGGGAAGTTTGCAATACTATGATGATGGTGCCTAATGTAATTATTTCCAGGCAAAAACTAGGTGAACGATACCCGCTATAGATGATGATAAAATCATCTAGCTCTACTTCGCTTCTTTTTAGTCGTCTCGAATAACGGAGAGAAAATATGTTTGGGCAATTCTGAAGCTCACACATACAGGTCTGAGTTAGCTGTCAGAACACATAAAACTTTTTTTCATATTTTATTGCAGTGGTTTGAGAGTTTTCGGTTCATTGAAATAAAGTGAGGAAGCCAAATCAAACTTTTGTACCAGCAATTGTAGTCGTTGAAAACAGCCAAAAAGGTTTAATTTAATAAACGTCAGCGAATTTTTCTTCCCAAGCCGGATAAGCGAAGTTATAAGCTTTTAAAAGCAATTAATTAGAAAAAAGTATATTACCGCGTTGTCTTAGTGGTTATCACTAATGATAATAAAAATGTGGGTGTTTTCCACTTTTTACATATGAATAATTTTTGCTTTTCTTCAAAAAATAACTCACCAGCACCCTCACACCTCTCGTCATAAAAATATCGTCGGACAATCACTCGTACCTTAACGTATACATTCAGTAATGAGTGTTTGTGTATGTTATGTTGTTAGACAGAATAATATTGGCCGAAGACATGTACTAGCAGCCACCTATATATACGGCGAATCTTGGTGATGTTGTTCTGAATCTCGGGCAAATTTTGAAAACTTTTATATTTTAGTTAGAATCCGTGAAAAATAATATCGCTTCGACTTCCGACAGAAATGCTTCGATAATGACTCGTATTATTTTCCAAATTTTACACTATGTCGGATACCGTGATAAGTAGACCGTTAAAACCTTTACAAAACAATTCATACAGAAACATTCGCGTAGGAGAAACCGCAAACTCATATTCTTTATTTATTCAAGTATGGCGAGGGGATATAATGGGCATCTGAGGCATAGATTATGTGTGGTGCATGCTTAATATCTCAGCATTTATGCTTTACTGCTGCGTTAAATTTATAGTTCCGCATTTTAACCTGATATTTCGGAGATTGACGAAAAATAACTTTTCATGTTCAATACCGATAAAGGAGAATATTGTGATTAAGATGCGGCCCGTGCCTCGGTTGCACGTTTTATCGGTGACCCATGCTTGTCAACAGTCCAGTCAATGTTCCCCCCCTACGTAAGAGCTAGTATCGTAGACTGGTGGAATCCTCGTTTGAAATTCTTATAAGATGTTTTATGGTCGTAGGACTTGAAATCAGCTCATCTTATGTTTAGAGTTTGAATATTGTGTAGAATAGATATGACATAATAAAGTATGAGATTCGAGATGTTTTATGAATGTATTATACAAAACACTAGTTGACTTTAATCAGGTTATGAAACAACATGAATAGTTGGAATGAAACGTGGTTGGTTGCACAGGAACGTAGGCGATGAAAGTGGGGATGTAGGATCAGGTCATTCGATAATGATTATTAGTAGCATTTAGATTGAAGTTAAATTTTCACACGCTCACCACGCTTTCCCTTTGCTACGAATTTTTATTTTATCGGAGAAAATTTGATGATGTAATTTTTTCATTAGTCGTCGACTTTCCTATATAATAAGCCTAATTTTGCGTGTATTAGGCGCTTTTTGTCATAAAAATGCTAATTGCACTTTACAGCAGGTATTTATTGCTGCGTTTTGAAAGAATAAAATAAGATTCGGTGAGATTTCATGTCTGTTTGAACATTAGGCAAACTATGATATTGCTATTACACGGAAGTTTTTCAGAGGTAAAAGTTTTGTGAAAAATGGGAATTTTGTAGTACTTGTAATCTTCCTGAATTTGAGTTTTATGCCACGTGTGTGCTGTTAATGGTAGCTCATTCCATCAACAGACTATAATTGGTTATAAACTCGATTTTGTAGTTTTGTTGTGATATTAGTATGTTAAGTAACTGCAAGAGCTGTGATTTTACCGTATTTAAATAGGAAAATATAATAAAATGAAAACAAATAGAAGAAGCGGACATGTACAATATCAGTGCAGGGTATCGTACTTCGCTGACAATAACTATAGAGATTTTCTAGAGTTGATGAACATCTGCTATATAGCTGTATAAATAGCACTAGTGAGTATTTCATGGGAATAAGGGTGGGGTCGGGATAGGATAGGATTTCATTTTTATCCTGTGGGAGAGGAAACCGAGAATACAGCTTTATCATATTGCGAAATTATTAACGGGGTGTGTTGGTATGTCAGTGGTGTCGGAGGGTTGGATACTTCAACATCGCTTGCACAACGCACACATCTCGTACACAATAGCACAGAATAAAGGCCACAAACAATAAACGTCAGGTTACCTTACCGGAGCATTGCTTTGCGTCCATTGTATTCCCATGCCTAACAAAGCACGAGCTTAAGCAAGAAAACGAGCAATTTTCGTTAGCTTGCATTGTAAACAGTTAGGTTGTGTTGGACAGCATGGACAAACGCATGAGAATCATTGCGCCAGGGTAAAGCGCAAGGTTGCAATTAAACGAAACTAGAATTACACAATCCACGCAAAACATGCATAGCGGCCTTGACAAATCGGGAGGAGTTCAAAAGATTGAAATTACACAACATGATCAAGATATTGGACATTTATTAATGCCCGTACTGTCTGCTTTATTTACACTTTGCAATCAGCTATCGCGCATGACCATATATAATTTGTTTTGAATTTTTGTAAACAATTATCGTCCTGCTAATGATGCAGCGTCGTAAATTTGCTCGTGGTAAATTTAAAACTGCTGTGTTGGTTAAATAAAACCATGCTGGCGCATGTTAACAGATAATGTATATTTTTGATCGAGTGTGTGCGATGTTGTTGGGATCATATATAAATGTGGTATTCACCAGCGTATTTGGTGACAGGGAATGGTGTCATTGCCCGCTGGCCGACCGATAAAACCGAGAAAAAATGACCTTTTAAGCGCTTCGAAACGTAAGAAATCTCGAGATTTTTTTGTGCGTTGGAATTGTTAAAGCTCATTTAATCATCTCGTGTTATGTCTATATTAGCAGTAGGGAAAATACATTTCTATATGAAAGGTGCGGAAGTATGTACAATGTCACATAACACGTTATGTTGTAAAAACGGGTATTTGAAAAAATTGTCTGCAGCGCCCATTGTACCGTCATATTTCGATTGCGAAGTTCGGTACAAAATTTCTGAATACACTACTGGTGGTGTAAGTCTTGATGTAGGTTTCGTCTATTCGTGTTATATTTATTATATAAGTCGAAATAAAATTTATCACCTATTATATATTTTCATTTTTATCAATTGTTATTTCATCTAGTTTATATCAACAGCCCAAATGCGCTCGACTTACGGCTTCATATATTTTGTTGGTTGATGAATAAGAAATTATATCGCTTGCGGTTTTGATTTTATGATTTCGCCGCAATATATTTCTGTTGTTCATTTATATGTGTGGTCTTTGTTATGCGTCTTTGTACGTGCAGTTATTGCGAATTATTTTTTGTTCAGCGTTTCATTTCGCGCGTATGTATTGCGTATTTTCAAACTTCGAAGTTTTGTCTTCTCACTCGATTTTTCTCTAACTCTATAATGCAAAATATGTTATTAATACTACTCTGGTCACGACGAAGTCGCAATGTAATATGTACAAATGTTTTTATACTTTCTGTCGTGTTTATATAGGTCTTCAAAATAAAAACTAAGGCTATGTATAGTATTCAATTTAGTATTAAAGATTAAATTAAAGATCGTCCACAATTGTCTAAAATTATTTCGTTTTTGATATTTGTTTTCAGACTTATAAATATTGATAAGCAATTTATATAATATTTGGAATATCAAGGTAGGTTGAATGGTTTTTTTTTACTTGTGTTATTTCAAAATAAACAGGAACTTTCCGTACCGTAGTCTGTTCAGGGTCAGAATATTTTCAAAGTGGATCAGCTTTGGATTCAGTACGCGGTAGCGACGCGATCGATCTATGGCGCATGCTTGACATAACTAAGTTCTCATACACCTACTATGTTTACTACAAATTCTCAAGCAGACTCGGCCCGATTAGGCGGGTTTTTCCCATTTTTTTTGCAGACGAACTATAATTTATCATGAACTTATTATTAAATAAAGAATGAGTCACAAGTTCATGACTTAAGCAATCACAATCTCTGCTCTTGTCCAGGTGTTTGCAACTTTACATATTTTGTTACGGTGTTGTTTCATGTTACTTATTTTTTCTTACTGTAGCACTTTCAACTTTTTTTTTGAAAGCCATGAGCGAACGTATGTCAAGAGTGAATATTGGATAATTTTCCGAGTTCTGCTTGGACTCTATTAGGGCCGGGATCCTTGTTGTGAAATTGCAGAATTTCCGGACAGATCCGGATTATGTTGTTTGTGAGTCCGGCCACTACTACTTATAACACAACTGTCGATCTTTAGTCACAAGGTGGTGTGAAAGATTTAAAAAGGACAATAAAATGATTGATAAATACTGCGACGGTTGATGACGTAATTCACTTTGACGCGTGACGAATAAGTGATGGGAGAAATTCGAGGAACCCATTCTAGGACGTATTTATGCAAGCATGTGAGCATGCTATCCCAGTCACAAACATTTTATGAAAACACGTTTTGTCGAGTATGAGTCACTGGTGGATCGTGCCGCCGAGGCGCGGTCAATCAGTGGCTCATACCTGATAAAACTCCTGATTGGGGAAAGCTTGTATTTGATTTAAATCAGGTACGGATAAGGCTTAGTTAATAAGACAGGAAAACTGGTGATGAAATCGATGAGTTATCACAACTCTGATTTCGCAGAAAACTGTCCATCGGACCAGCAGGAAGCATAAATCTGTATTGTAACTGCGTCTTTCACTCTTTTCACGATAATTTTAAACAGAAATATCAATAGAAATGAGAATAACCTCGTTGTGCTCGATATTTTTTGAGGCAGAAACTTGAAAATGCGAATTTCTTTAGCCGCGGATATTTCTGTGGCAATGTCAAAAACAATTTGTGCATATACGACGACACTCATTTTACTTTTTTAATTAGGTCAGACATGCCCGAGATGAGATAAGGAAGTCGCACAGAATATCTTGCTTGGTGTTGGAGAGAAAAATAATCTAACCATATAGCAGTTGTACGTCACGCGCGTCGCACTGGCGTATTTGGGGGGGGGGTTGTTAGGGGGTTGCAATTAGAATCACTATGACTGGTATTGACTCGATTTTACCATATAATTAGATAAATATTTCTGAGTGACCTAGTTTTACTTTAGAAACTAGTAATTTGATAGAAAACCAGATAAACCCGACATCCACCCAATCAGTAATTTTATTTTGTCAAGCATGAGCCGCAGATGAACCGCCTCTCAACGACAATATCCATCAGTGGCCCATACTTAACAAAATATCCTTTGACAGAATGTTTCCGATCGGCCAGGCATGTTTGAAAGATATGAATCGTCGAATAGTTATCCAGTTTTTATACTATGCACGTATGCAGTTTTTTAATCAAGCGCCCTGTTAAAAAAATAGTTAAATTTACCTATTTTACTTAGTAAATGTTTTAGATTAAACTTCAAATAAAAAACTCAGTCAAAATTAAATTAGATAAATCAGATATCAGTAAAACTAGGTAAAAATATTTTAAGAAGAAACTCTGTACACTGGGTAAATGCGGTATTTTTACCTAAAATTGCCAACGCAATAGTAAAAGTTGAAGGATTGTGGATTTGTTCTAGGAATTAATTATCTTGATGTCGTGAGTCTGCTAGATCAGGCGAGACGTTGCTTGTATATTCGGATTTCGATGTTAGGGCGTCGATAATATTATACCGGTGCCGGTATTATTGAAGAGAAATGTTTTGTCAAATAATGTCCGTTGATAGTTCGCATCTCTGAAAGGCGGTCCTTACACGGAACACGTGCGATGCAATACAACATCCTCTGCGGGAGCCTTTTCTTTTCCAATATTGTTAAAACGCGACCTACGTCGTTTGATTTCACCCGATAATTCCTTAACTGGGTGAATTTGATCCAAATACATTATACCGTGTATGAGTCAATGCTAGGTTGCTTCAATGAGACGCGGACCGTCTCTGGCTCATACTTGATAAATTGAAATGTTTGATTGGGAAAGCCCCTAAATTAATTTAAATCAGGTACGGATAGGGTTGAGTGAATAAGACAGAAAAACTGGTGAAAACGAGGAGTGGACACCAAAACACTTTATTATGAAACACTTTACACAAATTATACGAATCTGATTCGAACTCATAATGATTCGATTCAGACCAGATTTTACCGCAATTAATTGAGAAGAACAAGAGTTAGATTTGAGTAGAATTCGAATCTGAAACGCTCTATTCACCCGCGTAAGCTGAGAGTGATTTTTGAATGACATTTCTAATAAGAATCTAAGAAAGTTTATCTGTGCATACACTGTAACAAAGTTACACTAAATTTTCTGATCAATTACATATTTCCAAAGTTAAAAAAAACGCGTCATTTTGGCGAGATTTTTGCCAATTATGGGCCGTTGATAGACCGCACCTTTGCGGTGCGCTCCCTCAAGACACCATATTTAGCCAAAAAAGTCAATTTTGAATTTTGTCCTATACCGTCAAGTAAAATTACTGTCAAAGAGCTATCAACTGGCCTTTTGTACGTTGGATATTCAGGCGTTGCTTGGATATTCCTTCGATGTTTTTAGCGTCAATTTACGAGTTACTGACGAGATATGTTTTTGTTAAGCATGGGCCACCAATAATGCGCATCTCTGAAAGATGCGCGATGAAGTACAACATCTTCTGAGGGGGTCTGTTTTCCTTAATATTACTGTGACCTTCAGGAAAAAAAAACGCCCGTTTGATTTCACATCCCCGGTAGAATCACTATTCCTGGTGCGGGTTACTGATCGATTGCTCTGCCAAGGGGTTCTCTGTGTAGAAAACATTTCACAAGAACACTTTTTTGTCGAGCATGAGTCACTGATGGATCGCGTCGCCGAGACGCGGGCCATCTGTGGCTCATACCTGACAAGATAAGATTTCTAATTTGTAAACCTAAATTAAATCAGGTGTGGATAAGGCTAATTGGCGAGACAGGAAAATTGGTGATGTGAGTGAGGATAACTTTCATTTCGCAGAATGTTCCCCATCTCTCTAACCACCAACAGGAGTATGAATCTGTAAATGAAGCAACCTATTGCATGCACCCCGCTTTTCGTTGTATTGTTAAGGCGGAAACGTGAATATAAATGTGAATTCTATGGCTAGTTCTGTGGTATACGTCAAAGAAAAATTGAGTCGTGTACGGCACGCGTTCTGTGGTATCCGTGAAAAATATTTTTTGGTCATGTACGATACGCATTTTTAACCATGAAAGTGCTAATTTTTCTCAAGATAGGTTGGACTCACTCGGAATGAGATAAGGAAGTGGAACAGAATATTTGGTTCTGATATCGAAGTCACGTGATAATCTTTGAGGTGCATTAGAATCATAGTTACAGTTGTTCACCACGAATATCACTATCGTATTTGCGAGCCATTGACGCGAAACCATGATTTCTCATTTTAGGCTTTAAAAGCCATTTTTGAAAGATTTTTACACGCCTCTGGCGCACATTTTAGTTGCCTTAAAGTGATAGCAATAAAAATATGCGACTGATGCCCAGAATTGAAGACTGATTGATTGTACATCACCACTAGAGAAACTATGATCACTATGTATTTATGGTCCGATTTTACTGAATGTCCGATTATTACTATCAAGTAAGTCTAGGATACGTGGGAAGTTTGCAATACTATGATGATGGTGCCTAATGTAATTATTTTCAGGCAAAAACTAGGTGAACGATACCCGCTATAGATGATGATAAAATCATCTAGCTCTACTTCGCTTCTTTTTAGTCGTCTCGAATAACGCAGAGAAAATATGTTTGGGCAATTCTGAAGCTCACACATACAGGTCTGAGTTAGCTGTCAGAGCACACCAAACTTTTTTTGTTATTTTATTGCAGTGGCTGCATGGGTTTGAGAGTTTTCGGTTCATTGAAATGAAGTGAGGAAGCCAAATCAAAATTTTGTACCAACAATTGTAGTTGTTGAAAACAGCCAAAAGGTTTAATTTGATAAACGTCAGCGAATCTCTCCTCCCAAGCCGGATAAGCAAAGTTATAAGCTTTTAAAAGCAATTAATTAGAAAAAAATATATTACCGCGTTGTCTTAGTGGTTATCACTATTGATAATAAAATGTGGGTGTTTTCCACTTTTTACATTTGAATAATTTTTGCTTTTCTTCAAAAAATAACTCACCAGCACCCTCACACCTCTCGTCATAAAAATATCGTCGGACAATCACTCGTACCTTAACGTATACATTCAGTATTGAGTGTTTGTGTATGCTATGTTGTTAGACAGAATAATATTGGCCGAAGACATGTACTAGCAGCCATCTATATATACGGCAAATCTTGGTGATGTTGTTCTGAATCTCGGGCAAATTTGGAAAACTTTTATATTTTAGTTAGAATCAGTGAAAAATAATATCGCTTCGACTTCCGACAGAAATGCTTCGATAATGACTCATATTATTTTCCAAATTTTACACTATGTCGGAT
Source organism: Styela plicata (assembly GCA_963675895.2). Taxonomy (NCBI): domain Eukaryota; kingdom Metazoa; phylum Chordata; class Ascidiacea; order Stolidobranchia; family Styelidae; genus Styela; species Styela plicata. Next base: position 7,637,318 of record OZ023147.1, read on the forward strand.
ACCGTGATAAGTAAAAGACCGTTTTTAAAACCTTTACAAAACAATTCATACAGAAACATTCGCGTAGGAGAAAACCGCAAACTCATATTCTTTATTTATTCAAGTATGGCGAGGGGATATAATGGGCATCTGAGGCATAGATTATGTGTGGTGCATGCTTAATATCTCAGCATTTATGCTTTACTGCTGCGTTAAATTTATAGTTCCGCATTTTAACCTGAGATTTCGGAAATTGACGAAAAATAACTTTTCATGTTCAATACCGATAAAGGAGAATATTGTGATTAAGATGAGGCCCGTGCCTCGGTTGCACGTTTTATCGGTGACTCATGCTTGTCAACAGTCCAGTCAATGTTTCCCCCCTACGTAAGAGCTAGTATCGTAGACTGGTGGAATCCTCGTTTGAAATTCTTATAAGATGTTTTATGGTCGTAGGATTTGAAATCAGCTCATGTTATGTTTAGAGTTTGAATATTGTGTAGAATAGATATGACATAATAAAGTATGAGATTCGAGATGTTTTATGAATGTATTATACAAAACACTAGTTGACTTTAATCAGATTATGAAACAACATGAATAGTTGGAATGAAACGTGGTTGGTTGCACAGGAACGTAGGCGATGAAAGTGGGGATGTAGGATCAGGTCATTCGATAATGATTATTAGTAGCATTTAGATTAAAGTTAAATTTTCACACGCTCACCACGCTTTCCCTTTGCTACGAATTTTTATTTTATCGGAGAAAATTTGATGATGTAATTTTTTCATTAGTCGTCGACTTTCCTATATAATAAGCCTAATTTTGCGTGTGTTAGGCGCTTTTTGTCATAAAAATGCTAATTGCACTTTACAGCAGGTATCTATTGTTGAGTTTTGAAAGAATAAAATAAGATTCGGTGAGATTTCATGTCTGTTTGAACATTAGGCAAACTATGATATTGCTATTACACGGAAATACTGTTTTTCAGTGATAAAAGTTTTGTGAAAAATGGGAATTTTGTAGTACTGAATTTGAGTTTTATGCCACGTGTGTGCTGTTAATGGTAGCTCATTCCATCAACAGACTATAATTGGTTATAAACTCGATTTTGTAGTTCTGTTGTGATATTAGGATGTTAAGTAACTGCAAGAGCTGTGATTTTACCGTATTTAAATAGGAAAATATAATAATATGAAAACAAATAGAAGAAGCGGACATGTACAATATCAGTGCAGGGTATCGTACTTCGCTGATAATAACTATAGAGATTTTCTAGAGTTGATGAACATCTGCTATATAGCTGTATAAATAGCACTAGTGAGTATTTCATGGGAATAAGGGTGGGGTCGGGATAGGATAGGATTTCATTTTTATCCTGTGGGAGAGGAAACCGAGAATACAGCTTTATCATATTGCGAAATTATTAACGGGGTGTGTTGGTATGTCAGTGGTGTCGGAGGGTTGGATACTTCAACATCGCTTGCACAATGCACACATCTCGTACACAATAGCACAGAATAAAGGCCACAAACAATAAACGTCAGGTTATCTTACCGATGCATTGTTTTGCGTTCATTGTATTCGCATGCCTAACAAAGCACAAGCTTACGCAAGAAAACGAGCACTTTTCGTTAGCTTGCATTGTAAACAGTTAGGTTGTGTTGGACAGCGTGGACAAACGCATGAGAATCATTGCGCCAGGGTAAAGCGCAAGGTTGCAATTAAACGAAACTAGAATTACACAATCCACGCAAACATGCATAGCGGCCTTGACAAATCGAGGAGTTCAAAAGATTGAAATTACACAACATGATCAAGATATTGGACATTTATTAATGCCCGCACTGTCTGCTTTATTTACACTTTGCAATCAGCTATCGCGCATGACCATATAATTTGTTTTGAATTTTTGTAACAATTATCGTCCTGCTAATGATGCAGCGTCGTAAATTTGCTCGTGGTAAATTTAATACTGCTGTGTTGGTTAAATAAAACCATTCTGGCGCATGTTAACAGATAATGTATATTTTTGATCGAGTGTGTGCGATGTTGTTTGGATCATATATAAAATGTGGTATTCACCAGCGTATTTGGTGACAGGGAATGGTGTCATTGCCCGCTCGCCGACCGATTAAAACCGAGAAAAATGACCTTTTAAGCGCTTCGAAAACGTAAGAAATCTCGAGATTTTTTGTGCGTTGGAATTGTTAAAGCTCATTTTAATCATCTCGTGTTATGTCTATATTAGCAGTAGGGAAAATACATTTCTATATGAAAGGTGCGGAAGTATGTACAATGTCACATAACACGATATGTTGTAAAAACGGGTATTTGAAAAAAATTGTCTGCAGCGCCCATTGTACCGTCATATTTCGATTGCGAAGTTCGGTACAAAATTCTGAATACACTACTGGTGGTGTAAGTCTTGATGTAGGTTTCGTCTATTCGTGTTATATTTATAATAAGTCGAAATAAAATTTATCACCTATTATATTTTCATTTTTATCAATTGTTATTTCATCTAGTTTATATCAACAACCCAAATGCGCTCGACTTACGGCTTCATATATTTTGTTGGTTGATGAATAAGAGATTATATCGGTTGCGGTTTGATTTTATGATTTCGCAGCAATATATTTCTGTTGTTCATTTATATGTGGTCATTGTTATGCGTCTTTGTACGTGCAGTTATTGCGAATTATTTTTGTTCAGCGTTTCATTTCGCGCGTATGTATTGCTTATTTTCAAACTTCGAAGTTTTGTCTTCTCACTCGATTTTTCTCTAACTCTATAATGCAAATATGTTATTAATACTCTGGTCACGACGAAGTCGCAATGTAATATGTACAATGTTTTATAATTTCTGTCGTGTTTATATAGGTCTTCAAAATAAACTAAGGCTATGTATAGTATTCAATTTAGTATTAAAGATTAAATTAAAGATCGTCCACAATTGTCTAAAATTATTTCGTTTTTGGTATTTGTTTTCAGACTTATAAATATTGATAAGCAATTTATATAATATTTGGAATATCAAGGTAGGTTGAATGGTTTTTTTTACTTGTGTTATTTCAAAATAAACAGGAACTTTCCGTACCGTAGTCTGTTCAGGGTCAGAATATTTTCAAAGTGGATCAGCTTTGGATTCGGTACGCGGTAGCGACGCGATCGATCTATGGCGCATGCTTGACATAACTAAGTTCTCATACACCTACTATGTTTACTACAAATTCTCAAGCAGACTCGGCCCGATTAGGCGGGTTTTTCCCATTTTTTTTTGCAGACGAACTATAATTTATCATGAACTTATTATTAAATAAAGAATGAGTCACAAGTTCATGACTTAAGCAAGCACAATCTCTGCTCTTGTCCAGGTGTTTGCAACTTTACATATTTTGTTACGGTGTTGTTTCATGTTACTTATTTTTTCTTACTGTAGCACTTTCAACTTTTTTTTCAAAGCCATGAGCGAACGTATATATGTCGAGAGTGAATATTGGATAATTTTCCGAGTTCTGCTTGGACTCTATTAGGGCCGGGATCCTTGTTGTGAAATTGCAGAATTTCCGGACAGATCCGGATTATTATGTTTGTGAGTCCGGCCACTACTACTTATAACGCAACTGTCGATCTTTAGTCACAAGGTGGTGTGAAAGATTTAAAAAGGACAATAAAATGATTGATAAATACTGCGACGGTTGATGACGTCATTCACTTTGGCGCGTGACGAATAAGTGATGGGAGAAATTCGAGGAACCCATTCTAGGACGTATTTATGCAAGCATGTGAGCATGCTATCCCAGTCACAAACATTTTATGAAAACACGTTTTGTCGAGTATGAGCCCTGACTCATACCTAATAAAACTCCTGATTGGGGAAAGCTTGTATTTGATTTAAATCAGGTACGGATAAGGCTTAGTTAATAAGACAGGGAAACTGGTGATGAAATCGAGGAATTATCACAGCTCTGATTTCGCAGAAAATTGTCCATCGGACCAGCAGGAAGCATAAATCTGTATTGTAACTGCGCCTTTCACTCTTTTCACGATAATTTTAAACAGAAATATCAATAGAAATGAGAATAACCTCGTTGTGCTCGATATTTTTTGAGGCAGAAGAAACTTGAAAATGCGAATTTCTTTAGTCGCGGATATTTCTGTGGCAATGTCAAAAACAATTTGTGCATATACGACGACGCGCATTTTACTTTTTTAATTAGGTCAGACATGCCCGAGATGAGATAAGGAAGTCGCACGGACTATCTTGCTTGGTGTTGAAGTGAAAAATAATCTAACCATATAGCAGTTGTACGTCACGTGCGTCGCACTGGCGTATTTGGGGGGGGGGGGGGGTGTTGGGGGATCGCAATTAGAATCACTATGACTGGTATTGACTCGATTTTACCATATAATTAGGTAAATATTTCTGAGTGACCTAGTTTTACTTTAGAAACTAGTAATTTGATAGAAAACCAGATAAACCCGGCATCCACCCAATCCACCCAAGTAATTGACGACAATATCCATCAGTGGCCCATACTTAACAAAATATCTTTTGACAGAATGTTTCCGATCGGCCAGGCATTTTTGAAAGATATGAATCGTCGAATAGTTATCCAGTTTTTATACTATGCACGTATGCAGTTTTTTAATCAAGCGCCCTGTTAAAAAAATAGTTAAATTTACCTATTTTACTTAGTAAATGTTTTAGATTAAACTTCAAATAAAAAACTCAGTCAAAATTAAATTAGATAAATCAGATATCAGTAAAACTAGGTAAAAATATTTTAAGAAGAAACTCTGTACACTGGGTAAATGCGGTACTTTCACTTAAAATTGCCAACGCAATAGTAAAAGTTGAAGGATTGTGGATTTGTTCCAGGAATTAATTATCTTGATGTCGTGAGTCTGCTAGACGAGATGTTGCTTGTATATTCGGATTTCGATGTTAGGGCGTCGATAATATTATACCGGTGCCGGTATTATTGAAGAGAAATGTTTTGTCAAATAATGTCCATTGATAGTTCGCATCTCTGAAAGGCGGTCCTTACACGGACCACGTGCGATGCAATACATCATCCTTTGCGGGGGCCTTTTCTTTTTGAATATCGTTAAAAACGCGACCTACGTCGTTTGATTTCACCCGATAATTCCTTAACTGGGTCTCATCTAATAAGTGAATTTGATCCAAAAACATTATACCGTGTATGAGTCAATGCTAGGTTACTTCAATGAGACGCGGATCGTCTCTGGCTCATACTTGATAAATTAAAACTTCTGATTGGGAAAGCCCCTAATTAATTTAAATCAGGTACGGATAAGGCTTAGTTAATAAGACAGGAAAACAGGTGAAAACGAGGAGTGGACGCCAAAACACTGATTTCGCAGAAAAGTGTCCATCGGACCAGCAAGCAGCATAAATCTGTCTTGTATATTTGTACTGTAATGTAAACGCATCGTCGTATCTGAAATACTCGAAACAAATAGCGCAAATGAGGTTCGAAATGATAAAAAGCAATTACATTTTTTTAGTGTTGGTACTGACGTACCACGCCACGGCAGTGTGATCCATATTAGTGCTGCATGGGATTATTATTGTGAGCTGTTAAAAATATACGAATCAGATTCGAACTCCTATTGATTCGATTCAGACCAGATTTTGGCGCCATTGATCCAGAAAAACGAGTTAGAATTGAGCATAATCCGAATTGCCCTATTCACCCGCGTTAGTTGAGAGTGGTTTTTGAATGACATTTCTAATAAGAATCTAAAAAAGCTTATCCCGTGCATATACACTTTAACAAAGTTACGGTAAATTTACTGGTCATTTGCAGTGATTGCATATTTCCAAAATTAAAAAAACGCCATGTTGATGAGATTTTCGCCAATTATGGGCCGTTGATTGACCGCACCTTCGCGATGCGTTCCATCAACACCCCGTTTTGTCCAAAAATATTGAATTTTTTTCAATACCGTCAAGTAAAATTACTGTCAAAGACCAGTGATTTTGTTGAATTTTTCGTTACAATGTAGTCATGACGAGCTGTCTACTGGTCTTATCTACTTTGGATATTAAGGCTTTGCTTTTTACGCGTCAATAATATTATAAAATAATGTATTGTTAATCAGGGCATTCTATTACGAATTATTGACGCGATATGTTACGTTTATGCATGTGCCATTCAAAAATTTTGTTTTGCCAAGCATGAGCCATGGTTGAACCGAGCATAGATGTTGCCATCCAACAGTTTGTCGTATTTAGCGAAGTATTTTTGCATAAATTAGTCTACTAGGCTTTGCTGAATAGTTTTTAAGAATGAAATTTCATTACTCACGGAATATTCCTACAAATACTTTATCATATTATTAATGCTACGATTGTATATTAGTTGACCCAGACAGCGAAGGTTGAAGGACCGCTGACTTGTTGCAGGAATTAATTAGCTGGATGTTGTAACATGAATCCATTGGACTATTGTACGTTACGTAGACGTTGTTAGGATGTTCAGGCTTCTTCGATGTTTATACGCCTCATCAATGATATTATTGAATAAAGTTTTGTGAAAGAGAGGTATCACATTACGAATTAATGTTTTGTTAAGTATGAGCCACTGACGCATCTCGTCTCTGAATAAGGTTCATATCTGGCGCGATAGAATACAATATCCTTTGCGGGAGGCTTGTCCTTCACGATGTTATTGAAATTTAAATCTTTAGAAATAAAAATTTCCGCTTGATTTTCATAACAATCGTAAGTTGTGAAAGATGGGGCGTGGACTATCTGTGTCCATTGCCTGGAACAATAAAAGCCCTGACTGATACCTCAATGAAGCAATCAATTATAATCAATGATTGCTTGGGCCATAGATGGATGGTTTGGCGGCCTGATAGGTAAAAGTGCAATCGTACAATGCGAAAGGATGCTGATTATGTCAGAATCAAAGGGTGATAAAATAATTTGTAATTCAATTTTTGAATGACATTTCTAATAAGAATCTAAAAAAGTTTATCCATGTATATATACTGTAACAAAGTTATGGTAAATTTACTGATCATTTGCAGTAATTGCATATTTCCAAAGTTAAAAACGACAAGTTGATGAGATTTCTGCCAATTATGGGCCGTTGATAGATCGTACCTTCGCGATGCGTTCCATCAACACCCCATATTTGGCCAAAGAAGTCAATCTTGATTTTTTTTCAATACCGCCAAGCAAAATTACTGTAAAACCAGTGAAATAGTTGCATTTTTTGTTACAGTAAAGTGATGACAAGGTGTCTACTGGTCTTTTGTACGTTGTATATTATGTCGTTGCTTGGATACTTCTTCGACGTTACGCGTCAATAATATTATAAAACAAAATATTGTGAATTAGGGCATCCTAGTACGAATTATTGACGCGATATGTTATGTTAAGCGTGGACCACGGATGGTGCGAATCTCTGAAGGATGGTCTATGCGCGATAAAGTACAACATTCTCTGCTTGGTTCTTTTTTTTCTTAATATTATTGCGACCTTCAGAAAGAAAAACGCCCGTTTGATTTCAACCGACAATCCCGACAAGTATTTAAGATTGATTGATTGCACATCCCCAATAGAATCACTGTTCCTAGTACGGGTTACTGATCGATTGCTCTGCCAAGATTTATCTGTGTAGAAAATTTTTATGAGGACAGGGTTTGTCGAGTATGAGTCACTGATGGGTCGCGCCACCGAGACGCGGGCCATCTGTGGCTCATACCTGACTGAATAAGATATCTCATTGGTAAACTTAACTCAAATCAGGTGTGGGTAAGGCTTAGTCGGCGAGACGGCAAAATTGGTGATTGGAGCGAGGACAACTCTCAATTCGCAGAATATTTCCCATCTCTCTAACCACCAACAGGAGAAGAAATCTGTCAATGTAAGTCAACCTTTTTGTATAAAATTTTTCAGTAATTTTCGTTGTATTCTTAAGGCTGAAACGTGAATATAAATGTGAATTGTATTAGAATTGGCTAGTTCTTTGGCATACGTCAAAGAATAATTGGGTCATGTACGACACGCATTTTTGACCATAAAAGTTCTAATTTACTTTTATTGAAATAAGTCGGACTCACCCGGAATGAGATAAGGAAGTGAAACAGAATATTTGGTTCTGATATCGAAGTCACGTGATAATCTTTGAGGTGCATTAGAATTATAGTCACAGTTGTTCTACACAAATAGCACTAGCGTATTTGTTTTTTAAAGCTTTGATGAGTATCCCAAAAATGTACGCGCGCCCTAGACGCGCAAGCGTGATTACTGATTTTAGACATTACAATCCTTTTTTGAAAGATTTTTGCGAGCCTCCAGCCCGAAAAATGAGTACAGCTTTGACTCCGCGCAAAAATGCTCCGATTTATCTAAATTCAACCTTCCAAAACTTGGTTCTTGACTGAGCTAGAACTCTTCTTTTTTCCAAATATGAGCCACAGATGCACCTGTGTCTGGCTTTTGTCAGACGAAATGTTTCAGGAATAAATTTGTAAGAATTTGAACATCAGGAATATATATTCTCAGTAAAATACAGAAGGACCGCGCCTCAGCGAAGCGATTTATCATTGGCCAATACCTAATAGGAGCGCGTGTGTATGTGGTTAGTATTTGTAGCAAATGAAGAAAATAAATGTCCTGACTTGAGGGTGGTCACGGTCAGAAATAGTTTGTGGTTTCGTTATGCTTGAGTTACTGTCTCATACTTGACAAAATAAAATTTTCAATTTGGGCGAGGTATGCGCATGAGATACAATGAATCACTATATCAATAGATCGCTTCTCTGAAACACGGTTTATTTATGGTTCATGTGCAATGAAATTAAATATCTTCTGCGGTAGGTCTGTCCTCTGCAATGTTAATAACACAGTTAAATGTCACAAAATCTGAAACAGCTGTTTGATCCAAGCTTATTTTTGTATTGATGTACGAGACGCGGTCCGACTTTGGGGCATGCTTGACTGAATAAGATTGCGGATTTGTTGTAGGAATTAATTACCTCGATGTCTTAACACGAGTCTATTGGTCTATTGTACGTTGCGTAGACGTTGTTAGGATGTTCAGGCTTCTCCGATGTTTATACGCGTCATCGATGATATTATTGAATAAAGTTTTGTGACACAGAGGTACCACATTACGATTTAATGTTTTATCATGCATGGGCCATTGACGCATCAAATCTGAATAAGGTTCATATCTGGTTCATGCACGATAAAATACAAAATCCTTTGCGGGAGGCTTGTCCTTCGCGATGTTATTGAAACTCAAAACTATAGAAATAAAAAAAAACACCTGTTTGTTTTTCACAACAATCGTATTAAACGTGGATAGACTGCTGACTTGTAGGAATTAATTACCTCGATGTCGTAACATGAGTCTATTGGACTATTGTCTGGACTAGGATATTCAGGCGTCTTCGATGTTTATACGCGTCATCAATGATATTATTGAATAAAGTTCTGTGAAAGAGAGGTATCACATTACGATTTGATGTTTTGTTAAGCATGGGCCACTGACGCATCGCGTCTCTGAATGAAGTTCATATCTGGTCCATGCGCGATAGAATACAATATCCTTTGCGGGAGGCTTGTCCTTCACGATGTTATTGAAACTCAAATCTTTAAAAATAAAAACTTCCGTTTGTTTTCCATAACAATCCTAAGCTGTGAAAGATGGGGCGTGGACTATCTGTGTCCAATGCCTGGAAAAATAAAATCCCTGACTGGTACGTCAATGAAGCAATCAATAATAATCAATAATTGCTTGGGCCACAGATGGACGGTTTGGCGGCCTGATAGGTAAAAGTGCAATCGTACTATGCGGAAGGGCGCTGATTATGCCAGAATCGTGTGTAAACACCAAGGTTGGTAACACAATTAATATATCTTAATATATCCGAGACGTCTACCAGTCCGACGTTAACGATTTTGTATTTATAACTCCTCAAGCGTGACAATTTGCGTGAAACGTGACATTTTTGGTCTCAAATTTTAAGCAAATGCTCACATGGCAAAATGTCCTCGTCACAAATTTGAAATTGTCGTCTCTGAAGCACGGTTTATATGTTGTTTCTTATTATGGTCCTTCGAAATGTTAATAAAATTACATTTTACAGAAATTGGATAAACGGTTGTAAATTTTCCCCGACTACCTACTGCCGATGGCTCAGCTGTTAAATAATCAATCCAAACGTTGTACGTATGGAACAATGATGGATTGCTCTGCGCAGAGATATTGTCTTGAGCTGGAAGCTGGATATTTATTTAAGAATCGATCTCGTTCGAGAAATTATACGAATAAGATTCGAACTTATAAAGATTCGGTTTAAACCTGGTTTTGGCGTCATTGACTTAGAAGAACAAGAGTTAGAATTGAGCATAATCCGAATTGCTCTATCCACCCGCGTTAGTTGAGAGTGGTTTTTGAATGACATTTCTAATAGGAATCTAAAAAAGTTTATCCATGTATATATACTGTAACAAAGTTATGGTAAATTTACTGGTCATTTGCAGTAATTGCATATTTCCAAAGTTAAAAACGACATGTTGATGAGATTTTTGCCAATTATGGGCCGTTGATAGATCGCACCTTCGCGATGCGTTCCATCAACACCCATATTTGGCCAAAGAAGTCAATCTTGATTTTTTTCAATACCGTCAAGTAAAATTACTGTAAAACCAGTGATATAGTTGCATTTTTGTTACAGTAAAGTGATGACGAGGTGTCTACTGGTCTTTTGTACGTTGTATATTTTGTCGTTGCTTGGATACTTCTTCGACGTTACGCGTCAATAATATTATAAAACAAAATATTGTGAATTAGGGCATCCTAGTACGAATTATTGACGCGATATGTTATGTTAAGCGTGGACCACGGATGGTGCGAATCTCTGAAGGATGGTCTATGCGCGATAAAGTACAACATCCTCTGCGGGTTTTTTTTTTCCTTAATATTATTGCCACCTTCGGAAAGAAAAACGCCCGTTTGATTTCACCCGACAATCCCGGCAGGTATTTGAGATTGATTGATTGCACATCTTCGGTAGAATCACTATTCCTACTACGGGTTACTGATCGATTGCTCTGCCAAGGTTTGTCTGTGTAGAAACATTTCACGAGAACACTTTTTGTCGAGTATGAGTCACTGATGGATCCCGCCCCGCACGCGGGCCATCTGTGGTTCATACCTGACTGAATAAGATTTCTCATTGGTAAACTTAACTTAAATTAGGTGTGGGTAAAGCTAATTGGCGAGACAGGAAACTTGGTGATTGGAGCGAGGACAACTCTCAATTCGCAGAATATTTCCCATCTCTCTAATTACCAACAGGAGAAGAAATCTGTCAACGTAAGTCAACCTTTTTGCATACTCTGCGCTTTTCGTTGTATTCTTAAGGCTGAAACGTGAATATAAATGTGAATTGTATTAGAATTGGCTAGTTCTTTGGCATACGTCAAAGAATAATTGGGTCATGTACGACACGCATTTTTGACCATAGAAGTTCTAATTTACTTTCTTGAAATAGGTCGGACTCACCCGGAATGAGATAAGGAAGTGAAACAGAATATTTGGTTCTGATATCGAAGTCACGTGATGATCTTTGAGGTGCATTAGAATTATAGTCACAGTTGTTCACCACGAATAGCAGTAGCGTATTTGCCTTTTCAATGCTCTGATGAGTTCCCCAAAAATATAGGCGCGCCTTAGACGCGCAGGGATGATTACTCATTTTAGACCTTACAATTTCTTTTGAAAGATTTCTCCGGACTACTTTTTTAGTTGCTTTATGGTGATAGCGATAAAAATGTGCGACTGATGCCTTGAATGCAAAATTGATTGATTTCACATCACTGGTAGAGCAACTGCGATCGTTATGTATTCCTGGTCCGGGTTGCTGGATGGATTGCTCTGCCAAGGTTCATCCTTGGTTAAAATGAAATCATAGTACGCAAGAATAGTGTTGTGTTTTGTTTGTGTATGTTTTGTCATTAGACAGTATAATTTTACTCAAAGACATGTATATACAACTAATATTGGTGACGTTGTTCTTGATTCTGGGCAAATTTTGAAAACTTTTGCATTTTAGTAAAAACCACTGAAAAATAAGTACCGCTTTGATTTCGCGCAAAAATGCTCCGATTTATCTAAATTCAAACTTCAAAAACTCGGTTCTTGACTAAGCTAGAACTTTTACTTTTTCCAAACATGAGCCACAGATGCACCTATATTTGACTTTTGTCAGACGAAATGTTTCAGGAATAAATTTGTATCATAAGTGTGAGGCAAGAATTTGAACATCAGGAATATATATTCTCGGTAAAATACCAACTATATTCGTTCTAATTTTAGAACTGATGCAAAATTCGAAAAATGTACAATACTGACTATATAAGTATATCCTAAACTCCGGATTGGTCAAGCTTGAGGAACAGATGGACCGCGCCGCAGTGAAGCAATCTATCATTGGCCAATACCTAATAGGAGCGCGTGTGTATGTGGTTAGAAGTTGTAGCAAATGAAGAAAATAAATGTTCTGACTTGAGGGTGGTCCCAGTCAGTAATATTTTGTGGTTTTGTTATGCTTGAGTTACTGTCTCATACTTGACGAAATAAAATTTTCAATTTGGGCGAGGTATGCGCATGAGACACAATGAATCACTATATCAATAGATCGCTTCTCTGAAACACGGTTCATTTATGGTTCATGTGCAAAAAAATTAAATATCTTCTGCGGTGGGTCTGTCCTTTGCAGTGTTAATAATACAGTTAAATGTCACAAAATCTGAAACAGCTGTTTGATCCACGCTTATTTTTGTATTGATGTACGAGGCGAGGTCCGCCTTTGGGGCATGCTTGACTAAATAAAGTCCCCGATTGATACTCGAATCAAGCAATCAATAATTTGCTTTCACCCATCCGCGCAAAATTTCTTCAAAAAGAAATTAAAACTTCGAAAAGAAACACGATTCACGTGTGCCTTATGTTTTGAAAAATTACAAATTTATATTGTGTGACGGCATAGCTTCACCATACTTATAAGTACAATAAAAGACTCGCTCTTTTGAACTATATCTTTCAGTATAATAGATGTGAAGTAGCAATAAAGGGTCAGCGCCCTTCAGCAAGGTACATCTCGAGTAGCTGAAACATAAGAGTAGTTGTTTATTATGCATGCGTCGTTCGAAAATTCAGTTTTGCCAAGCATGAGCCATGGTTGAACCGAGCATAGATGTTGCCATCCAACAGTTTGTCGTATTCAACAAAGTATTTTTGCATAAATTAGTCTACTAGGCTTTGCTGAATAGTTTTTAAGAATGAAATTTCATTAGTCAGGGAATATTCCTATAAATATTTTATCATATTATTTATTCTACGATTGTATATTAGTTGACCCAGACAGCAAAGGTTGAAGGACCGCTGACTTGTTGTAGGAATTAATTACCTCGATGTCGTAACATGAATCTATTGGACTATTGTACGTTGCGTAGACGTTGTTAGGATATTCAGGCGTCTTCGATGTTTATACGCGTCATCAATGATATTATTGAAAAAAGTTTTGTGAAAGAGAGGTATCACATTACGATTTAATGTTTTGTTAAGCATGGGCCATTAACGCATAGTGTCCCTGAACAAGGTTCATATCTGGTTCATGCGCGATAGAATACAATATCCCTTGAGAGTTGAAGGCCAATCCAAACGTTGTACCTATCGGACAATGATGGCTCTGCAGAGGCGCATTCCATCTGTGCTACATTCTTGACGAAGCAAAACCGCGGTTTCCAAATATATCGCTTCGAATTTTTTGTTGATATTGTGTTAAAAATAAAGAATCTATAACGTCATTTGTCGTGATGAAACTGGAGGTTGAATATTTACTTGAGATTTGTGAAGTGAAAAAACAACACCTCAAGATTCAAATTCCCGTCCGTTTGGTTTTGCCGGCACCAGGGCCCAAGGACGCAGGAGAGCAATCTGTAAAAAGGAGAATACTCATTCAGAAATTCATTTTGTCAAGCATGTGCCATAGATGGACCACACCTTGTGGCGTTCTTTATCAATACCCCATGCTTAGCAAAACATGATTTGAGATAAATCGTTTGACTGAGTAATTTAACCCAGCCGAGTGCTCGTGTATTGATTATTTGTGTATGATTCTGTGGTCGTGAATCGAAGTGCTGACTCATAGTTTCGTTAAGCATGAACCTGGGATTCTGTGGTCGTGAATCGAAGTGCTGACTTATAGTTTCGTTAAGCATGAACCTGGGATTCTGTGGTCGTGATTTGATGTGCTGACTCATAGTTTCGTTAAGCATGAACCTAGGATTCTGTGGTCGTTATTTGAAGTGCACTCTCATAGTTTTGTTAAGCCGGAACCTAGGATTCTGTGGTCGTGATTTGAAGTGCTGACTCATAGTTTTGTTAAGCATGAACCTAGGATTCTGTGGTCGTGATTTGAAGTGCTGACTCGTAGTTTTGTTAAGCATGAACCTAGGATTCTGTGGTCGTGATTTGATGTGCTGACTCATAGTTTTGTTAAGCATGAACTTAAGATACTGTGGTCGTGATTTGAAGTGCTGACCCATAGTTTCATCGAAGGATGAACCTAAGATTCTGTGGTCGTGATTGGATGTGCTGACTCATAGTTTCATTAAGGATGAACCTTCTGTGGTCGTGATTTGAAGTGCTGACTCATAGTTTTGTTAAGCATGACCTTGGATTCTGTGATCGTGATTTGAAGTGCTGACTCATAGTTTTGTTAAGCATGACCTTGGATTCTGTGATCGTGATTTGAAGTGCTGACTCATAGTTTTGTTAAGCATGAACCTAGGATTCTGTTGTCGCGATTTAAAATGCTGACTCATCGTCTTGTTAAGCATGAACCTAGGATTCTGTGGTCGTGATTTGAAGTGCTGACTCATAGTCTTGTTAAGCATGAACCTAGGATTCTGTGGTCATGATTTGAAGTGCTGATTCTTAGTTTCGTTAAGGATGAACCTAAGATTCTGTGGTCGTAATTCGATGTGCTGACTCATAGTTTCGTTAAGGATGAACCTAAGATTCTGTGGTCGTAATTTGAAGTGCTGGCTGATAGTTTTGTTAAGGATGAACTTAGGATTCTGTGGTCGTGATTCGATGTGCAGACTCATAGTTTTGTTAAGGATGAACCTAGGATTCTGTGGTCGTGATTCGATGTGCAGATTCATAGTTTTGTTAAGGATGAACCTAGGATTCTGTGGTCGTGATTCGATGTGCAGACTCATAGTTTTTTTAAGGATGAACTTAGGATTCTGTGGTCGTGAGTCGATGTGCTGACTCATAGTTTCGTTGAGGATGAACTTAGGATTATCCATGGTTGTAAATATGCAACTAGGACTATATGACCGTTTTTGGTTGAACCTTTAAAGTGTGATTCTATTGTTCGGATTACGGGTTGTCCGATTATTGGTCTGTTGAGCTGGCGGACGATGACAACATTTTCTGTGAAAATATTATATCTAATTCGTGCTTGATGTCTGGTTTGTTACTACGAAGGTCCGTACCTAACAGTTGTTGGGTATAATCCCCACCGGTAGGTTTCACGGACAGCGAATAATCCAAAAACCCTAAAAGTATGACTGCAGTATCTGCAGCAGTTAATTACGTATATACGAGCAATTGCCGTTGTCATAAAATTATGGTGAAAATCATTTTATCAGTTATGAGTTTCATAGATTGGCTCTTTCTATCTGTGGCCCATGCTCGACAATTGCACTTTAGTTGATCATATGCTATTCATACCCATCACTGGGATTGCAATCTGCAGACGAATGGGTGTCCATCGGAAGGAGGGGTTTTCAGTAGATAAAACACTTGGTTAAAATGCGTTTACATCCAGAAATCACTGTCTTCGTGTCTCCAAATGACTTATTTTTTAAATAAACACAAACCATCCGTGGCTCATGCTTAACAAAATGAAAAATCTGTACAAATTATTTAAATCAGTTGAATATCGGTCATAGTTATCGGTGTTAAATTTTGTCAAATTTATTTTGTTTATTCAGAGATGAGTTACTGTTTCCCAAATGTTATGGTTTATAATGGAAATTTCCACGTTACCATAAGTTAAGAGTTGAACTGAGATTAAGGTCACAACAAATTCTTAATAACAGGCCAGAGTTATGCGTTACTATAACCTAGTCCATGTATATTACGTACTTTGACAGGGTTTCAAACCAACACGGGTAACAGTATTGCTGCAGAAATATCAGTTGTTGACTGATCCTGCTCGAAGTGAATTGTTTCATCAAAATCCTCTTTGCAAACATTTTATCGAAATACATCTTGGCAAGCATGGGTCACTGATGGACGGAGGTGCCACCCATCTCTGGCTCATGCACGATCAAATATAATTGTTGATTGAGGCATAAACCATTGATATCCAACTCTGTATCAGGGGTCCATGTTTGATTGTACGATTCTCCTACCCAGACAGCAAATGGGCAAAGCCGAATTATTTGGAATTTTTTTGAATCGGATCGAAACATGAATTGGATGAAAACAACAAATATTCTTTTTTACTAATATAACTTGTCTTTGTTGTGAAAATCAAGAAATTTATAGTTTGTAGTGTGTGTTCAATTCATACTCCATGTCTAAGAGCAAAAATTTTCATATTTTGACGACAAAATACTATCGATTTTGGTCAAATTAGACCAAAATGGATTGCATTTTGTCGTTAAAAATGATAACTCTAGTCCATTTTGTAAATATTTGTTCCTATGAACTATCCACGATTGATTCGAATATATTGTTCTTCGAATCGATTCGAATCCCCAAATCGAATTGCCCAACCCTAGTCGTAACATGAGTCTATTGGACTATTGTATGTTGCGTAGACGTTGTAGGATATTCAGGCGTCTTCGATGTTTATACGCGTCATCAATGATATTATTGAATAAAGTTCTGTGAAAGAGAGGTATCACATTACGAATTAATGCTTTGTTAAATATGAGCCACTGAGGCATAGTGTCTCTGAACGAGGTTCATATCTGGTTCATGTGCGATAGAATACAATATCCTTTTCAGGAGGCCTGTTCTTTACGATGTTATTGAAACTCAAATCTATAAAAATAAAAACTTCCGTTTTTTTTTTCATAACAATCTTAAGTTGTGAAAGATGGAGCGTGGACTATCTGTGTCCAATGCCTGGAAAAATAAAAGCCCTGACTGATACCTCAATGAAGCAATCAATAATAATAAATGATATTTTAGTGAAATTTGGTTGCATTTATCGATTTTGAAACAAAATTTGGTTTCTTTATATGAGAGAACGAAATGTGTAAATTACTAAGTTATTTTGTGAGAATTTTAATACCTCTATTTATTTTTATTATTTTCATTTCCCATAAAATTTCCCTTGTTATTTAGAAATGAAATTATCATTTGATTGATTCATCTTTTCAATGATTTTTACTTATTATTCGAATTATAAGCCATTACGGCCCATTATTTCACTCGGTTCATATACTATCAGTTACTTTGCATAATGCATGTTACCGCTTTATTTATTTCCCCTTACAAAAATCTATACCAGAATAATTGAAAAAGCAAGTGTAATTGATTGATTAAAAACACGAAAACTTTCTGGCCTGAAACAAATAAACAAGCGATGTAACTTCCTCACTGTCCAACATAAATTATTGTAAAATAATGAAAGTTTATAAAAACCATTACTAGTTATGTTCGACAGTTTTCATAGAATATTTTAAATGTAAAAACGACAACATTGCAGAATTTTCAATATGACCCATAATGCAGATTCTGTATGCAATTAGGAATATTAAATATTCAGTAATGGTCATCCATGGCCGAGCATGTATTTTAAAACAGATAAGATAACAGATAATACTTCATCTTATTGCAAATGAAAGAACTTTACATGCAGACGTGAGGTGAGGCTTAATAAGAGCCAACTTTGAAATAACATTCCTCAAATATACTAAGAATATTTCTCACATCTTTAAATGTAACGATTCTGAGTCTATATTTGTAAATTTCTATCTTAAGTTATATTATATGATCCTAAAAAGCCTTTGTCTTCTATGCACCTACTAATTAGACTATAATATATCCCATGTGATCCGACTGTGCTTTGTACAATTTTGTCAGTACCCAGCTATAGGCTTACTTTTATACTTTGCAAATGGTGCTGCCTACACTGTATAATATATCACAAAATATTGTATCCGACCAGCCAGCATCATATTATTTTTCATTTCTTTTTTCTGCAGAATAAAAATGTCATACAATTTATCATAGTATAATATAGTATCCAGATTCTGAATTACTTGGATTTATATGTTCGAAAATAAAACATCCAGGATACTTTCAAGATGGCGGATCAAGGACAGAACCGACCACCACAGGATCCACCTCCCACAAATTTGATTCAAGGTAAAAGAACGTTTCATTTGATTTGTGTCATATTTTAACGGAATCTTATTATTGTCCTTTCTCAAGAAGAATATTCTAGTTAACTTCACCACCCGAACTCTAGTTAACTTCACCACCCACTCAAATCCGACCACTTCCTTTCAGTGCGCATCCTCAATTTGCATGCTGGCTGGCCAGTTTTCTTTGAATGTATCCCTGCTATTATGGTGGCCGTCAATGCCAAATATTTATGCTCATCCCAGCAGCTATTACAGGAATAAAACCGTTAGGTGATGTGGTGAGCCAGTAACCTTAATCGACTGTTTGGTGAACTGTGGCACTAAGACATAGCAGAGCCTCCCATACTGGAAATGCAAGTCTGTCAAATAGTTTTTCTAATTTTTGACTAGATCCACTGTTCTAAGCAGTATGAAATCAACCAATATCTTTTAATAAATAGTCCAACCATTCCTAATTCCTACCTTCATTGTATTTCCTACAAATCTTCTGGTTCTGTATTCCACAAAATGTCACTAACTCTGATCTATTGAGTTATCGTCAAAGACTATCTCGTGGTCCTGATAGCCATGGTGTCATATTTCTGTTTTTCTAACTAGTAATGTTGGTTTTTTCAGACCAACCAGAAACTATTACTATTGGTCGTATTATTGCCGATCATATTTGATTGGTTTTGATCTGGTTTTTGATTGGCAAAAGCGGCTGGTTGCATGAATGACTAATACCAGATATTCTAGTATTTGAATAAATTCTGAAAAAATTGTCCCTAATATGAAATATCAGATATATTCCTAATTAGTTATATTTTCAATCCTTCTTGGTATTTCTGGGAGAAATTCATAATTAAAAGCAGTAAATTTGACGAATTCCATTATTTTATTTGATCTGTAGCAGTTATTCTGAGTTTCATGGAAAACAATGAAATAAACATGATTTGAATCAGGATCATTTAGCACGGACCAGGAATGACTGATCGATAAATTTCATCTCTGTGTTTCGGCATGTTATGTGTTTAGTATTCCACTGGGTAATTAGAAAATTAAATTGGATATTTTGCAATTGTATTTGAGTTTTCAATAAATTTAAACAGATTTTTCTGAAACTGTGCAACTGAATTTTGGCCGGTGACAGTTTCAAGGAAAATTGTGGTAGAAATTAAACTACTAATTAACTATCCTTATTCTGCAGAATTTCCACATTTTGGTTATTTTTTTTTTAACTGTTTGTTCTTCTTGATTTTCCATTGTCATTGGCTGGGTGCGGCAAACCCAGGATCTTGGATCCTGTATGCACGCAGTTGCCACTGTACGATTTTGGTTCCTCTGTTGTGCGCACATATGGATTAAGCTAATTAAAATCAGTGCCGGCTAATTTATTTTCAAAATGAATCGGTAATTGTAGTAATTTTTTCAAAAATATGTTGTTAGTGGTAGCCATAATATTATACGTCAACAAGGGTTCATGTCAGGCTTTTTGTTGACTAAGCAATGACATTTAGCCAAGTTTATATCAATTCACTGTTTACTGGGCACGTGTTGGCATCGCAGGTTAAAAATTTCGAGTTCGAAATCCGGCGAGTCTGACTCAGTTATCCATGCTTACCACTCAACCCAGGGTGTAATAGATTAGGTAGGCTAAGCCGAACAGAAAAAGATCATGTCATTCCAGCAATCGTAACACTGTCCGTCTTTAATTGGCCGTTGTTACAGGGCCTTGGAAGGGTGACCCACTTTAAGAAGTGGCTACAGTACTAAAAATGCGTCTATAGTACATTATATAAAAAATTTGATTGGTAGGCTTTGGTTGCAGTCTGATCAAGCTTCAAATCCCATCTCTTTGGTCAATCATCACATTACCATACTTGGTCGTGTGTTAATTACTCTTAATCTTGTCACTATATTTGCGAGCATGGGTATTGCTCGTACATTGTTTTCGAAATCACTTCGCTCGATTCAAGTGTGGCCAATCAAGACTGGTATCATAAAATTTGCTGACGTTGCATATACAAACATAGTGGCATAGTATTAATGATTTAGGTTTGTACAAAACTAGACTAATTGGGTTAGATTTCCTATTGATTCGATTTACTGTATTTCTAATGGTTTATGTTATTCAGGTTCTGCATCATGTTCAATGGCCGGAGATGCTGCAGGAATTGACCGAACTGTGATTAATACCGATATATCAGTTTCTTCAAATACAGGTGAGTATCATTGTTGTTCATTTACTGAGTTTTTGTAGAACCATGAGGTTGATAGGGGGAAAGTAGTTGTCCTCACATGAATCCACGTTCGGAAAAAAATTTGCCTCCCTGATTCTGGTCCCATGATGTTTAGTACCATATATCTGATTATCATAAAGATTTTCCGCATTGGAAGCGACTCATCCTAACTCTGGAGACAATTCCAGATGCTTGCAGCATTGGTGCCCTCTGGTTGGGATGAGAATATTCTGCCAGTTTTAATTTTGATGACATTTGGGAATATGGTACTAAACTTCACTAGACCCCAAGATCCTTCTGTGTGCCCTTTTTTCTGTTTTCTACACGTTTGACACCTCTCAAAAATATCTATTATAATATTATTTATCCTAAAATTCGAGATTGTAACTTGTGTGAATGTAGGAAGTGTTGTATGTAGTGTATTCTTTGATGTTATAAGTTGGGCAACAATGTAAAGCAGTATCAGCAGGCTCATCTCAAGGCAAGGCTTTGGACACAAAATCTCAGTCGAAAACCGATAAAAAAAATTATATGCTTTTTAGGCATTTACACTTTCAAGACGATTTCAAAACGATTTGAACATTTATTAGACTATTCTGTTGAATAAATCAAAATCTTTGAGGGGTTTAAGAAGGTTTCATTTTGAATAAAAAAATTACAAAAACTCATTTTACCTCTGTGCTGCCACTGGCAAAAGCGCTGACAAAAGGAACTTAAGTTTTAAAAAAGTGTGTGCATTTTATTTAGGAGTGGAACATCTACAACCGGCCAATCCTAATCAAGCACAAGTCGTTCAGCAACAGAATCCAGTGGTAGAGAACCCAGAGCCTAACAATCAAGCCATTGCAGAACAAGGTAATTATATTCATTAAATAAAAACTTACAGGCCTGAATGTTTATTTAAACTCTTATTTTCACTTATGAGCTATGAAGTCATTCAGACTTGGATCAAAAACTCATAAAAATTATTATAGTATTTTGCAATCAACTGAAATTCTAGGATTCTCGCAAAAATGTTTTTTGAGTTTGAATTGATTAGATTCATTGTTTCGGAACAAAATATTAGAAATCTACAGAAAACATGATTTTGCACTGAAAATTACTCGAAAGTTTTGTGAAAATTCATTAACATGTCTTGTTCATTGCTCTTAGTGGTAACTAAAGTATGTAAGGCAGATTGTTTAGTTTATTTCTGATTTATCGATTGTAATGATAAACTAAGTTTAGTAAATATTACCATAATCTCACGACAATACGTCTTGTTCCAAAGTCAAAAAATGCCCTGGTTGTTAATTCTATTCCTGAGCATACAATTCAACCTTTCATCAGACTTCATAACCTGAGTTTTGCAGGAATTTCTTCCTTATGTAAAATTGTTAGTCGGCACAGTCGCAAAATAACCATTATTTATTTATTATGCTATCATAACTTCCCATGGGGAAACAGGAAAAGGTAGAAAACTATGCATATTCAAGTAAAAGTTCATTATGATATCAATTCAGGTCAACAACCAAAACAGTCCAAATTCCGCAAGAAAAGGAAACAAAAGAAAACAAGTAAGAGTCAGACATCCAACCAAGAAACATCCTCAGGAACAAAGCTTCAACAAACTTCTGGTAAATAATTTTGTTGCAACTCTGAGACAAGGGTTTTGTGTAAATCAATTTATTTATGATGATGTTTTTTTCGTAACTCTGGAGTAGGGATGCAAGTTTTCATCTTTTATCTTTTCCCTGTGCATAGACCTGGTTGGTGGAGGAAGCCGTATGCAGCTCTTGCAGGAGCCATCATGCACCATCGAGGTGCTCAGCATACCTTTCGCATATAATCACCCTTCACAGGATTCGAACCCATGCTGTTAGTGATGCGTAGCTCAAAGCCCTCTGAGCAAGGCCAGTAGCAATGATAAGAGGAACCAACCAATGGCCACGTAAAGCAAAGAGCTGATAAAAAGACGTAGTACAGGATACTGCACTCAGCATACATCCCAAACAGAACAGAACCGCCTTGATGAAGTGCAGTGAGAGGTATCTGCCTTGGACGATGATTATACCATCTACCACTTATATCTTCCATCTACTACCCGAGATGATATTATCAGAGCTTAAATTTTAATAAAATCAACTTGAGCAGAACCCTATAGAACAATTTAGCGGGCAATTATATGATAAAGGGACTTTTTATATTCATGAACGGGCAACAGCCGACTGAGTGACAATGAGCAACTATGATGTGGCAGCAGCAACTGCATTCTTAGTAGAAAACTATACATACATCAACTTGTGGCGTAATTTGAAAAGCTGAAAATCGGTTTTATTGCAAGAATTCGTCCTTATATCTTTCGAATCCACAAACGACTTTATTGTGAATCAATGTATCAAACAATGGCATTTAGGTCGGAGCCCCCTCATCAGTGTTCTACTCGACATGGTAATTATATTTACAAACATCTGACATATCCCCGGGTAAACTCTCTGAACTTTATTGTTGTGGTTCAGTCAATGATGGGATATTTCCCACATGATATTGGGGATTTGTTTGCTCTTCCTGCTGTCTGTTGCCAGATTTGACACCTTCCCCTGCCAATGTGTATCAATGTCGCATCCTTGAAAGTAGCAACTCTGAACAAGACTATGTTTAATTTCGTTCAATCCAACTGGTTTACTTCAAAAGTAACGATTTTCAAATAGTTTATTTTTGAATCATCAAGTATTTGAGAATAGCTGAGCTGTACAATGTACAGTATTTTGGACACTATTATCCTATTCAGTGAAGTTTCTAATTTTTTTATATATAAAACAAGACCTCCATTGAACCAGGCCTACAATGAAAACTATTAATTGCGACCGCAATTAGTTCAATCATCATCGAGTTGCAATAAAAGAGCATTTTTTCACTCTTCACACTCACGTGTGAAGATATTTAACTTTCCAGCATATCTATCACCTTCACCTTGTGATTTCTGACCGCTGTCTTTTGATAATTTCAAATTTTTATCTTTCCACAGACCAGCCAACCTTTAGTGCTTCTCCACATTCCCCACCTCCAGCAAAACGACGTAGACCTGCTGCTGGGAAAGGAAAGGATTCAGGTAGGAATGTAGGATAGAATGAATCATGTGACGAGGATGAAATTTACTAATGATACTTTGCTTTGTCCAAACTTTCAAATGTTGAAATAATTTATATTTTCTATCGCATTTACCCAACTTTCAGGAATATTCTCAGTCCACTATTTGCTGAGGGTTTGGTCCTAGTTATTATAATTTTTTGTCCGACTTGCTGTCAGAAAAATAAATTGTCTGTTTTATACAACGTAAATGCGAACTTTGTTTCGCAAAATATGACTAAATTTAATTTGAAAAACTTCTTCTTATGAACATTTTCGTCGAAGGCGTTCAAAAAGGTAGCGATTTTTCATAATTCTACTTCCAGCGACCGCACCCGAAGCAAAAAACAATCTTTATAGAACTGAACCAAAATAGTGTAGTGAGTGCTATATCTACCCTGGGCAATGGCAAAATCATCTGTTGGTTGTAATTTACAAGCGATTTTGGCTAATTTGCTTCATCGTTTTAAAAGGATATTTACACACCAGGAATACAACATGCGAAATGAGTATCACCTGGGACCCTCATGCTATGAAAATGTCCGAGTGCGCTGCTGAACCTCTGATTGTGGGCTGAAACAACCAAAGCTAATTATACTAGAATGTAATAATATTTTTGACAGTGGGTTATTGTGTGATACTATCGATAATTGGCCGTATCCGACCCCCATAAATCGGTAAAAATTTCCTTATTATCCTCATTCAATTTTAATAAGTAAACAAGAAATCACAGACGATTGTGGTCAAGTAGAACATGTTGAAATTCTGAGACGCTTTGAGGGATTTCAAGTAATTTAATGATTCTATCCAGGGGCAGCACCTCAACCTCCTCAACAGCAACGGCAAGTCGTTCACCATCAAGGAATCCAGCCTCCTAATCTGGCTTCTGTGCAGTATCAACCAGGCCATGATCAGATCGCCAACCAAGGCGCGTCCTCAAGCGCAGGATATCAAGGAACTTCGGGTAAATCTTTAAAACATGAAACATCTCGTGTTTGTCTACTTTTGTGGTTTATGCACAATCATATCCTGATCTTTTATACTGTATGAACCACGTTTCACAAAATGTGACTCTCAGTTTCAAGACTGTTGATAGTTAGTTTCAAGCATGTCATAAGTACAATCTGATCATTATAAATGTTTCACCTCAGTTCTAAGGCTGTCCCCAAATATTCGGTTCGGAATATTCGAATCATAAATTATTCGATTTTATTTCTGCTGCAAATTGAAATCAACAGACCAGAAATTTAATTTTTATTCATAAATGAGTGTGAATTTTCCTGTAAATTACAAGCTGATGAAAAGATGTCTCCTTATGTGTTTATTATATGACTTCTGATTTGATTCTGAAATATAAAGATACCGGCTATTTGAATTTGGCCACCGTATAATATTTTACGTCAACAAGGATTCATGTTAGGCTTTTTGTCGACTAAGCAATGACATTTTATGACAAATTTGGAGGAAGAACAAGATTCCAACTAAACTCCCATGTACACTATCAATTTACTGTTTAAGCGTGTATAGTACTTCGTGGAAAAAATTTAATTGGTAGGCATTGTATTCGTGCATGTGGGTGTTTATATATTGTATACGTGTACATTGTGTAGATTGGTAGGCATTGCAGTTTGATCTAGCTTCAAATCCGATCTCTTTGGTCAAACACATTTCCATGCTTGGTCGTCTGTTAATGATTCTTAATCTAGTCATTAGATTTGACAAACTAAAAGACACTCCATTTTCTCCTCAGCGTCTTCCAAAGAACAGAAATGCGCTGCTGAGATATTTTATCGCTATAAAGTACAGCAAAAGCACACAAGGATACAAATGTTATGTGTCACAGCAGTTCAGAAACGAATAGAAACCCTTTTTAATTAAGCGATATAAATTTGCCAATATTACAATATTCCATCAAACTGAAGGTAGACCGCAACATAAACAAAATAGAGTTTGAATCTAAATCTTTGAAAAACAAACAAATTAAAGTTGATGCTGCAGTAAAATGATTATCGGATTCAGACTTATCTCTACTTCAAATGGTTTTAACCATTGAGTCAGTTACAGGAATATCGAGTAGTGAAGCTAGTTCAGCATTCTTGTATTATGCACATCATTTTTGCAATGCCAAATCAATGTCAGATTCCAACTTTGTTTTATGTTGCATTTCACCTTCAGTTAGATGAGAAATTGCATTATTGGCAAATTTATGTTGCTTGAGAAAGGTTTCTATTTGTTTCTTAATTGTTGTAATGAGTGATACATTTGTATCCTGGAGTGCTTTCATCTGAAAATTTCGGCCAAATTTCTTCAATCTTCTTTACTGTATCATTCATACTTGTTTGTGGCAGCTTCCGCTGTACTTAATTGTGATGAAAATAATTCTGTGGCATATCTCTTTTCGTTGGGAGACGCAAATGAGAAAATAAAGAGTATCTTTTGGTTTGCCGACCATTGTAAATATGAAATCTTTGGATCGACACTGCCCGTCAATTTGAAAATTCAATGGTTTATTATAAATGGTATTTGTATAACATTATATAAATAAAATATGTAGAAATATGTTAACATTAGAAAATAAACCAAACATGTTTCATGTATTGTCTCAACAGTGAGTATTCTTTCAATGATTAAGATATTGGCTTAGAACTAGCTATTACGCCTTTAATCCTCTTCCTCACATCTCCAAGACTAGTTGGCATAATGTACAAGTCTGACTTATTGTAGGGTACTGAAATATGGTAATGAAAAAAGTTGTCAAAATAGGGATTTGAGATGATTCGGTCATTTTTTACCAAAAATTGAGATTTTTCACAAAATCTTCAATATTGGATATCCTGGAAAACTCTTAATATTGTACTGAAACATGAATTTTTATTTCTTTTACATCTAATTCTATTCGTTTCTGTGCAAATTAGCCAAAATAGTTGAAAAAAACTAGAAAAAATTGGAATATTTTTACTGTTGTCAGATTTCTCTTGAAACTGAAAATTTCAAACCATCGGCCCCGCTTCAAAACTTTTTCAAATGAGCTAAAACTTTTTTCTCTGGTTTTTTCACCCAAATGCTTCTTTTGAGGGCGTTGTAGCTACGGTTTTCGAAAATCTCATTTTTTAAACCCCCCTGTTCCGCAGCCCACTTGTTGAAATATCAGAAAATGAATTTTCCACAAGTCATGTTTTCTTTCACTCTGAGCAGAGCTAGAAGCAGTGCTAAAAAGGAACTAACTAACGGTCACTTAAAGCAAAGAGCCGATAAAAGACGTAGTACAGGATACTGCACTCAGAAAACATCTCAAACAGATCTGAACCGTCATGGTAAAGTGCAGTGAGTGGTGTCTGCCCTGGACGATGATTAAACCATCTACCACTTCTATCTTCCATCTACTACCCGAGATGATATTATCAGAGCCTGAAGGAAAACAATTAAGACATAACAGATGAACTGAATTCGATAAAATAATTTCCTTATTATCTTCATTCAATTTTAATAAGGAAACAAGAGATCACAGACGATTATGGCCAAGTAGAACATGTTATAATTCTGAGATACTTGGAGGGATTTCAAGTAATTTAATGATTCTTATCCAGGGGCAGCATCTCAACCTCCTCCTGAACAGCAAGTCGTTCAACATCAAGTAATCCAGCCTCCTTATCTGGCTTCTGTGCAGTATCAACCAGGCCAATATCAGATCACCAACCAAGGTGCGTCCTTGAGCACAGAATATCAAAGAACGTCAGGTAAACCTTTAAAACATGAGAAATCTCATGTTTGTCTACTTTTGTGGATTATGCACAATCATATCCTGCTCTTTTATACTTTATCTACCACGTTTCACAAAATGTGACTGTCAGTTTCAAAACAGTTCATAGTTGGCTTCAAGCATGTCATTAGTACAGAGTCTGATCATAATAAATGTTTCGCCTCAGTTCTAAGACTGTCCAAAATATTCGATTCGAATCATAAATCTTTCGATTCGATTCGCACTGCAATTCGAAATGATCAGAACGATAACTTTTCATTTTTGCAGCAAATAAGTGTGAATTTTCACGTAAATTATAATCTGATAAAAAGATATCTTGCGTGTTTATTATAGGACTTCTAATGTGATTCTGAAATCAAAAGATACCGTGTATTTATATTTGGCCAACCTTAATCAGTTCGCATTTTCAAGTATGGTGAATTCATAAATCACATTTGGAGTACAATCAAGTTTGGAATGAATGGGACACGATCGCTTCTATCGATACCAAGATGTGTTTTGAAGAGGCCAAATTTAATCCCTGATGGACTTTAA
Source organism: Styela plicata (assembly GCA_963675895.2). Classification (NCBI taxonomy): domain Eukaryota; kingdom Metazoa; phylum Chordata; class Ascidiacea; order Stolidobranchia; family Styelidae; genus Styela; species Styela plicata. The sequence continues at coordinate 7,665,372 of OZ023147.1, forward strand.
ATAAACGGAGCAGAATTGTGCAATTGAAGAACATGTTCTAGTATTTATCAGTCGTATTTTCAAATATGTGAAATATTACAGTGTGATATTGTTTTCTCGTACAAACCACTTTCGTAATGTAGGCTCTGTTTAATTTCACAATGTGATATCTTTCCTAGCGTCTCCCTCCAAGAATAAACCTGTGATTTATTATTCCTTCTAATGTTGTGATGAGTAATTCTTGATCTAGGATTTGCACAAAACAAAACCGGAATGAATTGAAATACGGAATAAGCTTTTTAATGGATGAATAAATAAGCCAACAAGGAATGACAACATTAAATCAGAATAAAATTTAAACCCTTTAGTCTTTTTCCTGGATGTTTGAAGGGAACAAATCGGACTTTTTCACATATTGAATTAAATAACTGCAGAATTGTAGTGGTAGCGGGAGTATAAAATGCATGGGGCACATATTTTAAACGAAATATTTTACTGCAAATAATGAAAAGCTCAGAAAAAATCATGTCGAAGATGCAAAAATATTTTGGGTAAAAAAGGGTAAAATTCATGTACTGAAATATGCTTTCGTAACATTTTTAACGTGCAAGGAAAATAGAAAAGTGTGCAAACGCAGGCCACTGTGACAACAAACATAACATGGAGGCACCCAGCAGACAGACCCCTTGCATATAATCATCCTTCACAGGATTCGAACCCAGGACGTTAGTAATGCGTAGCTCGAAGCCTATTCTCAACACCTTTACAGATTGAGGTAACTGGGCACCCTTTAGGGGTCTGGACTATTATAAGTGCTAGATGAAATGGTTCTATTGTGGATCCTGTTCAACAAAATATTTACATTTGTCTTCCTTAAAAACATTTCGAGATGTCGCTTTTATTAAAATTCACTCTGAGCAATGCTAGAAGCAGTGCTAAAAAGGAACTAACTAACGGTCACTCAAAGCAGAGAGCTGATAAAAGATGTAGTACAGGATACTGCACTCAGAAAACATATCAAACAGAACGGAACCGTCATGGTAAAGTGCAGTGAGTGGTGTCTGCCCCGGACGATGATTAAACCATCTACCACTTTATCTACTATCCGAGATGATATTATCAGAGCCTGAATGAAAACAATTAGGACCTAATAGATGAATTGAATTCGATAAAATAATTTCCTTAATATCCTATTCAACTTCTATAAGTAAACAAGAGATCACAGACGATTATGGTCAAGTAGAATATGTTGTAATTCTGAGATACTTGAGGGATTTAAGTAATTTAATGATTCTTTTCCAGGGTCAGCATCTCAACCTCCTCCTCAACAGCCACAGCAAGTCGCTCACCATCAAGTAATCCAGCCTCCTTATCTGGCTTCTGGGCAGTATCAACCAGGCCATTATCAGAATGCCTACCAAGGTGGTTCCCTCAGCACAGGATATCAAAGAACTTCAGGTAAACTTTTACAACTTGAGAAATCTCATGTTTGTGTACTTTTGTGGTTTATGCACAATCATATCCTGCTCTTTTATAATGTATGAACCACTCACCTCAGTTCTAAGGCTGAGTATAAAACCGCAAATAACGAAAAGCTTAGAAAAAATCATGTCGAAGATGCAAAAATATTTTGGACTGTAGAAAAAGAGTAAAATTTAATTTGAGAAATACGCTTACATAACACTTTTGACGTGCAAGAAAATATGAAAGGGTGTAAACGCAGCCCACTGTGGAAACAAACATGGAGGCACCCAGCAGGCCTTTTGCATGTAATCATCCTTCGCAGGATTCAAACCCAGGATGTTAGTAAAGCGTAGCTCGAGCCTATTCTTAACACCTTTGAGGTAACTGGGCACCCTTTAGGGGTCTAGACTATTACAACTGCTTGATGAAATGGTTCTATTGTGGATCCTGCTCAACAAAATATTTACATTTGTCATTCTTGAGAACATTTTGAGATGTCATTTTCTTTTATTAAAATTCACTCTGAGAAACCCCAGAAGGAATGCTTAAAAGGAACTAAATAACGGTCATTTATTAAACTTCCTTCAACAAGTATACGATTAATCACATGCGGTTTGGTCAAGTAGAACATGTTGAAATTCTGAGGTACTTGAAGGGATTTTAAGTAATTTAATGATTCTTATCCAGGGCCAGCACCGCAAAGTCCTCATCAACAGCAACAGCAAGTCGTTCACCATCAAAGAATCCAGCCACCTAATCTGGCTTCTGGGCAGTATCAACCAGGCCATGATCAGATCGTCAACCAATGTGGGACCTCGAGCACAGGATATCAAGGAACTTCAGGTAAACCTTTAAAACATGAGAAATCTCATATTTACCTACTTTTGTGGTTTATGCACAATCATATCCTGATCTTTTATACTGTATCTACCACCTTTCACAAAATGTGACTGTCACTTTCAAGACAGTTGATAGTTAGTTTCAAGCATGTCATTAGTGGAGAGTCGATTCGGAATATTCAAATCATAAATTATTCGATTCGATTTCTGCTACAATTCAAAATCAACAGAACAAGGCCAAATTTAATCCATGATGGACTTTAAATAAACAGAGCATAATTGTGAAATTAAAAAACATGTTCCAATATTTATCAGCCATATGTGAAATATTACAGTGTGATATTGTTTTCTCGTACAAACCACTTTCGTAATGTAAACTCTGTTTAAGTACACAATGTGACCGTTCTGTCTATGCTTTGGAACGTAGTTAGGCAATTTTCGAAAAAGACCATCACACAAGGATGAGAAAATTTTTAGTACCGGTAGTTCATGTACCACTGATTATTGTTTTACCTCGCAATCTAATTCTGTTCTTTTCTGAACAAATAAGGCAAAATAGTTGAAAATAACGAAAAACTCGAAAAATTGGAAAATTTTAATGTTGCCAGATTTCGCTTGAAACTGAAATTTTCAAACCACCGGGCCTGATGGAATTTATTAAAACTTTTTCAAATAAGCTGAAACTTTTTATGTGTTAATATTCAATACTATCACTTCCCACCAGGTATTTTTTTATCATTTTAACAGCCACGATTTTTTTTATCTATTTTTTGAAGTTCTGTCTATAATGAACCATGCTCAGACAATGCAATTTGTCAGCAAGGCTGGTAGTATACGATCTGATTTCCTAGTACGAAAAATTTTTCTTCTTTGGTATCGTGCAAAGTTAGATATTCATTTTTGTACGGTACCATACTCTTTTTCTTACCTTCATATTACACCATATTCTTTTCATATGAATTTGAAAATAATTTTTATTCTACATTTACGTCGTTTTACAACTAAATTATGAACACAAATAAGATAGTCTGTCAAAGAATTTTTAAACCAGATATCATAAAACTGTATACTTTATATCAAGATGTTGGTGACTTTACCCACAGGGGTTTGTATTTTACAAACAATACTATTTTGGACATTGACCGTACCATCGATCAGAGCAGATGCCTCTCACTGGACTTTACCATAGAGGTTCATTCCGTGGTACGAAATTTAGTGAGATAAATGAAAAATATTATTGGGATCTATTTTCGTACTAGTACGGAGTTCGGTACGAAAAAAATAATATCGAACTGTAGTATCAGTCCTGGATCATGATAAATTATCTGCCACTTCGTTGCCTCCTTTCAGTTAAACGTCTTAGGACACTCAGTGATACATCAAGACTATTAGGACTATTCTAAAGCCCGTACCTACAGAGCCTCAAAATATTGCGCTAGTTTTATATCATATCTCAGCCTGTGATCATACACTATCTGATCTTATTTTGAATTGATTTCAATGGAGTGAGGTTTTGGAATGAGGTTTCAGGAATTTCCAAAAAAAGTGAAGGCTAGTTCAGGGGCAAAGCGATGATTTTTTAGCCAACACAACCAGCACTTAGATCTCCTATGAAAGGTGAAAATCCACGTTTGCGTGTATAAATATGTCAATCTTATTTAGGAGGGGCGCTTCAGCAACCTGTGAAACAGAATCCAGAACCACAAGTCGTTCAACATGAGAATCCAAAGGCTCAAAATCAAGCCACTGCAAGTCAAGGTAATTATATTCTGATGACCAATAGGATGAGATATCATTTATAACCAACGGGAGGGAAAAGCCGAGAGAATACAGCTTAACCATATGGCGAACCACGACCTCTCGGGCTGATACCAGTTGGGGTGAAGGTTTTTGGTTTATCGTATTTCTAATTTTTTCTGTGCATGGACCTGGTTGGTGGACGAAGCTGCAAGCAGCACTTACGTGAACCACCGTGCATTGACGGGGATTCAAAACCCACGATAATTGAGGAATTGTAACTCATTCTATCCTCAATTCCTCAACAGATTGATCTAACAAGGCACCCTTAATTTTTAAAACTTCATTAACCAAAGTATGTCGCCTTACTCGGTGGTGTATGACATGGACATCACATATACGAAATTGGCTAGATTAATTGGTTGTCAATCAATTCAATGGCATGACGTCCGGCATTCGGGTAACGCAACGTAATTTTAGTGTCAGCCACATATCAGGGGTGCCCGATTAGCTCCGAAAATTTTTCCGAGCCTCTGGTGATTAGGCAAGAGGTCATGGGACTATCACCTCTATACATGCCAGTGTCATGTTATGTTAAGCATGCATGGGCATTGCACCATTTGATCGCTCAACCAAGGCGTGATACATTTATGGCTCATTCTTGATGTTAGGTAGAAGCCTCCTCATCAATCTTCTACACGACAAGGTAATTATATTTACAAACATTAGACATATCCCCAGGTAAACTCTCTGAACTTTATTGTTGTGGTTCAGTCAATGTTGAGATATTTCCCACATGAAATTAGGGATTTGTTTGCTCTTCCTGCTGTCTGTTGCCAGATTTAACACCTTCCTCTGCCAATGTGTATCAATGTCGTATCCTTGAAAGTAGCAACTCTGAACAAGATTATGTTTAATTTCGTTCAATCCAACTGGTTTACTTCAAAAGTAACGATTTTCAAATAGTTTAGTTCAGTTTAGTACCATATATCTGATTATCATAAAATTTTCCGTATTGAAACCGACTCATCCTAACCGGGGTGACAATGCCAGATGCTTGCAGCATTGGCGCCCCCTAGTTAGGAGGAGACTATTCTTCTGCCAGTTTTAATTTTGATGACTTTTTTTGCTTTAACATGTATTTTCTGTTTTCTACACATTTTCTGTTTTCTACAAGTAAAACTATTAATTGCGGTCACAGTTAGTTCAATCATCATCGAGTTGTAATAAATGAGAAATTATCATCCATCTGAGCATTTTTCACTCTTCCATCTTGCACAGTTTCTTAATGGTACTCAAAATTCCTGCACATCACCCTCACCTTGTGATTTCTTACTACTGTCTTTTGATATTTCTGAATTTTTTTTTTTCACAGACCAGCCAACCTCTAGGTCTTCTCCACGTTCCTCGCCTCCAGCGAAACCACGTGGACCTGCTTCTGAGAAAAGAGAGGATTCAGGTAGGAATGTAGGATAGAATGAATCATGTGACAAGGATGAAATTTACTAATGATACTTTGCTTTGTCCAAACTTTCAAATGTTCCAATAATTTCTATTTCCTGTCACATTTACCAAGCTTTCAGGAATATTTTCAGTCCACTATTAGCTGAGGGTTTGGTCCTAGTTATTATATTTTTTTTTTTGAAAGTTTACTTTAACCAATGTCGTAAACAAGCCCCAAAAGCAGTGAAGCCTGAAAATCCTCGACATTGGACTGTCCGACTCGCTGTCGGAAAAGTAAATTGTCTGTTTTATATACAACGAAAATGTAAACATTGTTTTGCAAAATATGACTAAATTTAATTTGTAAAACTTTTCTTATGAACATTTTCGCCCAAGGCGTTCAAAACGGTAGCGATTTTTCATAATTCTTCCAGCGACTGCACCCGAAGTAAAAAACAATCTTTATAGAACTGAACCAAAAAGTGTAGTGAGTGCTATATCTACCCCGGGCAATGGCAAAATCATCTGTTGGTTAATTTACAAAGGATTTTGCTGCTAATTTGTTTCATTGTTTTGAAAGGGAGATTTACACACCAGGAACACAACATGCGAAATCAGTATCACCTGGGTCCCTTCATGCTATAAAATATTCTGAGTGCGTTGCCGAACCTCTGATTGTGGCTGAAACAACCAAAGCTAATTATGCTAGAATGTGATAATATTTTTGACAGTGGGTTTTTAGGTGTGATACTATCGATAGTTGTGCGTATCCGACCCCCATAAATGAGTAAAAATTTTGATAATATCACTATGAACCGATACTTTTTTTTGAGCCTTGCGTGATTTGTATTTATTTTCATCAACATCCCCTACTCAATATCGGAGATCTTCCAGTGCCGCTTTTGATCGGCATTTATTGTATTTTAATATGATTCTATCAGTGGCTGAGTATTGAAGTATGATTTAATTAATCACAAAACTAGACTAATTGACATAAATTCCTTTCTGGCTCTTATCTATCATATCTACTACATTTCTAATGGTTTATGTTATACAGGTTCTGCATCATATTCAATGGCCGGCGATGGTGCGAAAATTAACCTGGCTGTGAAAAATACCGATATATCAGTTTTATCAAATAAAGGTGAGTATCATTATTGTTCATCTACCGAGTTTTTGTTGAATCATGAGGTTGATAGGGGGGAGGGTAGTGCATCCTCACATGATTCCACCTTCGGAAAAAAGTTTGCCTCCAAGATCTCATGAAGATTTCGGGTCTCATGAAGTTCAGTACGATATATCCGATTATCATAAAAATTTTCTGCATTGGAAGCGACTCATCCTAACTCTGGAGACAATTCCAGATGCTTACAGCATTGGTGCCCTCTGGTGAGGATGAGAATATTCTGCCAGTTTTAATTTTGATGACATTTGGGAATATGTTGCTAAACTTCACTAGACCCAAGATCCTTTTGTGTGCCCTTCTGTTTTTTACGATTTGCTTTAACACTGATTTTCTGTTTTCTACACGTTTTACACCTCCCAAAAATATCTATTATAATATTATTTATCCTGAAATTCGAGATTGTCAGCTACTTGTGTGAATGTAGGAAGTGTTGTATGTAGTGTATTCTTTGATGTTATAAGTTGGGCATCAATGTAAAGCAGTATCAGCAGGCTCATCTCAAGCCAAGGCTTTGGACACAAAATCCCAGTCAAAAACCGGCAAAAAATAGTATGCTTTTAGGCATTTACAATTTCAGTGCGATTTGAACATTTATTAGACTATTCTGTTGAATAATTCAAAATCTTTGAGGTTTTTAAAAAGAATTCATTTTTAATTTGAAAATTTACCAAAAGGCTGCATTTTGAATCTGGAGAGAGGAAATTGTTGCATCTTCTAACCCACACATATCTGAGGTTGTTACCCGTGCTACCACTCACAAAAGCATTTTGTGTGGTATTTTTTAATGGGTTTATGTATGGACATTGCAAAATTGGGTAAAATCAACTGTGAAAATGTTTTTTTTCAAGCCACATTATATTGAACATCCTACTTCTTTCAATTGCAAAACCCAATCGGCAGGAAATTATAGTTGTTATGATAAATACGGGTCGGTAGCACGAGAAACAATTTGCATGAGGTATTCTTGTTTAAAAATTGTTTTTGTGGTTCGTTCAGACCTGCCTGCCTTTACGTACTGTGAGCTCCACTATCAACTGTCCCACTTGTGAACTTCCGTACTAACTTACATAGAATAAGCATCGAATATATATTGATATCTGTAGATACCTATTATAACACTTTCCAAACATTTGCATTGCAGGAGATGCTGCTTTATTGAGAAGTGGTAAAGGTTCAAGTAACGAAGCAAATATAAGAGACTCAAAAATCAATATCGAATCTCAAGGTGGGTGAGAATATTTTCTCTTGATCACTAGTAATAATATGTTTTCACCATGTGATTGGTGGAAGAACCTGTTAATAGAAGTTACATGGACCAGCCTGTCCTTTTATGCATCATGATCACCACATGGATTTGAACCTATGCCACCTGCACAGGAGTACTTCCTACCTAATTTTAAATGCACCATTATGAAAAGTGTCCATCTAGAATAACCATACATGACCATTGTTCTTGTTATAGAATTTTTATTTTGCTTATATGATTTATTTTTAACAGCCCCACTCGAGATTTTGGAATTCAAACAAAAATGTTATCAAAATAAGCAAAATTTTCTAGTGCCTCTGGCGCACAATTATGTAATATGCATGGTTTTATTGTTCTGACCCCAAAATGGTGTTTTTTCTCAAGAAAATGACCAAAATGTTTCGCTCGTCTTAGTCGTACATATGCAAGTGCTTTTATACTATTCAGTAATCTCTGTGTTTTAGTATTTGCCATAGAATTAGATAGTGTCAAGATCCCCTAGGCCTTGAAGGCTAGGCTCAAAGCGCGAAGTGTGGGAGTTGAATCATGCACAAGCAATAATAGGGTGTGGCACTCAATTTCTTTCTCTTCAGTGAATATTTATTTTTATATATCCGGGCAGACGCAGATTTTGGGCACCACATCGCATATTTACTGGCGACATGAAATATTAAATCTTGATTAACAAAATGTTAGTGGACGGCGTATACAATATCTTTGGCATTTTTTTTATCGATTTTCATCATTTTCATGGCAAAAACAGCATAAAAGCCATACTAGTTATTATCGCAGATTTTGAAAATATTTTTCAATTTCACGCTTGCACCACTGGGGGGTAGAAACAAAATCGTCAGCAAAAACCTTTCTTGGAAATCGTTCTACTTTTGTGAGACTTGGTACTTGTAATGGGAAGAGTTGGAATATCTTAACCATTGTGATCACAAAAACCATGGCTATATTTGGTCATCAACCAGGAAATGAATAAATGAGAGATCGTATTGCTCAATGCCCGACCATGTCACCAATGAATGTGTCTTTCAGCATGGCAGCAGCTCAAACACATATGAAATTCAGAACCATGGTGGGTATTGATTACATACCCGGAAAGGTTTACGGACAGACCACAGCAAATGATACAAAACCCATAAAATATTGTATGTATTTAATATGAAATTTAACATATTTTGTTTAGCGACAGCGTCCCTTGTACCTGGAGGTCAAGCTCATTTTCATGGACCAGTCAAGATTATTAATAAAGGACCAGATTACGGTACGATTTCATTCTATTCCAAATAACCTGTGAACTTCGATCAGAAAATATATATTCTGATAAGCCGTAATTATTGGTTATAAGAACCACCCTGTGCCGCCTCTGACAATACTTTCTGAACATAATAGCCCTGCAGTAGATTCAAACCTGTGTAATATTACTTGTAGCTCCTGGAAGCTATTCCCTGCCTGATTCTCAAACACAGTATATAATGGGTTAAGCATGACAATTTGTATCTCAGCCTGGCACAATCCTGTTTGGCTTCGGGTGTCTAAGGAATTAAGGCAATTCCCCTTCGGATAGTGATTAATAGAGAAATGCGGGTTTTATTTGGTGTAACACTGCCTCCATCACATGATTTCAACGGTGCATCCACATCTGGTACCACATCTTTTAGTAGCTCTCTGCTTTTGAGTGGCCGTTTGTTGGTTCCTTTCAGGCACTGCTTCTGTCCTTTCTCAGAGTGAATTTTAATAAAAAAAATATCTCTTGTGTAAAAGTTTTTAGATTTCAACGAAATTTCTATGTTTACATAAATGTTGATTTTGACGAATTGTTCAAAACGTATTAATCTTCCTGCTATGCTTGTCTGTTCATTACTATTCCTATCATCAACATCGCCACTGGTACGGGCCACACATGATTTTGTATGGTCTAAAGTTCACCTTTCTCGAATGAAGTGTGACCAATAAAGACTGAATATAAGATTTAGATGGCATTACGTTTCCTCTCAAAATAAAGTATAATCAAGCTGTTGTGACTATACACGAGTCATGTGATTATCAGAACATGCGACAATAGCAATCTATGATTTAGGTGTCTCAAATGAAAATGATTGAGGTTTCTGCTTGTATTTTTAATGAAATTACTGATATCTTTACATTTATAATGATGCCAAACATGTCTAGGTTTTTCCAAAATAATTAGTTATAATAATAATACGCATGGACAATTATTGTTTTAAAGCCTTATTCGCATTTATCTAAAAATTTCCATCTCAAGGTAATTTGCGCCGATTATGCCACATTCAGATACTTTAGGAAGATCATTTAAACAATACATTATTGATAATAAAATCATTTATTTGTGAATCTGACTATCAAACACCTGAATTATTATAGTCTTCGATTTCACAATTGTGAAATTTCGAATTTTTCTTGCTCCCACATTTTAATGGTTTGCCTGGATTTCGTTTGACGTGCAGTTCAGATTTTTGAATATATCTGGAACAATTCAACATTGGTAATAAAATAATTTATTTTCATCATAAATTACGCCTAGTAAATACCGAAATATATCTTTCAATAATAATTGTGGAATTTTCCTTGCTTGGTTTATTTGAAGGGTGTATTATTGCTAATGAAGAAAAATACTTTTTTTATTTGGAAAGCCAACTAGTAAACTTTGAAATGTATTCTTCGATTCTGCATGGTAGAATTTACTTTGCTCTGTGAATTTGTAGAGCAGCGTGTATTTCAAGACATTTTTTATTCCCAACAATTTGTGATGAATTTGCCATAATTAGATTCTTCAGAAAAATATTTCAAACAATTTAACATCGGCAATAAGATAGTTTATTACATGATCATAATTTATGGCCATGCAAAAGTCTGAGATTGGTATTTATAAATATAGAATGTTATGATAACGATTAAGATTTAGGTCAATAACATCAGTTTTATCTTTTCTCCATCGAGTTTTTTTCGGAACAGTTTAAGCAATCATCAAAATGGATGCAATCGACCCTGTCTTTTAATATTTTTTTGTGGCCACTTCTTAGATTGGATCACCCTGTCCAAGGCCCTGTAACAGCGGCCACTTATAGACGGACATGGTTACAATTGCTAGAAAGATATTATCTTTTCTTGTTCGGCTTAGCAAGTTATTACACCCTGGGTTGAGTGGTGGGCTTTGATAAGCGTTCCGGACTCGCCGGGGCTCGAACGGTGTTGATCGTAGCGAAAAGGAATAATTATCTAAGATAGGGTTCTTGAAAGAACGTTGACTGTTATAACATTAAATTTGCAATAATAGAATAGGGTAAATATACACAGTACGCATTTGAAAATGATCCCCTGCGTTCAAAAACTTTGCTGCACACTGGCAAAGGTATTTCACACATTTCATTGAGATACAAAAGTATATTCTTTGATTTAAACATTTTGTAATAAAATGAATTGATTTTATCTGAAAATCCGGCCAAACCAATGAATCATGAAATCACACGATTTTGCCAGTCTGGGGCCAAGCATGTCTTAACACCGAAACTAACTATCTTTTCTTCTGACACATCGGATAAGTCTAAATTATTCTTCACATATCGGTTTCATTATATATAGTGTAGACTCACTGCTGACGGACAAAGCACCGTGATCATGCTTGACAACACAGAATATGCAATAGGGTGCAGCTTATGGATTCTTTGAAAGCTGAAAAATATTCACATTTATCTTTCTCAAAAACATTTGGAAATGACTCTGTATGATATAATAAACAATTAGCCTTACTGGATGGTACGAATTCGATGAAATAATTAATAAGTAAACAAGAGATCACAGGCGATATGGTCAAGTAGAACATGTTGAAATTCTGAGACCCTTTACAGGTGCTTTTTTATATAGCCACTTCTCAGAGTGAATCACCCTGCCCAAGGCCCTGTAACCGCGGCCACTTATAGATGGACAGGGTTACAGGACAGGGTTAATGAGATGTCATCTTTCCTGTTCGGCTTAGCCTACCCAAGTTATTAAGTAATTTATTAAGTTATTAAGTAATTTAATGATTCTTATCCAGGGGCAGCACCTCAAATTCCTCATAAATTATTCGATTCGATTTCTGCTGCAAATCAAAATCAACAGAACAATAATATAAATTTTTTTCATAAATAAGTGTGAATTTTCCTGTAAATTAGAAGCTGATAAAAATATGCCTTTATGTGTTTATTATATGACTTCTGATTTGATTCTGAAATATAAAGATACCGGCTAGGTATTTGAATTTGGTCACCGTATAATTTACGTCAACAAGCTTCATGTCATTCATGCTTTTTGTCGACTAAGCAATGAAATTTTATGACAAGTTTGGAAGAAGAACAAGATTCCAACTAAACTTCCATGTACACTATCAATTTACTGTTTAAGCGTGTATAGTACTTTGTGGAAAAAATGTAATTGGTAGGCATTGGTTGCAGTCTGATCTAGCTTCAAATCCGATCTTTTTGGCCAAACACATTTCCATGCTTGGCCGTCTGTTAATTACTCTTAATCTTGTCACTAAATTTGCGAGCATTCGTATTCTCGTACATTGTTTTCGAAATTACTTCATTGGAATATTATCTCCATGCCCATGCCCCGATTCATGTCTCCATGTCCACTCCTCATTCAGACCCAGTGAATGTTATTGAAAAAGGTAGGTACTGGGAGCACTGAAAAATATTTTTTGTGCGGTTTAATGCAACAACCCCCCAATGATCGCGAATGCCTATGATGCTGTGAATATTCTTATTGATTCGAACTGCACTGCTATTGTTAATGCAATTATATTCCCACAGGCAGTCACTTCTATGACGCACGTGCTGACAACATTGAACTGGTTCAAGTACAAAACCTTCAGACAAAGAATGTCCACAATCAACATATGCATGCAGAACATATTCATTATTACCCGCCTGGTAAGAATATTATGTTTCGTCTGTTATTTTCATTATTTCATTTCCTCAAAAATGCTGGAGAATTCATTTCAACCAATGACGACTCGTAACTGCAAAGAGCAGCATGAATTGAAGAACCAACAAATGCATCCTACACAGAAAATAATCCTTACAGAACTGCTACATCAGTGTGCAGTCAAACTTCTTTTAATTTGCTTCTTTCTAGTCACCATTTACGACTATTCTATGTCTCAATCGGAAACATATTTTCTCATTTCCTCACAAGTCGAAACCTGTTTCACTTGGTGTGGTTTTTAGCTGTTCAATGACAGTAGGTTTTGAAAGAACTGAGAAAAACACGAAACCTTATTGAAGAAAATCCAATACTTATATTACTCAGTACTGCCTCAAACTGAAACTGCATAATTTTTTACATTCATTTCATAGGGTAGGATTTCATTTTTTTTCTTGCGGAAGAGGAAAGTTGAGAACACGGCTTATTAACCATATTTAACAAGCCACAGCCTCTCGTTCAGACACCGATTCCCGATTGGGGGTGAAAGTTTTGGGTTTTCCCTGTGCATGGACCTGGTTGGTGGGGGAAGCCATAGGCAGCTCTTGCGGGAACCACCATGCACTGGTGAGGCGCTCAGCAGACCTTTCGCATATGATCATCCTTCACAGGATTCGAACCCAGGACGTTAGTGATGCGTAGCTCGAAGCCTCTGAGCAAGGACAGAAGCAGTGTTAAAAAGGAACCAACTAACGGCCACTTAAAGCTTAAGAGCTGATAAAAGACGTAGTACAAGCTTCGGCACTCATCCCAAAAACATCCCAAACAGAACAGGACTGCCATGATAAAGTGCAGTGAGTGGTATCTGCCCTGGGTGATGATTAAACAATCTACTACTCCTATACATCTTCCATCTACTGCCCGAGATGATATTATCAGAGCTTGAATGAAAACAATTAGGACCTAATAAATGAATTGAATTCGAATAAGTAAACATCTTGAAATTCTGAGACACTTGAAGGGATTTCAAGTAATTTATGATTCCTATCCAGGGGCAGCACCTCAACCTCCTCAACAGCAACAGCAAGTTGTTCACCATCAAGGAATCCAGCCTCCTAATCTGGCTTCTGTGCAGTATCAACCAGGCCATGATCAGGTCGTCAACCAAGGTGCGTCCTCGAGCACAGGATATCAAAGAACTTCAGGTAAATTATTAAAACATGAAAAGTCTCGTGTTTGTCTACTTTTGTGGTTTATGCACAATCATATCCTGCTCTTTTATACTGTATGAACCACGTTTCACAAAATGTGACAGTTTCAAGACAGTTGATAGTTAGTTTCAAGCGTGTCATTAGTGTAGAGTCTGATCATTATAAATGTTCCACGTAGGCTCACATTTTTACATATGGTGAATTTATGAATCACTTTTGGAGTACAATCAAGTTTCAGATGAACATGATCAATTCTATCGATACCAAGATGTGTTTTGAAGAGGTCAAATTTAATTCATGATGGACTTTAAATAAACGTCGCATAATTGTGCAATTGAAGAACATGTTCTAGTATTTATCAGCCGTATTTGCAAATATGTGAAATATTACAGTGTGATATTGTTTTCTCGTATAAACCACTTTCGTAATGTAGGCTATGTTTAAGTTTGTGATGTGACATCTTTTTCAGCATCTTCCTCCGGGAATAAGTGGGATATTTATTATTCCTGCTAATTGGCGATGAATAATAATTCTTGATCTAGGATTTGCACCAAATATAAACCGCAATGTATTAAAATACGAAATAATCTTTTCAATAAATGAACTGTTATGCCAGCAAGGAATAGTAGAAATGCAAGTCCAGTCGGACAATTCTAAGCAAGCACCAGAATCTTGGTCAAATTTTTATTCAGTTTTTTTTTCTTTTTTGACTAGATTCATTGTTTCTCGAGAAATAAAAATAAAAAAAATGTTCATTGAAATAAAATAATAGAAATCTACGAGAAATATGATTATGTGCCAAAAATCTTGCCAAAAACTCACAAATCTTGTTCAGTGCTCTTAGTGGTAACTAAAGTATGTGAGGTGGATTGTTCAGCTTAGTCCTGATTTATCGATTGTAATGATGAACAAAGTTTACGAAATAGTACCATAATCTCGCAAAGATACGTCTTATTACAAAGTCAAAAAATGCCCTGTTGGTTAATTCTATTCCCGAGCATACAATTCAACCTTTCATCGGACTTCATGACCTGACTTTTGCAGGGATTTCTTCCTTATATAAAATTGTTAGTCGGCACAGTCGCAAAATGAATCATTATTTATTTGTTATTCTATCATAGCGTCCCCAGAGGGTAACAAGAAAAGGTAGCAAACTATGCATATTCAATTTGAGTTCTTTAAAATTTTAATTCAGGCCAACAACCGAAACAGTCCAAATCCTGCAATAAAAGAAAACGAAAAAAAGCAAACCGCAGTCAGAAATCCAACCAGGGAGCATCCTCAGGAACAAAGCACCGACGAACTCCTGGTAAATAATTTTGTTGCAACTCGGAGACAAGAGTTTAGTGTAAATGAATTTTATTTACGACGATGCTTTCATTACTAAGGTGATGTTTGAACTCCAGCACTTGTATGATTTTATCTGTCGAATATAATAACCTCTGTGGTATTTCATTGGCATAAGTTTTTTGAAGAAATGTGTTTTTTGTGTCTTGTTCGAAACATCACTTCAAATTAAGTCTCTCGGCAGGCACCTAGGTTCTGTATTGTGTCTAGTGAAGAATACTTTGTGGCTGGGGCAACTAACTGCCACTGATCTGGGTATGCTTTGGAACGTACCTAGTTGGGCAATTTTGGAGAAAATCCATCACACGGTTGAGAAAATTATTAAATAGTTTATGTACCATAGAATATTGCTTTACACTGCAATCTGACAAACTTTAACATGTCGATTTGCTTTGATCCAGGTGGTTCATCAAGATCTGATGATGATCCTCCTGCGGTTTATAGAAGAGAAGAGCCATCAGGTTTGTTGTTTCATATTTCCATAGTAAAGCATTAATTTGAGCAATCTTATTAAATAAAAAAAGCTGATCGTAGCCCTAGGGTGGTTTGAAAAAATGAAATTTTTGAAAAATATATCTACAAAAGGAGTGGCCAGACAAAAAACAACACGCAAAAAGTTTTAGTTTAATGAAAAGTTTTGAAGCGAAGCCGGCAGTTTAAAATTTACAGTTTCAAGCGAAATCTCGCAACACTAAAATTTTTTCAATTTTTGGTTATTTTCAACTATTTTGGCTAATTTGTACGGAAATAAATAGTATTAGATGTAAAAGGGATAAAATCACCAACGTTTCGGCGCAATATTTTAAGTTTTCCAGGATATCCAATATTAAAGATTTTGGGAAAAATCTCATTTTTTGATAAAAAAATGACTAAATCATTTCGAATCTCAACTTCTTTTCAACCAACTTTCAACCAAAAACTAGAAAAATTTGAAAATTTTTACTGTTGCCTGATTTCTTTGAAACTGAAAATTTTAAACCACCGGTCCTGCTTCAAAAATTTTTTCAATAAGCGAAAACTTTTTGTCTGTTGTTTTTCAACCAACCACTCCTTTTGAGGGGGTTGTAGCTGATTTTTTTTAAAAATCTCATTTTTTTGAACCTCCCTATCTGTAGCCCACTTGTTATAATATTAAAAATGAATAATTTACAAGTCATGTTTTCTAAATAAGTTGCTTCGTCATCTTGCGTCAGTAGAAGTGTTTCCCCAATGACATAATCGCATCAATTGGTCAGGGTGATCACTACATATTGAAAATATCGGAAAAAATATTTATTCAATCTTTTTTCTTGTATTTCTTGCCAATCTGTAGGAATAAAGATTTTGTTTCAATCAACTTATTCTGTGTCAATAGTTGCTCAGGGTGATCACTCAGTATTGAAAATATTGGTGCATAGAATTATTCTTTTATTTATTATTTTTAAAGTGAGTTTTATAACTCCAACATTTCTGATACTGTTGTGCTGTAACTTTTAAAAATACTTGCGTCAGGACAAAAATATCACACAAATATGTTTACAAACTTCTGCATTCACTGCCCCAATGCTTGTCGTTCCCCTGCTTTCTGGTTGGGTCAGTTTGTACCCATGCCTGAACGAAACTCTGGGTTACGAATAAGTTTTGAAATACTTTTTTTCCAAATCGAATCTCCAATGAAATAATTTCAAATCCAATCCTTCCGAATATGACCCTATGTAAAAAAAACTCATTTCTAAATTTGAACGAAATAACCAGATAAAAAATCGGTTGATCGAATTAACACATCTGTCCATGGTAATTACCCGACGAAACTAAATTGCTATCCTGCGATACAGGCATCGGTATCTGCCCTGAGTGAGAGAGGAGGCCTGGCACTGCACGGGCAATCAATATATAAAGTCGCGCGATCTCTGTTTTTAAAAAATAAACATGTTTGTCTCACTTTCTTATTCAAAATTGGAGGGAAAAAATAAAATATTTGCGTTTTACCACAAACCGATTTTTAACAAAATTCACGGTCTTATCGTTTTGCTTTCTGGTGGTCATAATCTAGCCAAAATGACTCACTTTCTGAATTGTTGTTCAACACATGCAGCAAATCGGCGTTCTCTGATCTTTGTTTGTTTCGTTTTATTGATCGTAATTGTTTAGTCATAAACACTCAACCCTCGCGTTTCCGTGATTCCACTTCTTTTTGATATTTGCGCTCAGTTTTAAGTATCAAATCAAACATAGTTCAAGATATATTACGTTTATTGCTAAAACGAAACAGATTTCTAGTCTGTTCTTTCACCAAAGGGCATTGTGTTGTTAACATCGATTCAAACCCATTCGATTCGACACCCCTACTCTGGGGCCAAAATAAACCTTGTATTTTAAAACAGTGACGTGCAATTTAAAACCAGCACTATTTTTTTGCACGAAGTTTGTAGACAACAGGAATTTAAGACTCTTTTATTTTGTTCTCAGGTACACAAAGGATGTCAATACAAGGTGAGAAGTTTGATTTAGAAATTCATTCACGTTTTCACTCAATGCCTGGAAAAAACCAACTAACGGCCACTTGTTTGGCAAAGATATACTACAAAACGTAGTACCAGCAGCTGCAATATCAAGGGAAAAACAAAACAAGCATTACTATCTAGAGAGCGTCTTGCTTCACACTTTATTTTTGTTCATTTAATTTATTTCTGTGAAGTTTCATTTGAACAAAGTCAAACTTTGATCAAATCCGGCGAAACCTTACAGAAATAAATTTGTGTGAGTTTGAAGTAAGACATGATGGCTCAATTGACTATCGGTGAGTGGAGGGTGGGCGATTAGTGACTTTTTGGTAATCGAAAATTGTACGATTACTCTATGGTATTAATCGGTAATAATCGTAGCTTTATTCAATTTCTAAAATGTAGAAATCTTCTCCCATAATCAGGCCTTAGTTGCGATTAGCGTCCTTTTTTGTCTCTTCAAAAATGAGACGTCTGGGACGAAAATATAGAAAATAACGATATAAATGCTAAGTGCATGAATTATAGATCACAAAGCTTGTCTTTTTACTACCTAAGTCACACGGTAAATTGAGTAAATTCAAAAATAAAAGCTGAAATATGAGTCGCAGATCGCAAAGTCCGTTTTTTTAAAAGCATACTCGCTTTGTACGTCCTGAATAACTTGACAAAATAGAGAGATGTGGCCGCATACGTAACCGACGCTCTCACACCCTAACGTATTTCACACATGTCGTAAGAGGACTAAAAGGAAGCAAAAAAGTGGTAGATGGTTTTACCATCACCCAGGGCAGATACCACCCACTGCACTTTACCATGATGGGTCAGTTCCGTTTGGGATGTTTTCCGTTTAGAGTGCAGTTGCTGGTATTTCATCTTTTGGCCGTTAAAGTGGCCGTTACTTGGTTCCTTTTAGGCACTTCCAGGCTTGCTTAGAGTGAATTTCAATAAAAAAAATCTGTCTAAATGAATTTTGTTATTTTACTGTCATATCCTATTCACATTGACTATGTGTAGTCCACGCTTGGGTGGTACTTTTAAACATATGATTATTCAGTTGCATTTTTGTGCAACATTCGAGTTATTATGTAACACGAGATATGCCAGCATGTACGAATAATAGAGCTGGGCGACATATCAGTAGGACGGAAAATACCGGTATTGAGTTTTCCAAAATACCGTTTCGTGTTAATCCTCGCAATGTCGGTTTGCCGCGATACTGGGATTTCCCCTACATACCACTTAAAATGGTTGAAAGTTGATGCATTATCGCATCAAGTAATGAAAAAAAATTATCTTATTATGATTATCTCGTCCACCTCTACCAATAAGCTATAAACGAAGTCATGAATTGTGTGACTCTGAGTGGAGAATCATCCTGATCTGGACCATATACCAACGGGCGAAGTAGAACTGGTTAAAATAATTTTGGGGAAAACATGATATTTTGGTCTAGCCTACCGCACATCGTCTTGAATGGGAGTGTGGGGGGCATAATTTAGTCGGACATGACGGGATTCGAACCCAGGAACTTAAACCCCTAGAATGATAAACATCAGGAGAACATCGATAGGCAATGAATTTTATGCAGTTGCAAATTTTGAATGTTTCTGATATGATGGGAACGAGCAATCCCCTCTCCCTTTTCGAACTCTTAGATGGGTCCATGTCAAGACGTTTGTTTGTTTTCTACAGATATCAATTCCAGTCCACATGCAAAGAAGTTCGTAAATTATCACAATGAAAAAAGTTGGAAAAAAACAAACGTTCAAATCACAGAGAGTTACAAGGACCAAAAGCTCCACGAACCAACATTCGAAGTCAACCCTCTACTAAGGAAAGTAGAGCGTTTCTACAGTGGTGGGATGGCGCCCGTTACTACGGAGTATAAGAAGGAAGCAGGATTCGCTTACACAGCGGAAGAAAAGAACCTTGGTAAAGTAATAACTCCTGGTGAAGTTGTCGAGCAGTTGAGTAAGCCTGATTGCAGATACATGGCAGTAATTGGGCAGGCTGGAAGCGGTAAAACAACAATCGTGAAACGTCTAACAAGACGCATTATCGCAGACAACAGTTTAGTCGATAAAGCGGGTACTCTGTCGTCATCTCACATTCACAATCCCAAGTTCAAGTTCGTCCATCACATAAATATCAAAAACATTCCCTTCTGCAAAGCAACCAGTTCAGAGGAAGCTATAGATCCATGCACTTTGCTCTTTGGGAACACGGGGCTAACGCGACAAGAAATGGAAGAAGGATATAAATGGGTTCAACAGAATCAAGCAGTATTGGCGTTTGCTCTGGATGGTTTGGATCAGGCTCCTTGGAATCTACAAGGAGAATACAGCATGATGGGATATTATGATAAATCAAGCACAGCTACAATTATGTGCAATCTAATCATAGGCAATCTATTTCCCGATGCAAAAATTCTTATTTCCTCACGTGAGCACAGCATCGCATCTCTTCCTTATGAATTGCGGCCTAAATACATAGTTTCACTGGCTGGTCTTGTTCGGGAAGATATCGAGAAACTATTTATTGCAGTTTTAGGTGAAACCGGAGAAGAATCGTGGAGGAAGTTGACAGTCCAATCACCTGCACTCATTCCATTCTCTTCTGTTCCAATATTCCTGATTTTCAACGCAATCGTTCACAAATTCAATCCTAAGAATCCACCTGATACAATGACAGGAGTGATGATTCAGATACTCAACATCTTCATGCATTCAGATCACACGAAGGAGCAATCACGGATACAAGAAATTCTTCCCAAGTTGATGGAAATGGCATTCAAAGGAACTAAAGAAAACAGAGTCGTTTTCAACGTTAATGATTTGCACAAAGTTGGGCTCCAACCAGATGATGTCCGTGATATTACCATAAAAATACCTCGGAACAATATGCTGAGTCAGCGTCTTTTGGATGTTGACATCCTCACGATTTTTAATCATCAAACTTTACAAGAAATTTTATGTTCTTTTTACATTGGCAACATGAGTCTTCCAACCTTCCGTTCATTCATAACTGAAGAGATGCACAATGATCACTGGAGTGTGGTTCTTCGTTTTCTATGTGGAATTGTGTTGAATCAAAGTATCGATGCAAAACTAATCAAGGACATATCAAAGCCAACTTATTCTACGAATACAAAAGAAGACGAAAAGAAGAAAAAACTTTTGCGACAAACTCTTACAACAATGTTTAATCAAAGCAAACAAACTTATCAACAGTTGGAATTGTTTGGAGCATTGTACGAAGCCAATGATGATGAACTCATTCGATCTCTTGTTCGAAGAATCTACATGAATAGCACGCCTCTCTCAGCAGCAGGAATGTACGCGATATCGTCAGTTATGCGACGATGTGATCAAATAGGACAAGTTATGCTCAATTACTGTGGTCTCAACTCTGAACTGATGCGAATCATGACTTCAAACTTGAAAGATTCTTGTTTGAAAGTGAGATATTAAAATTATAAGACGTATGCCTTGACAGCGGCGTTATTGTTGTTACAGTTGTTATAGAGTGCAGTGAGCGATATATGCCCTGGGCGATGGTATCAATATTTCTTATAACAAACATTTCATACTGAACTGCTGTTGTAGAGTGCAGTGAGTAGTATCTGTCCTGGGCAAAGCTACCACTATTTGTATCAATAGATGGATACTTGTTCCATTGTAATCATATTGAAATGGATTCTAAATTAGTATATGCTCTGGGCAATGGCAACATTATTTACTGTGAGAAATACATTTTATACTGAATCGCTGTAGTAGAGTGCAGTTCTTAGTATATGCCCTGGGCTTAACCACTATTCACTACCAGACAACATTTTATACTGAACCGCTTAAGTAGAGTGAAGTGAGTTTTGTAGTATCTGCTCTGGGCAGTGTTGTCACTATTTACCGTCTGAAAACAATTTATACTGAACCGTTGTAGTAGGGTGCAGTCAGTAGTATCTGTCCTGGATATTGTCACAAAAATCAATAGAGAAACGAGAAAACCTTTCCATGTCTTGTTGAAATATTATTAAAGTATAATTAGATAAATAAAGCAATGGTTGTGATGAAACCACTACTATAGGAAGTAATTTAATACATTTGTTCTTGTCGATTCACTGATCTTATTCATTTCAGTTGGATGAACTAGATGTCAGCACCAACGAGAACCTCGGCACAGCATCTGGTTGCGGTGAACTTGGATCAGTTGTTTCACAATGTCAGGTGCAGAAACTTAATGCTGGGGGATGTGATATAACAATAGATGGAATCAAAGCTCTCAAAGAAAACACTCGCAATGCAAAGGTGAGAACTTAACGATGATGAAATATATCAAAGTACCTATCTCTGATACTTTTATACCTTATTCTGCCTGTAGGGGATGTAGCAAATCATTAAAATAGATTCTAAATTGGTATATGCTCTGGGCAATGGCACCATTGTTTCCTCTGAAAAATACATTTTATACTGAACCGCTGTAGTAGAGTGCAGTTCATAGTATATGCCCTGGGCATAACCACTATTTATTGCCAGACAACATTTCATACTGAACCGTTGAAATAGAGTGCAGTGAGTGATATATGCCCTGGGCAATATTCCCACTATTCATTTGAAAAAATTATCATATTGAACCACTGTAGTAGAGTGAAGTGAGTTCAGTAGTATCTGCCCTGGGCAGTGTTGTCACTATTTACCGTCTGAAAACATTTTAAACTAAACCGTTGTAGTAGGGTGCAGTTAGAAGTATCTGCCCTGGATAATGACACAAAAATTAATAGAGAAACAAGAAAACACTTCCATGCTGTGTTGAAATAATATTAAAGTATAATTAGATAAATAAAACAATGGTTGTGATGAAACCACTACTATAGGAAGTAATTTAATACATTTGTTCTTGTCGATTCACTGATCTTATTCATTTCAGTTGGATAAACTAAATGTCAGCTTCAACAAGAACCTCCGGACAGCATCTGGTTGCGGTGAACTTGGATCAGTTGTTTCACAATGTCAGGTGAAGAAACTTAATGCTGAGCATTGTGATATAACAATAGATGGAATCAAAGCTCTCAAAGAAAACACTCGCAATGCAAAGGTGAGAACCAAACGATGATGAAATATATCAAAGTACCTATCTCTGATACTTTTATACCTTATTCTGCCTGTAGGGGATGTAGCAACTCATTCATATTAAAATTGATTCTGAATTGGTATATGCTCTGGGCGATGCTACCATTATTTACCATGAGAAAAACGTGTTATACCAAACCACTGTAGTAGAGTGCAATTTGTAGTATATGCCCTGGGCGATGGTACCAATATTTATTGTCACAGAACATTTCGTACTGAAACGCTTTTGTAGGTACAGTGAGTAGTATCTGCCCTGGACAATGCTACCACTATTTACCGCCAGAAAACATTTTGTACTAAACCACTGTAGTAGAGTGCAGTGAGTGATATATGCCCTGCCCAATATTGCCACTATTTACTGTGAAAAAAATATCATACTGACCACTGTAGTAGAGTGAAGTGAGTTCAGTAGTATCTGCCCTGGGCAGTGTTGTCACTATTTACCGTCTGAAAACATTTTATACTAAACCGTTGCAATAGGGTGCAGTCAGTAGTATCTGCCCTGGACAATGCTACAACTATTTACCGCCAGAAAATATTTTGTACTGAACCACTGTAGTAGAGTGCAGTGAGTGATATATGCCCTGCCCAATATTGCCACTATTTACTGTGAAAAAAATATCATACTGACCACTGTAGTAGAGTGAAGTGAGTTCAGTAGTATCTGCCCTGGGCAGTGTTGTCACTATTTACCGTCTGAAAACATTTTATACTAAACCGTTGCAATAGGGTGCAGTCAGTAGTATCTGCCCTGGACAATGCTACAACTATTTACCGCCAGAAAATATTTTGTACTGAACCACTGTAGTAGAGTGCAGTGAGGGATATATGCCCTGCCCAATATTGCCACTATTTACTGTGAAAAAAATATCACACTGAACCACTGTAGTAGAGTGAAGTGAGTTCAGTAGTATCTGCCCTGGTGTCCAATATTGTCACTATTTACCGTCTGAAAACATTTCATACTAAACCGTAGCAGTAAGGTGCAGTCAGTAGTATCTGCCCTGGATAATGTCACAAAAATTAATAGAAAAACAAGAAAACCTTTTTCATGTCTTGTTGAAATAATATTAAAGTATAATTAGATAAATAAAACAATGGTTGTGATGAAACCACTACTATAGGAAGTAATTTAATACATTTGTTCTTGTCGATTCACTGATATTATTCATTTCAGTTGGATGAACTAAAAATCAGTGTCAACAAGGACCTCGGCACAGCATCTGGTTGCGGTGAACTTGGATCAGTTGTTTCACAATGTCAGGTGAAGAAACTTGATGCTGCGCATTGTGATATAACAATAGATGGAATCAAAGCTCTCAAAGAAAACACTCGCAATGCAAAGGTGAGAACCAAACGATGATGAAATATATCAAAGTACCTATCTCTGATACTTTTATACCTTATTCTGCCTGTAGGGAATGTAGCAAATCATTCATAATAAATTGATTCCAAAATGGTATATGCTCTGGGCAATGCTACCATTATTTACTGTGAGAACAACATTTTATACTGAACCTCTGTAGTAGAGTGCAGTTCGTAGTATATGTCCTGGACATTGCTACCACTGTTTATTGCCAGAAAACATATCATACTGAATCGATGTAATAGAGTGCAGTGAGTGATACATGCCCTGGGCAATGTTGCCACTATTTTCCGTCATAAGACATTTCAAACTGAACTGCCGCTGTAGAGTGCAGTGAGTAATATCTTTCCTGGACAATGCTACCGCTATTTGCCACCAGAAACATTTCATACCGAATCGTAGTAGTAGAGTGCAGTGAGTAGTATCTGCCCCGGATAATTTCACAAAAAATAATGGTGAAACAGGTAAACCTTTTTTATGCCGCGTTGAAATAATATTAAAGTATAATTAGATAAATAAAACAATGGTTGTGATGAAACCACTACTATAGGAAGTAATTTAATACATTTGTTCTTGTCGATTCACTGATCTTATTCATTTCAGTTGGATGAACTAAATGTCAGAGGCAACGAGAACCTCGGTACAGCATCTGGTTGCGGTGAACTTGGATCAGTTGTTTCACAATGTCAGGTGAAGAAACTTGATGCTCAGGGATGTGATATAACAATAGATGGAATCAAAGCTCTCCAAGAAAACACTAGCAATGCAAAGGTGAGAACCAAACGATGATGAAATATATCAAAGTACCTATCTCTGATACTTTTATACCTTATTCTGCCTGTAGGGGGTGTAGCAAATCATTCATATTAAAATTGATTCTAACATGGTATATGTCCTGAGCAATGGCACCATTATTTACTGTGAGAAAAACATTTTATACTGAACCGCTGTAGTAGAGTGCAGTTCGTAGAATATGTCCTGGACAATGCTATCACTGTTTATTGCCAGAAAACATATACTGAACCGTTGTAATAGAGTGCAGTGAGTGATACATGCCCTGGGCAATGTTGCCACTATTTACCGTCATAAAACATTTCAAACTGAACTGCCGCTGTAGAGTGCAGTGAGTAATATCTTTCCTGGACAATGCTACCGCTATTTGCCACCAGAAAACATTTCATACTGAATCGTTGTAGTAGAGTGCAGTGAGTAGTATCTGCCCCGGATAATTTCACAAAAAATAATGGTGAAACAGGTAAACCTTTTTATGCCGTGTTGAAATAATATTAAAGTATAATTAGATATTTAAGTATAATTAGATAAATAAAACAATGGTTGTGATGAAACCACTATTATAGGAAGTAATTTAATACATTTGTTCTTGTCGATTCACTGATCTTATTCATTTTAGTTGGATGAACTAAATGTCAGCGGCAACGAGAACCTCGGCACAGCATCTGGTTGCGGTGAACTTGGATCAGTTGTTTCACAATGTCAGGTGAAGAAACTTGGTGCTGCAGTATGTTATATAACTATAGATGGAATCAAAGCTCTCAAAGAAAACACTCGCAATGCAAAGGTGAGAACTAAACGATGATGAAATATATCAAAGTACCTATCTCTGATACTTTTATACCTTATTCTGCCTGTAGGGGATGTAGCAAATCATTCATATTAAAATTGATTCTAACATGGTATATGTCCTGGGCAATGGCACCATTATTTACTGTGAGAAAAACATTTTATACTGAACCGCTGTAGTAGAGTGCAGTTCGTAGAATATGCCCTGGACAATGCTACCACTGTTTATTGCCAGAAAACATATCATACTGAACCGTTGTAATAGAGTGCAGTGAGTGATACATGCCCTGGGCAATGTTGCCACTATTTACCGTCATAAAACATTTCAAACTGAACTGCCGCTGTAGAGTGCAGTGAGTAATATCTTTCCTGGACAATGCTACCGCTATTTGCCACTAGAAAACATTTCATACTGAATCGTTGTAGTAGAGTGCAGTGAGTAGTATCTGCCCCGGATAATTTCACAAAAAATAATGGTGAAACAGGTAAACCTTTTTCATGTCTTGTTGAAATAATATTAAAGTATAATTAGATAAATAAAACAATGGTTGTGATGAAACCACTACTATAGGAAGTAATTTAATACATTTGTTCTTGTCGATTCACTGATCTTATTCATTTCAGTTGGATGAACTAAATGTCAGCAACAACAAGAACCTCGGCACAGCATCTGGTTGCGGTGAACTTGGATCAGTTGTTTCACAATGTCAGGTGAAGAAACTTGATGCTGGGGGATGTAATATAACAATAGATGGAATCAAAGCTTTAAAAGAAAACACTCGCAATGCAAAGGTGAGAACCAAACGATGATGAAATATATCAAAGTACCTATCTCTGGTACTTTTATACCTTATTCTGCCTGTAGCGGATGTAGCAACTCATTCATATTAAAATTGATTCTAACATGGTATATGCCCTGGGCAATGCTACCACTATTTAACGTTAGAAAACATTTCATACTGAACCGCTGTAGTAGAGTGCAGTTCGTAGTATATGTCCTGGGCAATGGTACCACTATTTATTGCCAGAAAACATTCCATATTGAACCGCTGCAGTGGAGTTTAGTGAGTTGAGTAGTATCTGCCCTGGATAATGTCAAAAAATTAATAGAGAAACGAGAAAACCTTTTTCATGTCTTGTTGAAATATTATTAAAGTATAATTAGATAAATAAAACAATGGTTGTGATGAAACCACTACTATAGGAAGTAATTTAATACATTTGTTCTTGTCGAGAAATAAAATCGAGATATAAAATCATAAAAAAAGAAATGAGCAAAGTAATATGCAGTGCTGTCCAGAATGGGAGTCGCGAGAACCAATCACTGGTTATCGAGCACAGACACCCAGTAGCTTTGTCATCCGTAGTTTGTCATACGGTTAAACTGCATTCTCAGCTTTGCTCTCGCGCAGGATAAAAATATCCCATTTTCACACCCTGAGCAATGAAATCTCTATCCTTTTTTTAGACTCTGCAGTTTAACAAACCAACAAGAAATATTGTTATATATTTGCATTAACATTGTATTCATTGCAGATAAAGGAATTGGACCTGAATTGGAACAAAGTCAGCAAACTCGGAGGAGATGAAGGATTATCTACAATCAGTGAAATCGTTCATCAATGTCAGGTTGAAACATTGATGATGAATGCTTGTGACTTCAACAAAGATCAGTTAGAAAGATTCAAAGCATCGATCGCTGATACCGGGGTTCACTTCTATGGTTATTAGACATGGGAATGTAAAAATGAAATTGGCATCCGAAGTTCAATATTAGTATAAATGCTCGCCCACTGTAAGCAGTATTCGCTTAATCAAGATTTAATACCTTCTGTCGGCACTTTCGGTAGATCCACATATCTGCCTACAATATGTGGTGTCAGATTTTGAGGAGGAAAATAAAAAAAGGAATAAATTATTTCCAACCAAAAGTTGCACGCGCAGGTGCGTGAGAATTTCTCAGGCTTTTTTCTTGGAAATATCTACACTACTTCAGTGTCAAAAACAATAAAAAATTTTAGAATTTTGGGGGAGGGGTTCTCCTTCTCAAAACTAAGAGATACATGCCTTTACTAAATTATCATGAATTAGAATGAATATCACTGGTCGATGCCTCGTAAATTAGGATAAATTGACCGATTTTCCCGCCTTCTGGGCGATGTTCAATTTATCTCATTTTTAAGACTCATCAGAATACGTTTTTCAGCTGAAATTGTCTTTTTGATTCGTATTGTGTATATTTTAATTTTATGCAGAGCTTCGTTAATAATTTATGCTCAAAATTTGAGTCGTTGAGAAAATGTTAGGTAAGCACTGGTTTGCTATTGGCCGGTAAAAAATGTGTCAAATATTTTTCCATACTGTGTTTGTGTTGACTGTTTTATGCAGATTATATATTTATTCATATTATAACTTGAGCGATGCCCTAGTGGTTAACATAACGGATCGCATGTCAGTTCAAGATCTCTGTTTTGAGCCTCTGCGAGTCCGACTCGTTAACTCATGTTGACCGCTTAACCCAGGGTGTAATAACTTGGGTGGGTTCAGCAAAGCCTGCCCTGTCATAGATGGCAGTTACATTGTGCCTTACTGAGACACGGCCACTTAAGAGCAAAGTGCTACTTAGAGATGTACCAGCAACTGCACTCTGGACGGAAAACATTCCAAATGGAACTGAACCGCCGTGATCAAGCACAGTGAGTGGTATCTGCCCTGGGCGCCGGTAAAACAATCTACCACTTCTTAAAGTTATCAAAATAAATAATCATAATAAATCGCAAAAGTATTGGGATCTAATTGACATCCCTACCTACCAACATTCAACTAAAAAGTCAAAAGCAACTACAAAATGTAGTACCGGCAACTGCACTCTGAGCAGAAAATATCCCAATTGCAACTAAAACGCAATGGTAAGTGGTATCTGCCCTGGACGATTTTAAAACCATCTACCCATCAAATAAAAGAAGGGGCTTTGTAGTCATCAATGTTCCTATTTCATAGCAGTGTTGGTTATTTCAAAGCTTTTATTTTCTTCGGGTGTCTGAACCACCTGACATTTATCAGCCTGGTCTGAGGTAGCGAGATTCTGGTTATTCAGCAATGTTGTTGGTCTTCTTGTACTTGCACAGTTTTATTACTATCTGACATTATGTTTTGATCTTTCGGTGAATAATTTATCATTAAATACTGTTTGTTCTTCGGGTGTCTTTGAAAGCATCTTTTGACGACTGATCATCACTAATTGATTTTATTATTTATTTATTATCCAGTGATTTATTTATATTCATGTAAATAATGTGATCATGATATAGATCTTCTGGGATATTTTTTTGAGTTATCTCAGTCTTAAAAATTGATCATGTTCCACCTGTTGGCACCAGTTAACGCCACAAACATTTGTTTCGTTCATACTCAAGTAATCAGTTTACAATAACTCCTTGCAAACGCCAAGTTATAACTTACATGAATACGGCGCAACAAACGTGATTTCCAATACACTGCACGAGAGGTTGTGGTTTGTCATATATATATATTATATATAGATATATATATATATATAATATATATATATATAATATATATATATATATATATAAAGCTTTATTCTCAGCTTTCCTCTCCTGCATCATAAAAATGAAATCCTATCCTACCCATATTGTGTGTGTCTTTCTATTTTTTTATTATATTTATTTTCTTTGCTATAATGTTTGAAATGGTAGTTTCTAGTATTTGTGTTGAAGTATCAATAATTTCAGTTTCTTCAATATGCCATTATACCAGAGGGGACATGTTCCTAAACGGGGGACACAGTCTCCTAACATTTAGGAATTTAATTGGTTTGTCTCGCGATATCATTGAATTGTTATTTTTCGTCTCTCGAAATGCTGAAGTTAAAAAAAGGGGGTTTTTGTTTGCGCTCGACGTTTAGGGCTGGGCAATTCGATTCGGTGATTTGAAACGATTCGGAGCAAAATTATTCGAATCAATCGTGAATCATTCATAGGAACAAAAACTTGCTAAATGAACTAGAATTTTCATTTTTAACGACAAAATTGATTATTGTTTTTGAATGAAATTTTAGGGACTAAAATTGGATAAATAAGTTCAATAACAATTCACGTTTGTGATTCCCTACATTTCAAAACACTTAATAGGCTGTTCTGAATTTTTTTTTGATCAGCATGAGGGGCCATGAAACCATGCCCCTCCCCCCCCCCCCCTTATAAAACGTTATTGATTCCAATCAAGGTCGGAAGCAACACCTTGAAGTAACCAACTAACTACAACTTGTACAAAGAACTACAGCAAAATTTAGTACCGGCAACTGTACTCGGATAACATCCCAAACATAACTAAACCACTATAATAAAGTGCAGTGAGTAGGGTATCTGCCCTGGTCGCAATGGTAATGCCAATTATGATGACCTGTATATCTGTTCCTCATACTTTATAGATAAATTAGTAAATAATATTTTTGTATTTTGTGATGTTTATTTACAAGCGTGATGGAAATAAATAAATTGTCAATTGTATTCGGCTCTTCAGAAGCTTCAGAGGACTAATGAAGACTAAATAGATACCACAAGAAATTTTTTTTTACGAATGGGCAGAATTTGAAAATACCATTTTAGTATTTTTATTTTAATTATTGTATACGATGCAGAGCATAAATACGCTAGGTCAATTCTAAATACCCCCCCCCCCCCAAAAAAAAAAAAAAATTAACAACTTTGTTAAGCATAAGTCACTGATGAACCGCGTCTTGCCAACGTGATCCACAACACATAACAAAAGTCTGTTGTTGTAAACGATGTAATTTGCCGACGTTTCGAACGTCTATTCAGACAAGCTTCATCAGGGCAGTGAATAATGGAATAACAGTCTGTTCTATGTTTTCCCTGAATCAGGGTCGCAGAACTTGTGCAGAACCGTGCTTTCCACGAACACCCCATATTTGGTCAAAAAAGTTAATGTTGACTTTTTTCGATACCACCAAGTAAAATTACTGTAAAAGACCAGTGATTTTGTTGCATTTTTTGTTACCTTGTATTTAATAAAAGATGTTTTGGCCGAACTTCTCCGGTTTCGAACATTCTTCCCGATATCGAGTCAAAATTATTTTAAATTTTCAAAATAAAATTCTAAAATTTTTAAATTTTCCAAAAACTGACCAATCGCAGTACATCTGCGACTGATGCTCGACAAAGTGATATTTTTCAATGATTTTTTTTAATTAAATCGAACCACAGAAAACGAACTTCCGAATCTAACGCGTATCCGAACAGATCCGAATCTTGAATCTAAAAATGGCACCGATAGATGTGGGAGCCCGTTTAACGCTCATTCAACTGAATCTATCCAAGTACCAGCGTCAGCGCCAGATTATGTGAGGTCCAAAGCGAGCACAAGTTGCTGACTGCGCACACTAGTCTCGGTCCATCTGTGGCGCATGCTTGATGAAACAAAACTTTTGATTGGGTTGAAGTTTTTATTATATATTACTATAAAACGCACGAAGAATAGCGCCGTAGCCTCGAGAAAAACCGTAAATTCAGAGTCTATACAAGCAAAGCAAGTGTAATTAGTTATACGAGCATAAGGCGAGCGAAAATTTGTGAGATTTCCTACGTTTTGAAGCCCCCATTGACCATTTTCTCTTCGTTAAAATCAAATTCGGTTAGTATAGCGCGTTCAGGCCTGGCTTTTTATATTATTCAAAGCTACGTCGATACCCATGGCGCAATCAGAACCTTGAAAAGAGTGCAGGGATTTGAAAATATTATGACGGCAGATTATGACGCCAGAATGGGCGCCGCAAGCACACAAATTCTTCCTGAAAAATAGCGTTTTCATTGTATATTATTGGATAACATTAATGAAATCAATATCGCGTACCGTAGGGTCACAAAAAAACTTGAGGTTTCGTACGTTTCAAAGCCCTTAAAGGTCATTTTGTGCGTGTTTTTTTGGCATCACCCCCGAAATTGGACCGAATTGCGTTTTGTAGTTGAAATACATAAATTTTTAACCTTGAACGTGAAGTATAAATACTTCGCCGTCAAGTATTTTCATTTATTTATTATTTTTCATTTAAATTCAATCTGAGGTCAAATTAGTGGAACCACCACAAGGAACCAACCAACGGCCACTTTATCACAAGGAACTGCTGCGAGACATAGTGCCAATAACTGCACTCTAAACGTAAAACATTTCAAATGAAATTGAACTTCTGTGATGAAGTGCAGTGAGTGGTATCTGCCCTGGACGACGGTGAAACCATCTACCACTTCTTTGTTCCGTTTTAGTCGCCTCTTACGACACGCTGGAAATACGTTCCTAAGGACTATTCTGAAGGCCGAACCTACAGGACCAGAAGTGGGGAATTGAACCACAATAAGTAATATTATCGGTATTGCCTGTTGTTACTGCCCGACTGGATGAAAAAGTTTATTTCGTTAAACAGGAGTCACAGATCGGGCTGGGCGAAACCGAATCATTCGGAATTCGAATCTGATTCAAATAATTTTTCTGAATCGGATCAAATCACTAATTCTTTGTAAATAACGGATAACGGAAATTTATAGTTTGGAGTGTATTTTCAATCCACGCTAAAAGCAACAATTTTCATATTTTAACGTCGAAATACAATCGATTTTGGTCAAACTTGATCGAAATCGATTGTATTTTGTCGTTGAAAATGAAACTTCACTTCATTCGGTACTACCAATAGATTTCAGAATCCCTCGATGCCAACACAACCTCGAAACCCGACGTGAAATGATGAAATCGACCTCTCGACTCTTCCCCACTGAATCATTACTTGATTTATGACGCCATAAACGACACACAAACATAATAAGTAAACAAAGGTGCGGTCGCTCTAACAACCGCTTGGTTTCACTTAAGACAATGGTAATTGGAGTTTGCATCGGCCATACTTGGTCGATCGATAATGCAGTTAAATTAAAACTGAAACATGTATGGGCGGACGATAATATTCTCCAGAAGTGATTGGCTTCAATTGTATTGTACACTGTTATAAAAATGCGGTAAAATTAATCGTCATTCCTTTACAGTTAGTTTGCCTGGTTAATTCGAAACGAAACTTAAAATGGACTTTTTCATCCAATTATGGCCTGTTGGTGCAATGCGCTATCTGAGATGCGGTTTATCAACGGTCCATACTTGTTATGAATCTCAACTACATGGCGGTTTCAGAAAATTACAATTACTGTGAATGGAAGGTAAATTTACTGTATTTTTATTATAATCTTGACAGGATTACCTTCTGGGAAACAACGCTTTACCAAACGTCCAATGCGCCGCCACACTGTAACATAAATGCAACAAAATCATTGGTCTTTCACATTAATTTTACTTGGTGGTTTGGAAAAATTCAAAATAGACTTTTTTGTCAAAGTATAGGCTGTTGGTGGAAAGCATCGTCAAGGTGCGGTGCATATTCGGAGAAATTATTCGAATCAGATTCGAATTCCGAATAATTCGGTTTTGCCCAGCCCTAATGACCCATGCGAGCTAAAAGAAGGCAAATAAGTGGTAGACGTTTCTACCATTGCTCAGGGCAGATACTACTCATTGCACTTTACCATGGCGGTTCCGTTTGGAATGTTTTCCACTTATTACAGTAATTTTACTGGCCATTTACAGTAATTGTATTTTGCTCACATTCAAAGCCGCCTTGTTCCTGAGATTTAAGCCAAGTATGTGCCGTTGATGAACCGCATCTGCATTCCGGTGCATTCCACCAACACCACATACTTGGCTGAAAAGTAGATATTCTGCTTTTATTTTAATATCAGAGAGTAAAATTAACTTAAAAAAACGTTTTTTCATTGAAATTTACTTTGAGCAAGACCGGAAACCGTGCCTAAAAGATACTCGGGTTCGAGTCTGGGTTTATCTGCGCCTCGTTATGAAACGTCATAGATGTCGATTAAAATTATTTTTTTGAATTTATTTGATAAGAATACGGTGTATTGCGTTGGTACGAAAAAAAGTTACGGTACGAAATAAATATCAAACTTCGTACCGTACCGTCCTACCAGCCTTGGCCACCAATGAACAGGGTCGGATGGTAACCTGGGATGGATTCTCGTATAGCGTTGTAAAACCGTCAGATTAGACACGGTCCATCAA
This sequence comes from Styela plicata, assembly GCA_963675895.2. Taxonomy (NCBI): domain Eukaryota; kingdom Metazoa; phylum Chordata; class Ascidiacea; order Stolidobranchia; family Styelidae; genus Styela; species Styela plicata. The sequence continues at coordinate 7,699,472 of OZ023147.1, forward strand.
TGGCTCATGTTTGGCAAATATTGGAATGTTTATACACTCATGAAGTGAGTGAATTCCTAATTGGAACATGTTGTCATAACTTTTTGTGGCGTGGGGGTAAACTGCGACGTATTGAATCGTCACCCCCAAAACAAAAAAGCAGTATAGCAAAGAAAACGCAGATAATTGATTGAAGATTCAGGAAAAAACACAGAATGTCCGCGCGGCTGTCTTTTGATGACTAATTTTATGTATTCCATGATATTTTGCCCTTGGATAGAGAATTTTTGCTCTATTTTCAAACAAAGTCGATAATTTCCGGAAAAAAATACAATTTTTAGAAGTAATTTCTTGCCAGCGAGCCTGTTATCAAGTCCTAATTGGAAGCGCAATCGTTCTAATCTGACCCCAAACCTTCCCATCAAGCTTCTAAATACGTCACTGATCACGCGCATTACCTCGATTAGAAATTTGAAGAAGGTGGAGTTGAAATTGAAAAAATCAGGGATCAATTTATGTCTTCATAATTCAGTCTGGAACCTGCACCGTAGATGCAAACTACTTCAGATATGGAATTTCATGGTCTGAGACTTCCAAGGTCCACTACTTACAACTACCTGTTACTTTTATGTTTGCGAATATGTCTTGTTCACCGGTGGGCTGGGCAATTCGATGATTCCAAGCACAGATTATTCGAATCGGCCATAGGAACGAAAACTCGCCTAATATACAGTGGGGTTTTTCATTTTAACGACGAAATGCAATCGATTTTGATCAAATTTGACCACATTTTCGCTCTTGGACTGGAGTGTAATTGAATAAACATCGCTTGTAGATCAGCTTGAGCTAACAATTATAATTCGTAACTGTGAAGTTCTTAATTATTATGAAGGAGACAATATTAGTAATAGTAAAAATGGAATATTTGTTATTTTCTTGGAATCAGCGATTCGATCCGTTTCGAAAATATATCCGAATTCCCAAATGATTCGATTTTACCCAGCCCTACTCACCAGCCAGGCTCTATGCTAATGCAAATGTCTAGTTGAAGCCACGGTCTGGTGCAAATGACCAAGCAGTCGTAAGCACCAAAAAATATACATACATACGTTGCTATACAATCTCGGATGAAACTACGTATTCTAGACGTACGTTCTGCCGTGAGGTTAAATTAACTGTTGTTCAACTCGCTGACTAAAACCAAACAAGGTGTCCAACACAAACGGCCTTGCGGGCAAAAAGTAGTTTGGAAACTTGTGGTGCAATTTACTTCGAAATACGGTTTAACATGTCCTAACTGAATTAGAACAACAGCGGAACGTTTTGAAATCGTCAGATAAAAACGCGAAAAATGACAACATTTTTGGAAATAAGGTTGCCAGATAAAAGCGCTAAAATTCACTAAACATTATGACGCTATACCTAAATAACAATTTTTTTAGCATTTGTCACGTTTTTATCAACCTTATAACGTCCTGCCGTTGTTCTAGGTCACACAAAATATATATTTTTCTATCGTCCCATCGTTTTAAAACTTTGCCTTCGTTAGATTTTCAATATCACCCTATATTTTCACAAAATTTTGTCATTTCTCGCGGTTTTATCTGGCAACCTCAAATAATTCCGCTGTTGTTGTAATTCAGTTGATACTTTGTAAATTATATTTTTCTTTCACCCCATCGTTTCGAAATGTTGTCTTCGTTAGATTTTTAGGAGTTCAATTTGGCCTCAAATTGAGAAAAAATGGTATTTTTTAACAATTTTCTCGCTTTTATCTGGCAACATTAAAACGTACCCCTGTTATTCTAATTCAGTTACAAAATATCTTTCTCTGTTGCCTTATATCACTGAAATGTAGCTTTTATTACATTTCTGGAAGTTACAAATTTTTTGACATGACCCTAAATTTCCGCCTGAATTTTTCGATTTAATTTACATTTTGGTTATATTCCCTATAGCATGCGAAGGGAACACTAATAAAAATGCGTATAGACTAGACGCGATTCTGCCAGTTTTAAAATTTAATTTTCCACTGAGCTTCACAGTGGTGGTGCTCTTGTCCCTCATTGATAGATAGATTTTCGGAAGTTACGAATTTTTTAACATGGCCATAAATTTCCGCTTGAATTTATCGAAAATTTAACTTTTTCGTTATATTCCCTATATCATGCGAAGGGAGCACTAATAAAAAAGCGTAGGGACTAGATGCAATTCTGCCAGTTTAAACATTCGGATTTTCCGCTAAGCTTCACAGCGGTGGTGCTCGTGTCCCTCATTGATAGATGCATCATCATTGGGTGACATTTTTTATGCCTTTTTGTGATGTTCATTTTCCAGCGTGATGGAAATAAATAGTTTTCAAAATCAGATGTAATTGCACCGTGCTAATTCAGTTAGATTGTAAATTATTGATGGTGTGGGAAAACTCAAGTTCAAATTCAGATAAAATATTATGATAAATGATCCCGGTGTAGTTCTGCTGTTTCCCAGATGAATTTTCTAATCGAAAGACATACAATGAAAAACTCATTTATTGCTGTAACGTGAATAAAAAGAAAGAAACGAATATCGAAAATACATTAAAATCGAAAGCAGAAAGAGCGCAACCGCGGTTTGTTTTGATCTCAAACTCCGGGAACATATTCATCGCCTGAGCTACGAAACGAATGGAAAACAGATAATTGCCCGAACAAGATAGACCAGTTTGTTATGATAGAACTCATTTATGCCCTGTAGGTACGGGCTGTAAAACAGTCCCAACGTATTTTCTGCGGGTCGTTAGAGGCGACTAAAAAGAAGTGGTAGATGGATTTACCATCGCCAAGAGCAGATACCATTCACTGCACATTATCATAGTGGTTCAGTTTGGAATGATTTCTGTTTGAGCGTAATTGTGGATTCACCTTTTAGTAGCTCTTTGCTATTAAGTGGACTTTGATTCCATTCAGGCACTGATCTCGGCCTTGCTGAGAGTGTCTGAGTAACTAACATTCTATCTGTCTGGATCGTTCAATGCGTCGGGCAAAGAGGTCATTGCGTTCACGCCACCAGTCAAAGATCTCGGTTTTGAGCTTCTAAAATCTAACTCGTGATATTTTTTGGTTATAAAAGGTATATTTAACAAATTGTAATTGCACCCCACGGCGCCCAAAAAATATTCGACTTCTGGAATAAAAGTTTAGAATATTATATCTCGACTTCTGGAATAAAAGTTTGAAATATTATATCAAAACTTCGAGGATGGGAAATGTATGTCTTTACAACGATACTGAAAGGACACGTCATCACGACGGTAATTACAGAAATACCTATTGCTTTGGCCTGACCAGCAGCAACCGAAGATGTATCCTACTTAGTAGAAAGACAAAGCAAAGCAGTAATGAATAAAACAGAGTAGTTAGAACTAGGAAGTTAACATTTGTTTCGTCAATTATAGGTCACTGACAATGGTGGTGGAAGTCTTGGGGAGGGAGACAATACAGTTAAATTCAAATTTTTCAACTACTGCGGTGCTTTTGAACCCCTGGTCGCAATTAAGTCTGATGGGCAGAACCGAATCATTAGGAATTCGTATCTAATTTGGATTGTTTTTGAGGATCGGATCGAATCACTAATTCCCTGAAAATAAACAAATATCCCATTTTTATCGTCACTATTATTGTGTCCATTATGATAATTAAGAAATTCATAGTTACAAATCGCAAATATTAGCAAAACAGACTTAAAAGTAATGCATCTTCAACTTAATTTTGACCAAAATCGATCGCATTTGTTGTTAAAAATAAATTCCGCCTCATTTGGCAAGTTTTTGTTCCTACGAACGATTCACGATTGATAAGAAAAATCGGTGCTTCGGATCGCCAAATAGAATTGACCAGCCCTGATCCCGACCCAAAATTGAATCGCTGAGTACTAGACTCTTTTGCACATGTTTCTGACATCCCAATTCCTGCCGAAAGAAATGTTTGGTTCACTGGATGATCACGTTGGCAGCAGATTGCTTGATATTATTGAAATTTACATTATAAACAGACCAGTCAAAATCAGTTAGGACATTTTTTATCTTGTGGGAGAGGAAAGCTGAGAACACGGCCAATCACGTGGCAACCACGACTTCTAGTGCTGTTACCAGATCCAACCAGGTATGGTTTTCCTTAAGCGATTGCCAATTTTTCCTGAGCGTGGACAGGGTTGGTGGAGTGAGCTGTAACCATTAGTCACGTGAACCACAGTGCGGCGAGGTGTCCAGCAATTTTCTCACATTCAATCAACCCGCACAAGGATCAAACCCATGATATCAGAGATGCATAACTCGAAGCGTATTCCTAACGCTTTACCGATCGAGCTAACCGCAGAAAGTTTATTTTATCAAGTATGTTTCACTGATGGATGGTCTAAGCAGTGGATCCATCAGTGTACCATACTTGGCAAAATCTTCCGGTTGGATGTCGATATTTAGTTCCGGAAAATGCAGGGTTGAAATAGACAACTTTTGTTCATAAATGTTTAAACAAGAGTCTCCACTCAGTGTCTGAAAAGGTATATAGATGTGGACAAAGGCTTGTAGTAATTTCTTTCCTTTGTACACTGTAACAAAAATGCAACAAAATCACTGGTCTTTGATAGTAATTTTACCTGGCGGTATCGAAAAAATTCAAAATTGGCTTTTTTGGCCGAATATGGGGTGTTGATGGGGCGCACCACGAAGGTGCGGTCTCATCAACATGACGTTTTTTGTAACTTTGAAAATATGCAATTACTGCAAATTTACTGTACTTTTGTTACAGTGTACTAAAATTAAAAAATTTTTGAGGAACTGAAACAGACAAATATCTGAATCAGCGAATTATCATATATTTGAATAATTTATATTAAAGTTTTTCAAACTGTAAGTACTGCAGGAAATTGAACTGATTTTTATTTTATGGAAAATTCGAAGTAATTGAAATTCCAATTCAAACCTCGTCATCGAAAAAAATAATCGAATGAAAAACCAAATCTAAAGTTTCGCAAGCGAACAGAATTCGGGTCGGGAATGTGCGATGAAAATGCGTAGAAGTTCCATTCTTTTACGGTTTTTATTGATGATTAAGAATAATTGAGAATAAGATGATTGTGGCCAATTGTGGGCTGTTGATATCGCAAACCGTCCAAAACATGGTCTGTAACCGCTCAATCTCATTAACACGACGGTTTCAAATTTCGGAAACATAGAATTACTGCAAAGCAGCGGTAAATCGACTGTACTTTTTATTCAGTGTAGTCTTATTCGACAACAGGAGAAAGGCACATTGTAAAACCTCCAACCCCGATCAGCCACCAGTCTTATATGTCCGAATAATAAAATAAGACTCCAAGCAGCACTATCATCCTTCTTCATTTGCATCGATTGTAGCAAACATGAAGTTTTCAAACACAGATGTGTTGACGTAATTCTGAAATAAAAGAAGAAGTTTGATAGGAAAGTGGTAGGTGGTTTTGTCATCGCCCAGGGCAGAATACTAGAATTATGATAGAAAGTAGCTTCGAGTTTCATTTGATTCCAAATCATGATATAATTTATATAATGATATAATTTGAGTTGTAAAATTTTACGCTGCAAAATAGGCAAAATGTGTCAGCAATTTCCTTCATCTGAAACATTTATCTATTATTATAGCGAATTTAAAATTAACTACAACTATAATGACAACCCAAACTTACCCCGCTCGTCCTCGCATCAATCTTCTCAAAGCGACACATAGTTGGGAAAACGTAAGTCGAACGTAAGTCGATCGTGCGGTCGATCCTTCCAACATTGTGACATTAACTTGTATCTGCGGGAAATATGAATGAGTTTTTCAATTCACTCTAAGCAGGGGCGGAAGCAGTGCCAAAAAGAAACCAACAAACGGCCACTTATTAGCAAAGAGCTGAGCTGATTTGAATAATTTTTTGAATCGGATCGAATCACTAATTCCCTGTAATAAATATCCCATTTTTACTATTACAACTTGCCTTCTTTGTGAATGAAATTTATAGTTTGTAGTGTATTTTCAATTCACATCAAGAGAAACAATTTTCGTATTTCTGCGACAAAATATAGTCGATTTAGGTCAAATTTGACCAAAATCGGTTGTATTTTGTCGTAAAAAATTAAAATTCTACTTCATTTAGCAAGTTTTTGTCCCTATGAACGATTCACGATTGATTCGAATAAAATGTGCTTCGAATCGATTCGAATCACCAAATCAAATTGCCCAGCCCTACTCACACTTCACTGTCGCAATTCAACGGTTGATCCATCCTATATCCTTGGGGTAATTTCTCATACAATTCTGCACACGACATCCCGTAATAAGGCGTCCCTCCGAGGCTCACTATCTCCCATAGCAGAACGCCAAATGACCATCTGTAAAGAGATTATTAACCATTTTAAGAAACAGTTGTGAACATAGGATATTTTCAGAATATTTGGGAATTAGCAGAAATCAAAGCAGAAGGAGAACAAAAAATATATTACAGCAACCAATTATTCTAAGATGAATGTGTTTTTACGGCAACTCATTATTTGAGTGGATTACCCTGCACAAGGTCCTGTACTTGCAGACATTTTTCACGAACAGGATTAATGTTTTTAGAAAGATACCATCTTTCCAGTTCAGTCGAGCCTACCAATGTTGTAGTGGCGATAATCAACGAGCCAGACCTGTCGGGGCTCGGATATCTTCAACCTACAATTAGGGCTGGGCAAAACCGAATCATTTGGAATTCGAATCTGATTCGGATAATTCGGAATCACTGATTCTGTGTAAATATCAAATATCCCATTTTAAGTATTAAAACTTGTCTCCATTATGAGAATCGAGACATTTATAGTTTATAGTGTATATTCAATTCACACTCTATGCCTAAGAATAACAATTCTCATATTGTAACGACAAAATACAATCGATTTTGGTCAAATTTGACCAAAATCGATTGCATTTTGTCGTTAAAAATGGAAATTTCAGTTCATTTGACAAGTTTTTGATCCCGTGAACGATTCGCAATTGATTGGAATAACTGCGTTTGACAAAAAAGAAGATGTATAAAGTGAAAATATATAAACACACCATCGATTGCATGCTGACCTGGGGTATAGTGAATGGTTTAAAATAGGGTTCATTTGAATTAGGCTTTAACTGTCGTTTAGTTGTCATCTGAGGATATCCAAAGCAGCGAAACCTCGGATGTGGTTTACGTCACGATTAGAACGATGTAACATTAGAACAATAAGTAAACGGGACCTTAAATCAAGACATAGTGGCTCTAATCCCCGGTACAACGTGAAATTTGGCATATATTATGATTTCACTGCAAAATAAATCAAGTTAAGAGCAATCGAAACCGAAATTATTGTTTAATCGAAATTGTAGAATTACTCAGTATTCCAGTGAGGACATCACTAGTTAGCCTTCGGTCACACCAAAATCGATCGCATTTTGCCTTTAAATTATGAAAATTGTTGCTTTTAGACAATGCAGTGTGAATTGAAAAACACTATGAACTATCAATTTCTCGATAACCATGATGGAGACGGTTTGTGATAGTAAAAGTTGGATATTATTCTTACATCCTGAGTACCATGTTGAATTTATGGAGACTCAAACCCGAGATCTCCATCTACGATACCAAGAGCCCGACGACCGTACAAGAGTTTGAAAATAATTTAAAAACTAAATCCCAGCGACACAATCAAACAGGATAGGATAAATCCCCTAACACTGCGTCATTTCCCACCATTCTCTTCCAACAAATCATTGAAGGCATCTTCATAGATAAACTCCCGTCGTACTGTGACCTCATTGGTCATGGATGAGTGACCAAACCCCGCCTCCTCCATGATTCTATCCCGATGACTCTCCCGATTCTCTCGATCTTTACTTAGCATTGTCTGGGGAGAAAAATATTTCTTTATTTATCTTCCTAACTAAAAAATTCCCATCCAGGGATACCCAAAACAAATCAAATATTCAAATACATTCGAAAAATTTTTTGAAATAGTGAAATTCCTGATTATGGATTTATTTTAGAATAGTATGGAATATGTCAATTTTATTGCAGAAATACAGACAGAATCAGCAAAAAAGGTTGTTTTTGCTCTCCAAATAGACATAGTTCTGTGAAGTAAAGGAGATTGGGGACCAAAATTGTAACTTTGCCATTAATATCGAGAATGTATTCAATATTTCATATTCAAAATTGTTTCACAATGTATTCGAAACAGTAAAATATTCGGTTTAGCCCCCCCTGCGTCCTGGCAGGACAAGGTCACCAAGGTGGGTTCGCACCCAGACTGATCAGTATAGAAATATGTTCTACATTGGATGTGAATTTCCGTTATTCTAAATTAGCGTAGCAAAGAGCTACTGCAAGATGTAGTACCAGTAAATGCACACTGAACAGAAAACATTTCAAATAGAAACGAACTGCTATGGTAAAGTGCAGTGAGTGGTTTTGTCTGAAAAGGTTAGACTATGACCCAGCAAAAGCTTACGTTAAACTTATATCTCTGTGGAATGAGAACATGATATTTTTGTTTCTAAAAAAAAATTCTCCAAGAAGGTAAAAAGAAATTAGTCCGGCCCCGCTGAGAGTGAATTTCATCAAAAAAAAAAAATGGAATGTAAACCAAGCATATATAGCCCAGCATATAGGGTGCCCCGTTAGCTCAATTAGTAAAAGCGTTGGGAATACACTTCGAGCTATCATCCCGTGATGGATGTTAATGATTATGAGCGAGAAGTTCGCCTTGCCGGTGCACAGTGGTTTGAAGTAAGCACCGTTTACAGGGAAAATGAGAAATATGATAATGTAAAAAAAAAACTCCACGCCGATTCGGAACTGGTATCTGCACCACAGAACGTGGCTCGCCATATGATTAAGCTGTATTCTCGGCTTTCCTCTCCCACCGGATAAAAATTAAATCCCATCCATAGATATTTTGAATGAAAGGGAATGGTAAATTATACAAACTTACAGTGAATAAAAGTTGGTATTTTGATGTGAAATTCCATCAATTAATTTTCTTATTTTTTGGTTTGACATTCCCTCTAAGTAAGTTATTACGCCACGGTGGCAGAACCTTGGTTTTTCTCAGATGTCTTGAAATTCCCTCTAAGTAAGTTAGTACGACACGGTGGCAGAACCTTGGTTTTCCTCAGATGTTTTGAAATTCCCTCTAAGTAAGTTAGTACGACACGGTGGCAGAACCTTGGTTTTCCTCAGATGTCTTGAAATTTTCATGTCATTTTCTTAGAATCCATGTGATGCTTCCTTGAAATGTTCACGTGATTTTCCTCAAATGGACAAAAAAACTTCAAAATCATCAACACTGCTATTTCATAGCAGTATTGATGATTTTGAACCTTTCTTTACAGTGATACAGTAGTAAATACTCAAAATGAACATTTTTATCTTCTACAGGAGATCCATCATGAGGTAGTACACCATGGTGGCATGATCTTAGTTTTCTTCAAACTATAAGAAATCCTTTGATTTTAGGCGGTACGTCACGGAATAGCGGTATCACGTCAAACCAACATTGCGAAAATTAACGCGATACGATATTTTGGAAAACTCAATTCCAGTATTACCCGTCCTACCAATATGCTGCCCAGCTCTAGTCCAGGGTGATGGTAAAACCATCTACCACTTCTACTGGTAATACTGGCAGCTTGGTGGCGGTATGTCAGTAGATAATATAACCAAAGCCGCCCAGCTCTGTTCCAACGTGAAGTATACTTGACAAGATAGAATTCTCAATTGGAATATGTTACCTGGTGTGCGCTCAATCCTATTTCCATCTTATTTTCTGCTGAGTCATGTTCATCGTCAGAACTCGACGAGTCATAATCCTCATCACCATCATCGCTGCGGATTCTTGGGAGTCGATTCAGCAGACACTAGAGGCAGTAGAGATAAACAGAGAATGCCAATTCTGACATTGTATCTAGAAAAATTAGAAAGATATTGATTATTCTCAAATATCGTCAAAAATTAAACAAAAAAACTGGCATTCAGTGGTAAAGTTGCTCTCGTATTTATTTCTCTGAATTAACTTTGGGGAGTTATAGTGAAGCCAGATAAACTTTCCTTAACGAACATTTTCTTAGGTACGAGGTAGTTCTGTAGGGTGGTGTCAGCCACTAGTTCAGTTGTGTTTCGTGATGTTTTATGATTAGAGTGCAGTTGCTGGTACTAGTCCTGGGCGACATCTCGCTGTAACTGTAAATATTATATTGAGTTCCCCAAATCACCGTATCGCATTAATTTTTGCGTTAACGTTTGGCCACGATAACCAGATTTCGGACCCATATTGCCTGGAATGGTCACAGATTGATGCAATTTCGCACCAAATTTTGATAAAAGAAAGGGCTCACAACAGCTCATACACATTATAAACTTTTGCTAGATCATTTAAACACAACTAAGGGTGGTAGTACGGTATGGTAGGAAATTTCCATTGTACAGCGAAAATCTTCTATTGTACAGCAAAATAATTTTGTACCGAAACTCGTACCTAACTTTCGAAACTTTCCGTACTGGACTTTATGATATTATTTACTTTGTACATCGTACCAAACTTTATACCAGGTACAAAAACAGATACGATTCGCCAGGTAGCAATTCCGAACCATACCAACTACCAATGTCGAAAGCAGCCTTATTCATAAAATCTGGCTCCAGCGAGAAACATTACCAACGCATTTTTTATTGCCCTATCTGCGCCGCTTTATCTCATTTTAAAATTGTCTTTTAGTTTAAGAAATCTTTGATGGACGCAAACTATATTATCTGCGCCCTGTTATAAAACGACATAGATGTTAAATGGAAATATATTTTTGAAATTATTTGAGAAGAATATGGTGTAATGCAAAGGTACGAAAAAAAGTACGTTACGAAATAAATATCGAACTTCATACTGTACCGTACCAATTATGGAAATTCAAAAATTAATGGTACCGGGAAATTCAAACGTATCGTATCAAACTACATACCGTACTACCATCATTGATCACAACCCGCCCACTTTTGGAGAAATCTATTAATATGTGACTGCTATTTTTATCAAGATGTGCCTCATGTAAGTCTTTGGCACACCATGATAGAATGCTTGTTTGTAGCAGAAAATAGCTTGACATGATCAGCTGTAGTTGATGCTACATCTGGCATTGGCTCTTTGCCATTAAATGGCCGTTAATTAAGTTTTTCTAGGTGCTGCTTCCTACCTTGTTTGGAGAGAATTTCAATAAAATGAAAAATTAAAAATGCTCACCAAATTTCGAATGAACAAGTGTAACCAATGCTGGTAACAATCCTGGCGACCTGAGGACTAAACCTGGCAACATGTCTTTAATAATTTCCAATATTTTGAAGGTGGGGAAGTCCTTCGTACCACCAAACGCGGGGTATAAGTAGTAATATAACTGTGTAGTAGGATGTCTGCATAAAACCAAGGAAATAAAAGTTTTGATAATCCCAGTTTGGATTCGGATTTGGGATTCGGAGTTTGAATCTGAGTATTCCATGGAGTCATTTGAGTTTTGTTGATTCCCTGAAAAAAAAGCTCAGATTTAAGAATCATCCATAACAAACAACGTCACGTAGACACTCAAAAAATGGTTTTAATACCAAGAATAAATAAAAAAGGTATTAATTATATTCATTAACAATATGTGAAATTTTAAAATGTAAAATCTGGCATATAGAACGATTTCACTGCAAAATAAATTAATTTATGAACAATCAGAAACAAAATTACTTCTAATAATAATTCCAGAATACTCTAAGAGCAGACTATGGTGACAAAGACTTCCATTTTTTGAATCTAAAATGATATCTCAAGTTGGAAAACAGCACAGAAACCTCTACTATACCTGAACTTTGTCCCGCTATGATTATTGGTCTCATCACTAGAGACAGTAGAGTACCAGCAAGGGGAGTGGGTGGATGTACAAGGGATTCCCCATCATTCGGTGAAATATCCGATGGAACACGAACTGAGAGAAGATGCAGGATGCATTCAAAATTTCCTGGAAAGTAAGAATTGATTAGACATCAGGTTGCCGCTACTAGACGCAGGAAACCCCTCATCCAACTGATAAGGAAAACTACTAAACATGACCCTGTACCAGCTGGAACATGACCCTGTACCAGCCGCTACTTAGTGACGGTTAGTACTTTTGAAAAGATAAGACTCATTTCGGTTCAGCTGTGAGTCAGGTTACGACACACTGGGTGGAGTGGTGGGCAAGGATTATTAACAAGCCGGCTTGCCAGGAAGCCGAACCTGTCCTGCCAACATCATAATTGAAGAAATGTCGCTTCCTACCCTTAATAAAAATTTCTAACGTATTTCCTGCTTTCCAGGGCAGATACTACTCATTGCACTTTACCATGGTGGTTCAGTTTCATTTGGGATGTTTCCCATTGTGTGGATGCTGACACTGCATCTTTTAGTAGCTCTCTGCTTTTAAGTGGCCGTTAGTCAGTTCCTTTTAGGCACTGCTTCCAACCTTGCTCAGAGTGAATTTTGATAAAAAAAAAACATACCATTTCTGACAAGCACATTCCATAATTTCATCAAACAATCAGTCACATCACTGCTCCCCGATCCGAGGTTTGATGCAATCAAATCAGGAGATGTGAAGGTTTCGAGAACCCTCAATGGAATAGCAATTGATGAGGCTGAATCACTTATAATGAGGCTTCTGAAAATATGAATTTTGTTTTATTTATTTAGGAATGTCCTTTTTCGAATAGTCAGGTATTTGAGAATTCTGATTGAAAGTAATACCATATTTTGGTTACTTTATATTAAATTGATCCATTTTACAGCAGAATCCTAATATATGTCAAATTTACAACGTAAGACATGAATTCGCTACAAAATGGGCAAAATATGGTCAAATTATCAAGAATTTTGTTTATGTGAAATGTTGAACCATTATAACATTTACATAGTGGATTAAACTGTATTTACTGTCAAAAAAGGCGACTAACAGGGATTAAGTGATGGATGGTTTACGATAGGCCCGGACAGATGCCAATCATTGCACCTTCCTATAGCCGTAATATAGCGAAATACTAATTGAATAATTTTCGCAAATAAATCTCACAAAATATAAATACGTTTTTCATAATATCTTCAAATATATGTTTTATGAAAATATTTACAATTTTGATTCCGTCGATTTCGAATCACTGAAGAAATTGAATCATATAAGATAGCAATTTACATCTCAAATATTTCCTACAGTCATACCTGCAGCAGAGCCTCAAAATACCAGATGTTCTGAACAAATTCTTGATGTCGTTTTTCAACCATTGTTCCTTGTTTCGAAGTAAAAGTTGACCAAACCATATCTACAAAAAATTAGTATGCTAAGAACCATTCATGAACTTCCAGCCACCAAGAAATAGGGTTTGGGGTTCATAAACGTTAGTTTTATCAGTATTCAAAAATCACAATATGGCAGTAGAGAAGAGTGTTTCAGTGAAATAAAATTGTTAATAATCGACCATGTGATTGGCCAGGGAGTCGTGAAACTACTTAACCTTCCTCTATGTCTCTGTATTTGCGGATCTGTGCGTGGTAAATGCAAAGATACAGTAGCAAGAGTAACTGTGACAAACTAAAGATTTTCAAAGTCTTGTTTCACACTTCTTCAAAATAATTATTGAAATAGAACAATGTTTTCCATTTGCTATTCCATAGCAGTTTGGTTGGTACCAAACGCTCAAAAGAAACATTTTAATCTCTCAATTTTTATTTAATTTTTTCGGGTCATCGAGTAACAGAGTAGCTGGAATTCTGCTAGTCTATAACATGATTGCGACTAACCTCTCTTTTCTGTCTTTCTTTCTTTCTGTGCTTTCTGCAGAAGTCTTGCTTTGTTGAGTTTGTCCTAAAAGATAGGAATTGAAAATATATTCTCTGAGTATTTATAAAAATATGTATATATTCGAGCCGCGGATCTTTGAAATGCTTGTGGAGGATCTCCAACCTCGTGGACCTGCAAAACCTGAAACTAGGCTAGACCACGGGGCCATATATCGTGGGATATGAACCTTTTAAGTTACCTCTTTGCTTTTTCCTCCTAATGACACAGTCGGTGTAGTTCTGAATTTCCCTTCAAAGCTGTACATCGCGTTATTTAATCCACAAAATGTAGCGAAACAACTTCCAAAATTCAAAATCACCACGAAACCGAGTAATATTCCAGCAACTTCTGCTTTTCTATTTTGTTTGCTTAAAATTGCTTAGTCATGTGACGTCAGTATGTTTTTGCTTATTCATCTGACGAAACAGCAGTAGGTATTTGCTTTAAACATTATTCGTCTACAACCAACAATGTTTTTGGTTTACACGTGAGCAGACATAGTTTATTTTGACGATTCGCCAGCAAAATATTCGACACTGTTTTAAATCATTAAAAATCGTGATCATTATGTCTATATTATAGTGAAAAAACACCCACTTTTCAAGCATTTCCTGCGCGATTCCCCTTTTTTGGGCTTTTTACGACATTGACTGAAAGAGTGAATTTGAGAATACTTAGTAAAGATAATATTTGGTTTTATGATAATTCTTAGGAGACTATTAAGCCTCGACCTCGATCAAACTGATTTTGTGCAATGGAAGATTTTTTTTTTTTTTTTTATTGAAATTCGCTCAGAGCAAGGACACAGAAGAAGAATCAAACTTGAAAATTCTCCTGCAGCCACTAAAGTGCAAAGAGCTACATAAAATGCAGGAGCAGGAACTAAAGAACCCCCATCCCTGATAGATGTCTATTAACGCGAGTTTTAAAGCCTTGCAGGTCAACACGATCAGGAAAACAGTAAGAAGGCAAGGAATTCCAAAGTTTTGATATTCTTGGAAAAAAGCTTCTTGCATAAAACTGTTTGTGACATTGTGGAACCTCCACAGTGAATAGGTGCGAATTGGTAGCCAATCGTGTTGATCGATTAAAAATTTTGTTCTGAGGAACGAGAGCAGAAAGCTCCTTTGAACAAAGACCATTATAATATCTGTAAAATAAACATAGTGAGGCAACGTTGCGGCGGTGTGTCAAACTTTGCAGACTGCAGGAAAGTTTAGGACCAATCATATTGACCACACGCCTTTGAATACGATCGAGCATGCTAAGAACAGTGACAGCGGCACTGCCCCAAATGTGACAGCAATACTCCATACAGGGTCGAATCAATGATTTGTACAAATGGAGAATGATTTCGGGAGTGAGATAATGGCGAGCTCGATATAGAGAACCGACTTTCATCGAGGCTTGTTTAGCAATACTGGTGACATATTCATTCCAACTCATGTCCTTAGACAGTGTGAGTCCAACAAGACGAATATTTAATGATTCCTCCAGAACAGTACCAGATAATGAAATTTGGGTTGCATTCGTATTAGTGTAACGATTAACTTACTTGATAAAACTTTAGTCTTCTCCGAGTTGAGAGTTACCTGCCAAGTGTCACCCCAATTAGATACTGTGGCCAAATCACACTCAAGTGATTTTGCCAGAGCTAGACGTTGTTCCGGGAGGGATTTTTCATTGAGACAAGAATATAGAGTTGTATCATCAGCGTAAATTACCAAATCACATATCAAATTATCGGGCAGGTCATTAATATATATCAAGAACAAAGTTGGAACAAGGATTGACCCCTGAGGGACACCGGATGAAATGGAATATTTACCTGAACGTTGTCCGTCCAAAACAACATTAATCTTACGATTGGATAAGAAAGATTTGACAACTGAAAAAACTTGTCCAGAAATCCCATACGATTGAATTTTCTGCTACAGACCTTGGTGCCAAACTCTGTCAAATGCTTTAGAAATGTCTAGAGCAACCGACTTTGCCTCCCCACAACGATCAAGGGCACGAAATATTTGTTCAGTTATTACTGTCAACAAGTCAGCAGTAGAGCGAGAACGACGAAAACCATACTGCTTGTCCGTGAGGAGACAAAGCGACTCCAGGTGTCCAGAAATTTTATTATTAATAATTGATTCAAAAATTTTACTTATAATTGGTAAGAGACTAATTGGACGATATTTATTAGGATCAGTTCGGTCGCCACAGTTTTTTAATGCCGGCACAATCGTTGCACATTTCCATGTATTTGGGAAGGTACATTCTTTTAAGCATTTATTGAAAAGTTTGGCCAAAATAGAGGACAACTCAGGTGAAAGAATCTTCAGAATCACAGATGGAATGCAGTCAGGACCAGGAGATATGTTCGAATCGAGTTTGGCAATCATTCTAGAGACAAGTAGCGGAGTTACTGACATGCTCTCCAATGTAACGTCGGTTCGATTTGGAAAATTAGGTGGTGAGGTACCAGAAACCGAACCAAGGCTGCAGTTATTAGAGAACATCCTGGCAAACAACTCCGCCTTGTCTCTGGAAGAACACAAAATTTCAGGGCCATTTGAAAGAGGAGGGATACTAGATTTACCCCTGTTCATTACATTATTTATTATTTTCCAAAAATCTTTGGAACCCAATTTTTGTTGTGAAATTTTGGATTTGGTGGATTCCATGTATCGAGTTCTAGCAATTCTGAAAATTCTTCCACATTATTCGTGATTATTATGACATCATAAAAACGTTTTTGAGAATCGTCGGCAGCCGATCTGGTGGTTGGACGTTTCTTGCTGTTACTGTTCGCAGGGGTCGCGTATTGGAATCGCGTTCAACTTAACAAAGCTACACACTTCACAAAGAACGGATATAAGTATGTATTTATTTTGCCTTTCAGCGTGTATGATGCAGTAGAAAATATACATTCTTGTATAAAAGGTCAAGGAGTATGCACAAGGCCGCATTGGCTTAAAATACAGTGTGTGGCATAAACTCCACAAACAATAAACGTCAGGTTATCTTACCGATGCATTGTTTTGCGTTCATTGTATTTGCATGCCTAACAAAGCACGAGCCTAAGCAAGAAAACGAGCAATTTTCGTTAGCTTGCATTGTAAACAATTAGGTTGTGTTGGACAGCGTGGACAAACGCATGAGAATCATTGCGCTAGGGTAAAGCGCAAGGTTGCAATAAAACGAAACTAGAATTACACATTCCACGCAAACATGCATAGCGGCCTTGGCAAATCGAACTATTGCAATGGAAGTTTGGAAGAATTTTCCACTTCGACTTACTGAGATGATTTGGTATGCGTTATTCTAACACTTGAGAGACAGATAGTCTTTATATAAAATTGAATATATTGTTTGAAAGAGTAGAATATATTAAAATAGAATATAACTTGCTTGCCTCGGTTGAGAGAACAATCGACTGTATATTGGGAATAAAAATATATATTGAAGCAATTATCTGCTATAGCAATTACCACTATATTTTGCCAACCACTGCACGACTTATATAATGTGTCAAGGGTGATACATATGCTAAACCCCTCACAATATAGGTCAATGGCACTTGAGAAGACAGAAGTTCAAAAGATTGAAAATACACAACATGATCAAAATATTGGACATTTATTAATGCTTGTACTGTCTGTTTTATTTACACTTTGCAATCAGCTATCGCGCATGACCATATAATTTGTTTTGAATTTTTGTAACAATTATCGCCCTGCTAATGATGCAGCGTCGTAAATTTGCTCGTGGTAAATTTAAAACTGCTGTGTTGGTTAAATAAAACCATGCTGGCGCATGTTAACAGATAATGTATATTTTTGATCGAGTGTGTGCGATGTTGTTGGTATCATATATAAATGTGTTATTCACCAGCGTATTTGGTGACAGGGAATGGTGATATTGCCCGCTCGCCGACCGATAAAACCGAGAAAAATGACCTTTTAAGCGCTTCGAAACGTAAGAAATCTCGAGATTTTTTGTGCGTTGTAATTGTTAAAGCTCATTTAATCATCTCCTGTTATTTCTATATTAGCAGTAGGGAAAATACATTTCTATATGAAAGGTGCGGAAGTATGTACAATGTCACATAACACGATATGTTGTAAAAACGGGTATTTGAAAAAAATTGTCTGCGGCGCCCATTGTACCGTCATATTTCGATTGCGAAGTTCGGTACAAAATTCTGAATACACTACTGGTGGTGTAAGTCTTGATGTAGGTTTCGTCTATTCGTGTTATATTTATAATAAGTCGAAATAAAATTTATCACCTATTTTATTTTCATTTTTATCAATTGTTATTTCATCTAGTTTATATCAACATCCCAAATGCGCTCGACTTACGGCTTCATATATTTTGTTGGTTGATGAATGAGAAATTATATCGCTTGCGGTTTGATTTTATGATTTCGCAGCAATATATTTCTGTTGTTTATTTATATGTGGTCTTTGTTATGCGTCTTTGTACGTGCAGTTATTGCGAATTATTTTTGTTCAGCGTTTCATTTCGCGCGTATGTATTGCGTATTTTCAAACTTCGAAGTTTTGTCTTCTCACTCGATTTTTCTCTAACTCTATAATGCAAATATGTTATTAATACTCTGGTCACGACGAAGTCGCAATGTAATATGTAGAATGTTTTATACTTTCTGTCGTGTTTATATAGGTCTTCAAAATAAACTAAGGCTATGTATAGTATTCAATTTAGTATTAAAGATTAAATTAAAGATCGTCCACAATTGTCTAAAATTATTTCGTTCTTGGTATTTGTTTTCAGATTTATAAATATTGATAAGCAATTTATATAATATTTGGGATATCAAGGTAGGTTGAATGTTTTTTTTTACTTGTGTTATTTTAATATAAACAGGAACTTCCCGTACAGTAGTCTGTTCAGGGTCAGAATATTTTCAAAGTAGATCAGCTTTGGATTCAGTACGCAGTAGTTACGCGATCGATCTATGGCGCAGGCTTGACGTAACTAAGTTCTCATACACCTACTATGTTTACTACAAATTCTCAAGCAGACTCGACCCGATTAGGCGGGTTTTTCCAAAAATCGTCGGCATTTTTGCAGACGAACTATAGTTTATCATGAACTTATCAATAAATAAAGAATGAGTCACAAGTTCATGACTTAAGCAATCACACTCTCTTCTCTTGTCCAGTTATTTGCAACTTTACATATTTTGTTACGGTGTTGTTTCATGTTACTTATTTTTTCTTACTGTAGCACTTTCAACTTTTTTTGAAAGCCATGAGCGAACGTATATATGTCAAGAGTGAATATTGGATAATTTTCCGAGTTCTGCTTGGACTCTATTAGGGCCGGGATCCTTGTTGTGAAATTGCAGAATTTCCGGACAGATCCGGATTATGTTGTTTGTGACGTCCGGCCACTACTACTTATAACACAACTGTCGATCTTTAGTCACAAGGTGGTGTGAAAGATTTAAAAAGGACAATAAAATGATTGATAAATAATGCGACGGTTGATGACGTGATTCACTTTGACGCGTGACGGATAAGTGATGGGAGAAATTCGAGGAACCCATTCTAGGACGTATTTATGCAAGCATGTGAGCATGCTATCTCAGTCACCAACATTTATGAAAACACGTTTTGTCGAGTATGAGTCACTGGTGGATCGTGCCGCCGAGGCGCGGTCAATCAGTGGCTCATACCTGATAAAACTCCTGATTGGGGAAAGCTTGTATTTGATTTAAATCAGGTACGGATAAGGCTTAGTTAATAAGACAGGAAAACTGGTGACGAGTTATCACAACTCTGATTTCGCAGAAAATTGTCCATCGGACCAGCAGGAAGCATAAATCTGTATTGTAACTGCGTCTTTCAATCTTTTCACGATAATTTTAAACAGAAATATGAATAGAAATGTGAATAACCTCGTTGTGCTCGATATTTTTTGAGGCAGAAACTTGAAAATGCGAATTTCTTTAGTCGTGGATATTTCTGTGGCAATGTCAAAAACAATTTGTGCATATACGACGACGCGCATTTTACTTTTTTAATTAGGTCAGACATGCCCGAGATGAGATAAGGAAGTCGCACGGAATATCTTGCTTGGTGTTGAAGTGAAAAATAAACTAACCATATCGTACCATGCGTCGCACTGGCGTATTTGAGGGGGGGGGGGGGGGGGGGGGGGGGGGGGGGTTGCAATTAGAATCACTATGACTGGTATTGACTCGATTTTACCATATAATTAGATAAATATTTCTGAGTGACCTAGTTTTACTTTAGAAACTAGTAATTTGATAGAAAACCAGATAAACCCGACATCCACCCAATCAGTAATTTTATTTTGTCAAGCATGACCCGCAGATGGACCGCCTCTCAACGACAATATCCATCAGTGGCCCATACTTAACAAAATATCTTTTGACAGAATGTTTCCGATCGCCCAGGCATTTTTGAAAGATATGAATCGTCGAATGGTTATCCAGTTTTTATACTACGTTTGTATGCAGTTTTATTAATCAAGTGCCCTGTTAAAAAATAGGTAAATTTACCTATTTTACTTAGTAAATGTTTTAGATTAAACTTCAAATAAATACCTCTTTCAAAATTAAATTAGATAAATCAGATATCAGTAAAACTAGGTAAAAATATTTTAAGAAGAAACTCTGTACACTGGGTAAATGCGGTATTTTTACCTAAATTGCCAACGCAATAGAAAAAGTTGAAGGATTGTGGATTTGTTCTAGGAATTAATTATCTTGATGTCGCGAGTCTGCTAGATCAGACGAGACGTTGCTTGGATATTCGGATTTCGATGTTAGGGCGTCGATAATATTATACCGGTACCGGTATTATTGACGAGAAATGTTTTGTCAAATAATGTCCATTGATAGTTCGCATCTCTGAAAGGCGGTCCTTACACGGAACACGTGCGATGCAATACAACATCCTCCGCGGGGGCCTTTTCTTTTCCAATATTATTAAAACGCGACCTACGTCGTTTGATTTCACCCGATAATTCCGTAACTGGGTCTCATCTAATAAGTGAATTTGATCCAAAAACATTATACCGTGTATGAGTCAATGCTAGGTTGCTACAATGAGACGCAGATCGTCTCTGGCTCATACTTGATAAATTAAAATGTCTGACTGGGAAAGCCCCTAAATTAATTTAAATCAGGTACGGATAGGGTTGAGTGAATAAGACAGAAAAACTGGTGAAAACGAGGAGTGGACACCAAAACACTTTATTATGAAACACTTTACACAAATTATACGAATCCGATTCGAACTCATAATGATTCGATTCAGACCAGATTTTACCTCAATTGATTGAGAAGAACAAGAGTTAGATTTGAGTAGAATTCGAATCTGAAATGCTCTATTCACCCGCGTTAGCTGAGAGTGATTTTCGAATGACATTTTTAATAAGAATCTAAGAAAGTTTATCTGTGCATACACTGTAACAAAGTTACACTAAATTTTCTGATCAATTACATATTTCCAAAGTTAAAAACGTCATTTTGGCGAGATTTTTGTCAATTACGGGCCGTTGATAGACCGCACCTTTGCGGTGCGCTCCCTCAAGACACCATATTTAGCCAAAAAAGTCAATTTTGAATTTTTTTCTATACCGTCAAGTAAAATTACTGTCAAAGACCAGTGATTTTGTTGAATTTTTCGTTACAGTGGAGTGATGACGAGCTATCGACTGGCCTTTTGTACGTTGGATATTCAGGCGTTGCTTGGATATTTCTTCGATGTTTTTAGCGTCAATTTACGAGTTACTGACGAGATATGTTTTGTTAAGCATGGGCCACCAATAATGCGCATCTCTGAAAGATGCGCGATGAAGTACAACATCTTCTGAGGGGGGACTGTTTTCCTTAATATTATTGCGACCTTCAGAAAAAAAACGCCCGCTTGATTTCACCCGACAATCCCGACGAGTATTTAAGATTGATTGATTGCACATCCCCGGTAGAATCACTATTCCTGGTGCGGGTTACTGATCGATTGCTCTGCCAAGGTTTCTCTGTGTAGAAACATTTCACAAGAACACTTTTTGTCGAGTATGAGTCACTGATGGATCGCGTCGCCGAGACGCGGGCCATCTGTGGCTCATACCTGACAAGATAAGATTTCTAATTGGATAACCTTAATTAAATCAGGAGTGGATAAGACTAATCGGCGATACAGGAAAATTGGTGATGTGAGTGATTAAGGTGAGGCCGTGCCTCGGTTGTCAACGGTCCAGTCAATGTCCCCCCCCCCCCCCCTACGTAAGAGCTAGTATCGTAGACTGGTGGAATCCTCGTTTGAAATTCTTATAAGGTATTTCATGGTCGTAGGACTTGAAATCAGCTCATCTTATATTTAGAGTTTGAATATTGTGTAGAATAGATTTGACATAATAAAGTATGAGATTCGAGATGTTTTTTGAATGTATTATACAAAACACTAGTTGACTTTATTCAGATTATGAAACAACATGAATAGTTGGAATGAAACGTGGTTGGTTGCACAGGAACGTAGGCGATGAAAGTGGGGATGTAGGATCAGGTCATTCGATAATGATTATTAGTGGCATTTGGATTAAAGTTAAATTTTCACACGCTCACCACGCTTTCCCTTTGCTACGAATTTTTATTTTATCGGAGAAAATTTGATGATGTAATTTTTTCATTAGTCGTCGACTTTCCTATATAATAAGCCTAATTTTGCGTGTAGTAGGCGCTTTTTTGTCATAAAAATGCTAATTGCACTTTACAGCAGGTATCTATTGTTGAGTTTTGAAAGAATAAAACAAGATTCGGTGAGATTTCATGTCTGTTTGAACATTAGGCAAACTATGATATTGCTATTACACGGAAATACTGTTTTTCAGTGATAAAAGTTTTATGAAAAATGGGAATTTTGCAGTACTTGTAATTTTCCTGAATTTGAAACCGCCTTCCTGAGTTTTATGCCAAGTGTGTGCTGTTGATGGTGGCTCATTCCATCAACAGACTATAATTGGTTATAAACTCGATTTTGTAGTTTTGTTGTGATATTAGGATGTTAAATAACTGCAAGAGAGCTGTGATTTTACCGTATTTTTGTTACAGTGTGTATATATGTGTGTTTATTTGTAGCAGGTAAAAGCACTATTAGTTACTCGATGGTTGCATACTGGTATAATTTTTGCACGATTGTGATAATCTGCATCGATTTTAAATTCGCCAATATAAATCTTCTATGTATTTAGATTATCTCGTTTTCATTCCCACATTTATGTAGCTCTTTGGTCAGAAGTGGTGTCAATAGTTTCATACTTCCGATTATTTCCTTACATTGTCCATCAGTGTCTCCAAGGTTGTCGCCAAGGTGCAGTCCATCTGTGGTTCATGAAATTTCTGTTCAGGTGAACGCACACAGTATATTCCAATGGGCCTGTGTTGGGGATGGAAGGGGTTGTGAATGAACTGTGACTGTGATTTTCACGAAATGCGATAATACATACGCGTACTTGTGTCTTAGGTCCCAAAAATCAATAGGCGATCAGTTTAAATGTGGTATTGGGTGCAAATTTGAACAATAAAAACTGGAAATTCATCTGCATTTCAATCCGATTTGCCCAATTCTAACCCGAATTTAAAACACCAGTTAACAGACTAATCTTTAATATAATTAGCAGCCCCAACAGGAACTAACCAATGACCATTTCATAGCGAAGAGCTACTACTATAAAATCTATTGCCAGCAACTGCACTTTATGTGGAAAACATAATAGGCAGAATTGAATCATGTTGTGAAGTGCAATGAGTGGTATCTACCCCGGGTAGTGGACGACTAATTTTATTTTTGTCTTATGATAGTAGGGAGATTGAAGTTCACTTTGTTTTGTTTTGCTGGGAAAGATACCCTTAACACTAGCTGCGCTACTTATCCTCTTAGCTGATAGTAAATTGCAATAAACTAGACCTTGATAGGTTATATCTATAATCATTTTAGCGATGCGATCCCAAATTAATTGTTTAGTAAAATCGGTCTCCTCCACCCTTTTTCCAACCGGAAAAAAATCACAAAAATGACTGATGTATGCTTTGAAATATGATAGGATGACATTTCCTTTTTATCATGTGAGAGAGAAATTCTGAGAATACGGCTTAACCATATGACGAACCACGACCTCTCGTGCGGGCACGAATCGAGATGAAGGTTCTGGATAAAATCTCAAAATTCTTTAGCTGATTTTGGACCGAATTATCACTATTCAAAACACTTTGAGTTGTTTAAAGTTTATAAAAACAAAAACTCTATTTTTTTACAGAAATTATTTTTTCTGTATCGCCCATTATGACGACATTACTTAGTCATGTCAATTTTTCGCATTTTGGTTCCCTCTCCTTCATTTTTCGAGTTTCTAACTACGCCAAAGTTTGATGTCACGTTCTTATATCTTCGCTTGTTCATTTTCATTTCTTTATTTTCGTAAGAGACAGCAGGACAGGAATTTTGAAGGAGGATGAGTTGGACATATTGGATTTATATTATAAGACCCTCTTCTGAGCTAGAAACAGTTCATACTGAACAGTTCTGCTAAGCTAGAAGTTCATACTGATTTGTGCAATAGAAATCCTCTCGTACAATGGGTTCGTAAAGGGTCTGGGTTGAGATCAAAATGTCGTGAATCGAGTCTTTGATCATTTTCGTTGAATTGTAACTATTCAAAACTCTGCCAAAATCAATGAAGAGTCATGTGGCACATTATCATCTAGATTATTCATTCATAAAAATATTATCCAGTTGCTACTTTGTGCATTTCGCTTTGAGAAAATCATCCAAACATCATTCTGAAGGAGTGGTTTTGTTCTACATTCTTCTCAGGGATACATCAATGATCATGACCAATGATGTTTAGAAAATGTTTTGGGTTTAACTGTTACAAAAGTACAGTAAATTTACTGGTCATTTGCAGCAATTGCATATTTCCAAAGTTGAAACAACGTCATATCGATGAGATTCATGCCCATTATGAGCTCTTGATGGACCGCGCCTTCGCGCGGTGCGTTCCATCAACACCCCATATTTGGCCAAAATTTTGAATTTTTTTTAATAGTGTCAAGTAAAATTACTGTCAAAGACCAGTGATTTTCTTGCATTTTTGTCACAGTGCAATGCTATTTAGAAAATGTTTTGGGTTTCGGTGAAAAAGTAAACATGCGTTGATGTATAAATAAATTTCTAATGCCTGTCTGTACTTTTTAATAAAGTATTTTTTAATTGATAATTTTGTGCATGAGACTCAAGTCCCAGAGTTCTATATTGTATTCGAATATTCGTTTTGCTTAAAAACTTGTCTCGTCTTTTTTACGTTCGGGGAAGTTCTTGATTCGATCAAATACGTCAAAATCTTGATCCAAATCTCACGCAGAATCCCTACATCATACTCTGCTTACACCTCGAGTTATCGCATTTTACTAAATTTGATAAAACCTACCTCATCATCGTCAAATTTGATAAAACCCGAGTCATCACCGAAACAGAAATGAGAATATGAAATGTGCATATTCGTTTTGGAGTTTCAAAAAAAAAATTAGGGATGCTTGAAAACTCCAAAAAGTTGCTGGACTGAAAACGAATATGGAAAACTGTCGACATAACTAGTAATGCTGTTTATAAAATTTTAATTAAATAAGTTGATCTATTTTTTTCGAAAACTAATATTTTACAATATTTTATGTTGGACAGTAAGGAAGTTACATCGCTTGTTTATTTGTTTCAGGCCAGGAAGTTCTTGTGTTTTTATAAATCAATCAATTATACTTGCTTTTTCGATTATTCTGATTAGATTTTTCTAAGGGGAAATAAACAAAGCGGTAACATGCATTATGCAAAGTAACTGATAGTATATGAACTGAGTGAAATAATAGGCCGTAATGGCTTATAATTCGAATAATAAGTAAAAATCATTGAAAAGATGAATCAATAAAATGATAATTTCATTTCTCCAGATATCCAGAGAAATTCTATGGGAAATGAAAAATAAAAATAAAAAAATAGGGGTATTGGAAATCTCGACAAAACAGCAATTTACACATTCCGTTCTTTCATATAATGAAACCAAATTTTCTTCCAAAATTGATGAATGCAATTACGTGTCACGAAAAAATACGTAAAACTGTTGGCCATGTTATCTATTTCATAGCATAATAAAATATTTTGCAATTAACTGGGAGACCTTCCTTTATCTTTTGTTAGGCATGGTTGATGAGGTGTTGCCCATGCTTGGCAAAATATAGATCTGATCAGGTTAAAATGCGGAACTATACATTACAGATTAGAGTGAGAATAAATACAGAACAAGAATTGTTCAACGTCGAACATCAGACATACAAGATCGACGCTTTAACAGCTCATTTATCGTTGGACCACACATGCTTGACTGAACAAAAAACACGAATTTGCGATTTCTACGATTCTTGCGCGAATGTTTTCGTATGAATTGTTCTGTAAAGATTTTAACGGTTTGCTGAACACGAATTTGCGATTGCTACGATTCTGGCGCGAATGTTTTCGTATGAATTGTTCTGTAAAGATTTAAACGACCTACTGAACACGAATTTGCGATTGCTATAATTCTGACGCGAATGTTTTCGTATGAATCGTTCTGTAAAGGTTTGAAAGGTCTACTGAACACGAATTTGCGATTGCTACAATTCTGACGCGAATGTTTTCGTATGAATCGTTCTGTAAAGGTTTGAAAGGTGTACTGAACACGAATTTGCGATTGCTACAATTCTGACGCGAATGTTTTCGTATGAATCGTTGTGTAAAGGTTTGAAAGGTCTACTGAACACGAATTCGCGATTGCTACAATTCTGGCGGAATGTTTTCGTATGAATTGTTCTGTAAAGGTTTGGACGGTCTACTGAACACGAATTTGTGGTTTCTAAAATTCTTGCGCGAATGTTTTCGTATGAATCGTTCTGTAAAGATTTAAACTACTACCGAGCATCATGTTCATATTCATTAATACAATTTGCTTTGCTAATACAACTCCGAAAAGTCTAAATATATAATATTCATCTAAAAATCTTTAAAATTTCAAGCGAAATAGCACGGGATATCATGACGTTCTTCTTTTTATCCTCGATGATTTGTGGGCATGAAATATCATGAGATATGAACAATATCTCGGAAGATCTCGCTTCTCTCTGATGACTCGTAGCAATAGTTTGTAATTAACAGCGATAAAATCGGTCCGAATCCAATACTCGCAAACTAAATTAATCTGGTTTCGGCAGTCACAAATATAATTTGGGGGAAAGATATCTTTAATAAAATAGCGATGATAAATTCACTAGGGATTACCCTTTTAAATTCAAGACTCGAATCGATTCGGATACATGTCCGATTAGGACAATATAAATACTCACCCCATCAAATTTTACGAGACATATTCTCTGATAGGAAATGGGAAATCAGTCACTTATTGAATTTCCAATCAATTTTTATTCTCGAATCACATTCGAAAAGGTATTGGATTTGCAAATAAATGCATATGATAGTTATAATTTTAAACATAACAAAGGCTGGGAATTCAATATGATTCGAAGCACAAATTATTCGAATCTGTTGCGAATTGGCCATAGGAACAAAAAAAATTTAAATTTGATCGAAGTCAACATATTTTTAAGACGACGGCGCGATCCGTCAAGTCACCCATACTCAACGAAACACGACGACGAGGCACTGTAACCCATAGCCTTAGAACTTTGCTCGATAACCACGATCAGTTCCTCACATGTCTCGTACGCGCAATCTTCTTTTCATAAATAATTTTTATTTAATTCGAAATGTAATGAAAAATTTTGCTTCTTCATCGAAACTTTCTGTTCTCCTATGCGCAATCTTTTCATAAATAATTTTTATTTAATTCGAAATTTAATGAAAAATTTTGCTTCTTTGTCAAAACTTTCTGCTCTCCTACGCGCAATCTTTTCATAAATAATTTTTATTTAATTTGAAATTTTAATGAGAAATTTTACTTTTTTATCAAATTTTTCTGCGCGTCCCCAGCGTCAATTTGTACTGGTTGACATATTTTGTATATTTCATTCTTTAAAGTGCGTAATCTGCCTCTTATTTAAAAAAAAAAAAATAGGCGCGCCTCTAGAGTGCAGATCGCTAACGACGAAAATGTAACATTTGGTTGTTAAAAAATTGTTTTCGCCCCAGAAATTCCTGGATCCGATACTGCGTAGTAACGAAATGGTGGATCACACCCCCGATGAAAGTGATGACCAAATATCAGCAAAAATTAATGATAAATATGGGAGTAACGGATCAAATGAGACAATATGAACTATACTCAATCCTTAGTCCGTATATATATAAATATATAGTAAATAAAAAATTATCTTATTTTTATTTTCTGTCAGAACTGTCTACCTCCATGTTTTGTTATGACAAGCAAGGCCGGAAACAACCCAAAGAAGAAACCAACTGACAGCCATCTAATGCTAAAAGAGCCACTACAAGATATAGCACCAGAAACTGCACTCTAAGCGGAAAACACAAGCGGAACCGTTATGATAAAGTACAGTAAACGGTATCTGCCCTGGGCAATGTTATAATGATGTACCACTTCATTGTTTCCATTTCAAAAGATATTAGAGTTTAATCACTCCTAGAAATAGCGTTATTCTCAATTTTTCAACAGAGTTGAATAAAAATATAATAGAAAATGTAGTATCCAGATACAGCATAAGATTAATCTTCATTTCTTTTGCGCATAGATATGAATAAAAATCTCGTAATATCGTAATATAGCTTTAAGTTCCGAATTTCAAGATGGCGAATCAAGGACAGGGCCCACCTCCTGCAGCTGAGATTCGAGGTAAGGCAATTTTTTTATATTGTGGTTCGTGATTTGACTGTTTGATTGGCACAGCCTACTGTAATGTTTCCTATTATATGTTGCTTTCAAATATAGGTTGCTTAATTCTTATGATCTTAAAAACGTACACCCCGATTCGGAACTGGTATCTGAACAAGAGGTTGTGGTTCGTCGTATGATTAAGCTTAATCGTGGGCGCTCCTCTATCGCAGGATAAAAGAGGATTCCCGTCCAGGTCAGCATGGGTGGTGATCAATTCGTACCATTTTAAAACTTTATTGAGAGCGAATGGTCAATTCGTACCCTGAAAAAATCGCCCTTGGTTAGTTCGTATTCTTGCTGAATGTTTACGGGAAATTACCTGCTTACTAGTTTTGATGTATCAGTGTAATAGTAGCAAGAGGATCTAATAAAATTACCGAAAATAGATACGCTGCTCATGATCTCTCAAACTTTGTATTATGCGGCCCGAAATAAAATTCACGGAAATCGTCATCAAAAGCTCGACAATCGCTCTTTTTCTCTCCTAAAATGCTCACCCATCCTAACTTCTCGCATTAATCCATTGCGGTTTCCATCTGGGTACGAATTGACTTATGTAAAATTTAATCGGGTACGAATTGCTTCACCGAAAACATACTGGTACGAATTGACTGGAAACCAGTCAGCATCAGGTGTGTTTGAATGAAACTTTGTCTACTGAGCTTTTGCACCGCGGTCGTTTTTGGCGTCGGGTGATGGGCTGAAAGCGGGGTCTGTAGGCTGAGACTCACATGGCCCACGAGTGGAATTTGTTCGACCGAGGAGGCTACTATAATTGTTGGGATATAGGTCCTCGTGTGTATTTTGTGAATATGTGACACTGACATACTGCATATATTCTGTACGATATTAGGTGAGTTTACCTTATCGTTTATTCGGGTCTAGTGAAGTTTAGTACCATATTCCCGAGTGTCATCAAAATAAAAACAATGTTGTGGTGTTTAGATTTATTTTAAAGTAAGTTGGCACGCAGCAAAGGCAGGTCAATGAGCGATCATTGGTTGCACTTTTTTTTAAACTTCAAGGTTTTACCAGCTTTCCTGAGTCCTTTGTCACCTTTTCCTGATACGTTCATCAATGACTACCGGCTGCCGGTAATAGAAATGCAAAACTAATAATTTCCTTTCAATTCTCAGAAAGTGTATTCAATGAAGCAAGTATAAGAACTAGAAGAGTTGACACTGTACAGCATGCAGAATTCGTTCATGCAGGAGTCGTTAATATTCAGCACTATAATGCTCCACCAGGTGAGTGCCTTAGCAATCTCAATTTAACAATAATTTCTGCTCGCGTAACAACATTTGTAATCGATCCACACGATTGGCTACCAATTCGCACAATGTCACAAACAGTTTTATGCAAGAAGTTGTTTTCCAAGATTGTCTAAACTTTGGAATTCCTTGCCTTCTCACTGTTTTCCTGATAGTGGTCTACAAGGCTTAAAAACTCTCGTTAATAGGCATCTATCTGGGATGGGGTTTCCTTAGTTCTATTCCTGCATAGTGGCACAAGGGAATTTTCAAGTATGATTTGTCTCCTCTGGCCTTGCTCTGAGCGAATTTGAATGAAAAAAAAATTAGAAATCTTTGACAACATCTATCAATATGCATCCTCTTGACTATATGTATGTATGTTTTTATCATTTTTAACAGCCACGATTTTTTTATATCTATTTGTCAAGTACTGTCTATGATGAACCATGCTCAGACGATGCAATTTGTCAGTAATATATACGACCTGATTTTATAGAACGAAAATTTTTCTTTGGTATGGTGCAAAGTTAGATTTTCATTCTTGTACGGTACCATACTCTTTTTCTTACCTTCATATTACACCACATTCTTCTCATATGAATTTGAAAATAATTTTTATTCTACATTTATGTCGTTTTACAACTAAATTACAACTAATCAATCAATCAAGAAAGTTCCACAGTTGTACATTTTCACACTGTGTCTGTGATAATGTTTTGTACTATTGTAGAAACTGCTTCCGTTAAGTATGTTTTGTTTATGTTCACGACATGAGGTCTTGGTAGGCAATGTATTAAAATGCAAAATGTGTATCTCGATAAACAATAATTACAACAACAAGAAATGGCGAAATTAAATCAGAACCCTTCAAATTTTTCGTCTTCGGTGTCTGAGGAAAACAGATCATACAAAGGTGATTGGTTTGTAACGATCGGCTTAGAAGCGGGCACTTCAATTTTGTCTGAAAGGGAGTAAAATATTTAGTTAAACTTTTTTAAAACCATTCACTACGCACTCCGAACTCACTTCCCATGCTCTCAACAATCCTACCGCGACACTTTGACGGGAGAAAAACGCTGTTATACGGTCATCGGCCTGAAACGACATTGCACACCTGGACAAAAACGATAGTGCGCTCGTTCCATGCGTCTGAGTTTTGGAATAAATTACTGTACGTTATTACTTTAGCGTTTGATAAGGCGCAGCGTGTGTTTTTTTTTGAGGAGTCATTCACGGACGCTTCGCGACTATTACGGTGTTGCGTCATATCTGTGTACAAAATAGCAAAATTTAAAAAAAAAATGACCCTTTGCGACCATTACCACGGAGGTGCTTATACGCCGCAAAATACGGTAGGTAAAGTAGGTGTTGGTATTTGCCACTTAAGTGGCTGTTTTCTGATTGCTTTACAACACGGCCTTGCACGGTTGCTCAGTGAATTTCTATAATAAAAAATTAACAGATTTCATATATTTATGCAGGGGGAATGGATCAGCAAAAACATTCAACTTCCGTTATGAGACTACAAGATTCCATCTTAAGATACAATATGATGGTGGAATTAACATTGAAGCGAGAGATGCTGCAAATGCTTGGGAGTTACAAACAAGATTTAATGAGGATACAGTAGTATCGTACGTGCGAGCTCTCATATCAAAAGGTTTCAAAGTACTACTAATGTTGGTGTAGTTGGCTTGGTTTTAAAAGACAAGCTGGGAGTTACAGCAAATCCGGTTGGTCCTGGCAGCACACAATATTATTTGAGGTGATGATACCGAGTGACGCGGGTGAAGATTTTAGAAAATTTGTGTCCTCAGGGGGATTGACACAAATCGTACAAACTGAGTTCCAAAATATCGAGGATCGTATTTCTCAAATCCTTGCTGCTGAATGGAAAGACGTAAAGGCAACTTATATGGATGTACTCCTGCAATTAAAGAATGTCCGCATAAAACAAGTAACATTGTAAGTAATAGGGTGACCAACAAGGGTTTCTAAACAGATAACAAATATCCATCCAAAGTAATTCGAAAATGAATGCATTCCATATGGTGAAATTCTTTGCCTCTGTCCCACATTATTAACTGGTGCAAATTGAGAAACATTTTGGCATCTATTTTACTTAGTTTCATGAAAGTTTGTGAAAGGCTCGTAGGAATCTGTGTGTTCTCTACCAATCATTTGCCCTTGCTTCATTTTGGATTTCTAATGTATTATATTAGTATCATGGTCAGTTCTGGAACTAACCATACAAGAGTCTCTTATTGATAACTGATGATGATTATCCCGTAATGTGTGACCAACCATGCAGAACCATACAAAAAGAAGGGCGTTGTGCCCATCGTTACATTACATAGCTCACTTTTCCATATTGGGGACGATTGAAGTTCTGATTATGATTTATTTCAATAAATTTACTGATATTGCTGCATTCGCTATGATACCAAATATGACTTTCTTTACGAGAAAAAAAAAAATACATTTTTTTTTATAGTTTAATGTGTAAATATATGGCACCATTTTTATTCTCACATGTGGCAAAATTAGGTACCACTTTTGTGGTACAATATATCTGTTCTAACGATATGCTTTGGAATTTACGTTATTAATTAAAAAGATTCCAAACTTAATCTTAATCCGCGTGTAACTTCAAATTAAACAAGCAAGCAGGAAACTTAAAAATTGCACAATTGTCATTTATTGGACAGAATTTCAAATAAAAATAAAATATTTTTCATCAGCAATGATATATTGTTTAAATATATCTTTCTTTAGTGAATCTAAGCTTGGCAAATATTGCGAATTGCGATGTAATTTTTAAAAAAAAATCAGAATTCCTGCAGCCTCTTGGGTTGAACTTTCCTTTCCTAATGGCTGAAATTGCCGTATACTTATATGATGCTTAAAGCATCATTTGAACATACTATTATGTTCACTCCATCATTTTTACACTTCGATGGGTATCATGTCATAGTCGCAATCTCAAATTGAATTGCTGCGATTGGAGTCATTCAGTGACAAATATTGTGTTTTGGTTCTAGTTCCAAGTTGTTTATTAAAGTCCTCCTTATAAAGTGCATGGTGTGACACCCCTAACGTTGTGCCCACAAGCGCATGAGTTTTTTATTAGACATACTATCGACGAAAGATTTTGGGTAAATGTCAATAATATTGTTAAAACATTGAATTCCTGATATGCCATGCGGTAACCAGTAATGTAGTAACATTTTTAGTTTTTAAAATAAAATTTAAAAAAAAGGGCAGAATATATGATGACTTTAATTGCAAAATTAATAGTTTCCATATAATTCAAATTTCACTCGAACTGTTTATCTTCAAAATTTTATAGTGTTCAAATTTCTTTAAATACGGTGCACGGGAAAGGAAGTTACAGAAGCATTCGAACATATGTGTAGTGCTCTGAAAAATGAATTTAAAAAAAAAAGGTGACAGCATATACGGTTATTACTTTCAGTTCATTAATTAAATATAAAATCAAAATTTCAAAATATTCATTATTAGTGTCGCTATTATTGCATAGCGGGTTTATACCATGGAAAACTTCACTGCACATTTCCTTTTTGAACTTTTGGGATTAAAAAGTTGTGTTTTTTTTTCAAATTAGGTAAACAACAACCCAACTCTCATCATTATGGCCTTTATTTCCTATTCTCTATAGCATAGATTGGCTACTCTGCTAATAAGATGCCCCAATGAAATTGTTTCATCAAAAAAAAATTTAGCAAATGTGCGAATGGTAGAACGAGGCTCAAGTTTATAAATACCTCTATGATATAGCAGTGTGAAGGCGTGAAAGGAATTATCATCATTTTTCCAAAATATGATGAAATTTTATCAGAAAATATGTTCTGATGGAAATTTGCGTCGAACACGAGCGAAATATTAGCGATTTTTTGTATTTCTACCACCAGCAAATGAAGCAGAAAAACATTCTTTATAAAACTGAACCACAATGGCGGCGTGTAGATGAGTGCTATCTACCCTATCTATCATCAATTATATATTGTCTAAAGTACTTTTCTGAAAAATCTAAACTTAACAAGTTGGACACAAATTACTTTGTAATTTCCCAAATGATGTTTTCTGTTTGATAAAACTGTATATTTGAGATACGTTTCATCAACGTCTTATTCAGGATATTTTGAATAAGGCACCCAGGGAATATCAGAGTAAATAATCCTACGTGATTCGTTGATATCTTGCAATGAACTACCTATCCCTCCTCCTTGTTTCCTTACAATCCTGGATCCGTGTGTGAGAGAATTCACAAGGATACACGAATGAGATAATAACAAGCTAATATACAAAAATATCATGTTCTCATTCCACAGAAATATAAGTTTTTTGTAAGCTTTCGTTAGAACATAGTCTAACTTCTTCAGACAAGATTAAAGCTTAAATCTCCGTTTTTGAGGAGTCATTCACGGACGCTTCGCGACTATTACGGTGTTGCGTCATATCTGTGTACAAAATAGCAAAATTTAAAAAAAAATGACCCTTTGCGACCATTACCACGGAGGTGCTTATACGCCGCAAAATACGGTAGGTAAAGTAGGTGTTGGTATTTGCCACTTAAGTGGCTGTTTTCTGATTGCTTTACAACACGGCCTTGCACGGTTGCTCAGTGAATTTCTATAATAAAAAATTAACAGATTTCAATATTTATGCAGGGGGAATGGATCAGCAAACATTCAACTTCCGTTATGAGACTACAAGATTCCATCTTAAGATACAATATGATGGTGGAATTAACATTGAAGCGAGAGATGCTGCAAATGCTTGGGAGTTACAAACAAGATTTAATGAGGATACAGTATCGTACGTGCGAGCTCTCATATCAAAAGGTTTCAAAGTACTAACTGTTGGTGTAGTTGGCTTGGTTTTAAAAGACAAGCTGGGAGTTACAGCAAATCCGGTTGGTCCTGGCAGCACAATATTTGAGGTGATGATACCGAGTGACGCGGGTGAAGATTTTAGAAAATTTGTGTCCTCAGGGGGATTGACACAAATCGTACAAACTGAGTTCCAAAATATCGAGGATCGTATTTCTCAAATCCTTGCTGCTGAATGGAAAGACGTAAAGGCAACTTATATGGATGTACTCCTGCAATTAAAGAATGTCCGCATAAAACAAGTAACATTGTAAGTAATAG
Source organism: Styela plicata (assembly GCA_963675895.2). Taxonomy (NCBI): domain Eukaryota; kingdom Metazoa; phylum Chordata; class Ascidiacea; order Stolidobranchia; family Styelidae; genus Styela; species Styela plicata. The sequence continues at coordinate 7,734,707 of OZ023147.1, forward strand.
GGTGACCAACAAGGGTTTCTAAACAGATAACAAATATCCATCAAAAGTAATTCGAAAATGAATGCATTCCATATGGTGAAATTCTTTGCCTCTGTCCCACATTATTAACTGGTGCAAATTGAGAAACATTTTGGCATCTATTTTACTTAGTTTCATGAAAGTTTGTGAAAGGCTCGTAGGAATCTGTGTGTTCTCTACCAATCATTTGCCCTTGCTTCATTTTGGATTTCTAATGTATTATATTAGTATCATGGTCAGTTCTGGAACTAACCATACAAGAGTCTTATTGATAACTGATGATTATCCCGTAATGTGTGACCAACCATGCAGAACCATACAAAAAGAAGGGCGTTGTGCCCATCGTTACATTACATAGCTCACTTTTCCATATTGGGGACGATTGAAGTTCTGATTATGATTTATTTCAATAAATTTACTGATATTGCTGCATTCGCTATGATACCAAATATGACTTTCTTTACGAGAAAAAAAAATACATTTTTATAGTTTAATGTTAAATATGGCACCATTTTTATTCTCACATGTGGCAAAATTAGGTACCACTTTTGTGGTACAATATATCTGTTCTAACGATATGCTTTGGAATTTACGTTATTAATTAAAAAGATTCCAAACTTAATCTTAATCCGCGTGTAACTTCAAATTAAACAAGCAGGGAAACTTAAAAATTGCACAATTGTCATTTATTGGACAGAATTTCAAATAAAAATAAAATATTTCATCAGCAATGATATATTGTTTAAAATATCTTTCTAGTGAATCTAAGCTTGGCAAATATTGCGAATTGCGATGTAATTTTAAAAAAAAATCAGAATTCCTGCAGCCTCTTGGGTTGAACTTTCCTTTCCTAATGGCTGAAATTGCCGTATACTTATATGATGCTTAAAGCATCATTTGAACATACTATTATGTTCACTCCATCATTTTTACACTTCGATGGGTATCATGTCATAGTCGCAATCTCAAATTGAATTGCTGCGATTGGAGTCATTCAGTGACAAATATTGTGTTTTGGTTCTAGTTCCAAGTTGTTTATTAAAGTCCTCCTTATAAAGTGCATGGTGTGACACCCCTAACGTTGTGCCCACATTTTGATGAGTTTCTATTAGACATACTATCGACGTATGATTTTGGGTAAATGTCAATAATATTGTTAAAACATTGAATTCCTGATATGCCATGCGGTAACCAGTAATGTAGTAACATTTTTAGTTTTTAAAATAAAATTTAAAAAAAAGGGCAGAATATATGATGACTTTAATTGCAAAATTAATAGTTTCCATATAATTCAAATTTCACTCGAACTGTTTATCTTCAAAATTTTATAGTGTTCAAATTTCTTTAAATAGGTGCACGGGAAAGGAAGTTACAGAAGCATTCGAACATATGTGTAGTGCTCTGAAAAATGAAGAAAAAAAAGGTGACAGCATATACGGTTATTACTTTCAGTTCATTAATTAAATATAAAATCAAAATTTCAAAATATTCATTATTAGTGTCGCTATTATTGCATAGCGGGTTTATACCATGGAAAACTTCACTGCACATTTCCTTTTTGAACTTTTGGGATTAAAAAGTTGTGTTTTTTTTTTCAAATTAGGTAAACAACAACCCAACTCTCATCATTATGGCCTTTATTTCCTATTCTCTATAGCATAGATTGGCTACTCTGCTAATAAGATGCCCCAATGAAATTGTTTCATCAAAAGAAATTTAGCAAATGTGCGAATGGTAGAACGAGGCTCAAGTTTATAAATACCTCTATGATATAGCAGTGTGAAGGCGTGAAAGGAATTATCATCATTTTGCAAAATATGATGAAATTTTATCAGAAAATATGTTCTGATGGAAATTTGCGTCGAACACGAGCGAAATATTAGCGATTTTTTGTATTTCTACCACCAGCAAATGAAGCAGAAAACATTCTTTATAAAACTGAACCACAATGGCGGCGTGTAGTGAGTGCTATCTACCCTATCTATCATCAATTATATATTGTCTAAAGTACTTTTCTGAAAAATCTAAACTTAACAAGTTGGACACAAATTACTTTGTAATTTCCCAAATGATGTTTTCTGTTTGATAAAACTGTATATTTGAGATACGTTTCATCAACGTCTTATTCAGGATATTTTGAATAAGGCACCCAGACGAATATCAGAGTAAATAATCCTACGTGATTCGTTGATATCTTGCAATGAACTACCTATCCCTCCTCCTTGTTTCCTTACAATCCTGGATCCGTGTGTGAGAGAATTCACAAGGATACACGAATGAGATAATAACAAGCTAATATACAAAAATATCATGTTCTCATTCCACAGAAATATAAGTTTTTTGTAAGCTTTCGTTAGAACATAGTCTAACTTCTTCAGACAAGATTAAAGCTTTAATCTTGTCTGAAGAAGTTAGACTATGTTCTAACGAAAGCTTACAAAAAACTTATATTTCTGTGGAATGAGAACATGATATTTTTGTAAATAATCTTAGGTGATATTTTTTTTAAATCCCACAGTGTCGTTTCATCGAGATGAATTTTTGTAAGGATTGTGTTGTTTTGTGTTTTGAGCGTCATTCTCTATGGAATCTGTGTCCATCACACAGAGATGAAAAACTTCCTGACAATTCATGTATCGCTTATTGCTTTTGCTAGTCGATAAAGTGAAGCATCGTTGCTTGAATAAAAAAATATGTGGATCATAAGTCCACTTGTTGTGATATTAGAGGATGAATGACTTTAAGTTTATGTCTTTCGAATAAAATCCATCAGACACTGCAAGGACTCATGAGGGTTTTATATTTGTATTATTATTAACATCTTCTCTTGTCCAAATTTTAAAGTAGGTGTTTATTTGTATTTGCCAGTTAAGTGACTGTTTTCTTGTTGGTTTACGGCACTCCTTCAAGCCTTGCACGGTCGCTCATGATTGCGCATAAAAAATAAAAAAAAAAATTAACAGATTTTAATTTTTACTCATAGGTCAACAATATAAGACTGCAAGATTCCATCATAAGGCACAATATGATGGAATTACCATTGAAGCGAGAGATGCTGCAATTGCTTGGGAGTTACAAAGAAGATTAAATGAGGATACAGCATCGGACATGCGAGCTCTCATATCAAAAGGTTTCAAAGTACTAATAATTGGTGCACTTGCACAGTTCATTAATTGAATATAAAATCAAAATTTCAAAATATTCATTATTAGTGTCGCTATTATTGCGTAGCGGGTTTATACCATGGAGAACTTCACTGCACATTTCCTTTTCGAACTTTTGGAATTAACAAAATATATTTTTTTTTTCAAATTAGGTAAAAAACGTCCTACTCTTATCATTATGGCCTTTATTTCCTATTCTCTATAGCATAGATTGGCTACTCTGCTAATAAGATGCCCCAATGAAATTGTTTCATCAAAAGAAATTTAGCAAATGTGCTAATGGTAGAACGAGGCTCCAGTTTATAAATACCTCTATGATATAGCAGTGTGAAGGCGTGAAAGGAATTATCGTCATTTTGCAAAATATGATGAAATTTTATCAGAAAATATGTTCTGATGGAAATTTGCGTCGAACACGAGCGAAATATTAGCAATTTTTTGTATTTCTACCACCAGCAAATGAAGCAGAAAACATTCTTTATAAAACTGAACCACAATGGCGGCGTGTAGTGAGTGCTATCTACCCTGGGCAATGGCAAAATCATCTGTTGGTTTTAATTTACAAGCGATTTCGGCTAATTTGCTTCATTGTTTTGAAAGGGATATTTACACACCAGGAATACAACATGCGAAATGAGTATTACCCGGGTTCCTTCATGCTATAAAAATTCTGAGTGTTTGGTACCATATATCCGAGGAGATTAGTACCATATGTCCGATTATTATGTAAATTTTTCTGTATTGGAAGCGACTCATCCTAACTCCTTTGGGGCTTCTTCTTGTTGGGGCAACTAACTGCCACTGATCTGGGTATGCTTTGAAATGTAGTTGGGCAATTTTTGAAATAAATCCATCACACACAAATGAGAAAATATTTAATAGTTCATGTACCATCGATTATTGCTTTACACTGCAATCTGACAAACTTTAACATGTTGATTTGCTTTGATCCAGGTGGTTCATCAAGATCTGATGATTTCGAAGATTATACTGCGGTTTATAGAAGAGAAGAACCATCAGGTTTGTTGTTTCATATTTCCGTAGTAAAGCATTATTCGGAGTAATCTTTCAAAATAGATGTGGATCGTAGCCCACTTGTCATAATATTAGAAAATGAATAATTCACAAGTCATGTTTTCTAAATAAATTGCTTCGTCATCTTGCGTCAGTAGCAGTGATTCCCCACTATAAGGCCTAACTACAATTTTAAGTAGATGCATTCCATAAATTATGGCCTCTTTTTTCATTTTCTTATGATGTGAGCTATTTTCTTCTTGTGTCCGAGTATCTGAGATCCAGCATTTTATCATAAGATTTATCTGAGACCTTGCAGTCTATCATGAGATAAGTGACAGCTAATAATCTGCATTGGGCTGGTAATCTTGCTCATGAGATAATTGTGTCAATAGTTGCTCAGGGTGATCACTCAGTATTGAAAATATTGGTATATAATATTCACGGGTTTCTTTTTTCTTGTTTTTCTTGCCAAATCTGTCACTGTAGAAATGAGGATTTAGTTTTAATCAGCTCATTTTTAACGTGAATTTTGTAACTTCAACATGTCCAATTCTGTCGTTTTGTATCTATTAAAAATACTTGTGCGTCGGGACGAAAATATACGACCGGACACAATTGAATAGGGTAAAAGTTATCATGAAAATCACCAAATGGTCAAATAATTTCAAAATGTTTGTTTCCAAGGTTCGGAAACGACAGAAAACTCACATACGGTCAACAACAAGAATCTATTAGAATCAAATCAAATTAACATCGATTCAAACCCATTCGATTCAAAATTCTAAAACTTACATCCCTACTCTGGGGCCAAAATAAACTTTGTATTTTAAAACAGTGACATGGAATTTAAAACCAGCACTAATTTTTTGCACGAAGTTTGTAGACAACAGAAATTTAAGACTCTTGTATTTCATTCTCAGGTACACAAAGGATGTCAATACAAGGTGAGAAGTTCTATTTAGAAATTCATTCACATTTTTACACAATGCCTGGAAGGAACCAACTGACAGTCACTTGTATGGCAAAGATATACTACAAAACGTAGTACTAGCAGCTGCAATATTAAGTGAAAAACACAACAAGCATTACTATCTAGGGAGATTTAACGTCTTGCTTCGAACTTACACAAAATTATTTCTGTAAAGTTTCATCTGACCAAAGTCGAACTTTGAACAAATCCAGCGAAACGTTACAGAAATAAATTTGTGTAAGTGTGAAGCATAACGTGTTGGTTATAGTTGACTAGCGGTAAGTAGGGGTGGGTGATTGGTGACTTTTTGATAATCGACAATTGTTCGATTACTCATGGTATTAATCGGTAATAATCGTAAGAATATTCAATTTCTAAAATGTAGGAATCTTTGCCTATAATCAGATCGTAATCAGCGGCGATTAGTGACCTTTATTTTCACTGTTAAAATGAACGATGTAAATCGAGCGATGTAACCGTATTATGTATCTGACGCTCACACGGTCACGTATTTCCAAAGTCACGAGGTAAATTGAGCAAATTCTAAAATAAAAGCTAAAATAAGAATCGCAGATCTAAAGTCCGTTTTCTTAAAAACATACTCGCTTTGGACATCCCTAATAACTTGACAAAATAGAGAGATGTGGTCGCATACGTAACCGACGCTCTCACGTCTCAACGTATTTGCGCGTGTTGTAAGAGGCGACTAGAAAGAAGCAAAAAAATTGGTGGATGGTTTTACCATCACCCAGAGCAGATACCACCCACTGCACTTTACCATGATTGTTCAGTTCCGTTGGGATGTTTTCCCTTTAGAGTGCAGTTGCTGGTATTTCATCTTTTAGTTGCTCTTTGCTATTTAGTGGCTGTTGGTTGGTTCCCTCGGGGAACAGCCCCCAGCCTTGCCTAGAGTGAATTTCAACAAAATAAAAAAAAATATCTGTCTAAAATAATTTTGTTATTTTACTGTGATATCCCATCGTGGATTTGAAAAAAATACGCTATTCACATTGACTATGAGTAGTCTACGGGTGGCACTTTTAAACATATGATTATTTAGAGACATTTTTGGGCGACATTTGGGTTATTATGTAACATAGAGCTGTGCGACATATCAGTAGATCGGAAAATACCGGTATTGAGTTTTCCAAAATACCGTTTTGTGTTAATCTGCGCAATGTCGGTTTGCCATGATACCGGTATTTCCCTACATACCACTTAAAATGGCTAAAAGTTGATTCATTATCGCATCAAGTAATGAAAAAAACAGGTCTTTAGCCCTCTTACACCTGCTGATATGCCTAAATTGAACTTTTGCGATGTCAAGAAACAGCGACCAGCCCGCATTTAGAGGTATACACCTTATACACACTATAGCATGCTTTTTGATTGCAGAAAATGGCGTGACATACCGGTATTACCCGCATTTTGGCCGCGGTTATCCGGTACAAAATATAACTAATGCCGCTTCGCTCTAACTACGAACGAGAGAATTCCATCAGACGAATGGCATTTATTTGACATGATCTAAGAAGAAAGAAAGTGTATTTTTAAAGACTCCGCCGATAAAGAAATTCCCTAATGCAAGATGATTAACCCCAATGTTACTTACGTATATCACATTACCATACATACGGATATCTAACGACACGAATATTAACTTTGGTCACTGAATACGCGATAAAAGATTAGTATTGAAAAGAAAAATTGTCAATATAAGTAAAATCTGGTTTTTTTTTTGCTTTTGTAAGAATTGAGATTTCAAAAAGCCTCTTTCAAATTTTTACATAGACAGACGTTTTAATTTGTTACAAACAACGGCAGGAGTGAATAGTGTATTGCCTTTTGGGAATATCTCCGACAAAAGAAAGTGTTGGAAATATTGCTCGCCTTTAATTCGCTTTCGTACTTAATATGTCTACATATTTAGCATTATCACTAGCACTCCGCGAACGCAATCGGTACCAGTTGTGACTTGAATGTAATTTGACGTAAACAAACGCGTACCTCCTATTACCGCTGATAATACACGCAAGGAACTTGATACTTGTCCTTTTGACATGCCTGATAAAGTTTGAATTTGTGTATTATTCAGCACTTTTGGAACGAAAAATAGTATAGAGGCGAATTTAGATACAAAATTAATTTTTCACGATTATTCGTAAGAAAATTACAATCGTATCGTGTTTTAAAAAATGTTTTTTAAAAACCTCCTATAACGATTATTTCGTCCACCTCTACCACATTGAATGGGAGGGGGGGGGGGGGGGGGGAACTCAGTCAAACACGAAGTGATTCAAACCCAGGCAGCCAAATTTTGAATGTTTCTGATATGATGGGAACGAGCAATCCCCTCTCCCTTTTCGAACTCCTAGATGGGCCCATGTCAAGACGTTTGTTTGTTTTCTACAGATATCAATTCCAGTCCACATGCAAAGAAGTTCGTAAATTATCACAATGAAAAAAGTTGGAAAAAAACAAACGTTCGAATCACAGAGAGTTACGAAGAACAAAAGCTACACGAATCAATATTCGAAGTCAACCCTCAACTAAGGAAAGTAGAGCGTTTCTATAAAAAGGAGGAGCAGGATTCGCTTACACAGTGGAAGAAAAGAACCTTGGTGAAGTTATAACTCCTAGTGAAGTTGTCGAGCAGTTGAGTAAGCCTGATTGCAGATACATGGCAATAATTGGGCAGGCTGGAAGCGGTAAAAAACAACAATCACGAAACGTCTAACAAGACTCATCATCGCAGAAAACAGATTAGTCGATGAAGCGGGTACTCTATCGTCATCTCACAATCCTAAGTTCAAGTTCGTCCATCACATAAATATCAAAAATATTCCCTTCTTCAAAGCAAACCAGTTCAGAGGAAAGCAATAGATCCATGCACTTTGCTCTTTGGGAACACTGGGCTAACGCGACAAGAAATGGAAGAAGGATTTAAATGGGTTCAACAGAATCAAGCAGTATTGGCGTTTGCTCTGGATGGTTTGGATCGGGCTCCTTGGAATCTAAAAGGAAAATACAACATGATGGGATATTATGATAAATCAAGCACACCTACAATTATATACAATCTAATCGAAGGCAATCTCTTCCCCGATGCAACAATTCTTATTTCCTCACGTGAGCACAGCATCGCATATCTTCCTTATGGATTGCGGCCTCAATACATAGTTTCACTGGCTGGTCTTGTTCGGGAAGATATCGAGAAACTATTTATTGCAGTTTTAGGTGAAACCGGAGAAGAATCGTGGAGGAAGTTAACAGTCCAATCACCTGCACTCATTCCATTCTCTTCTGTTCCTATATGCCTGATTTTCAACGCAATCGTTCACAAATTTAACCCTAAGAATCCACCTAATACAATGACAGAAGTGATGATCCAGATACTCAACATCTTCATGCGATCAGATAACACTCAGGAGCGATCTCGGATACAAAAAATACTCCACAAGTTGATGAAAATGTCATTTGAAGGAACTAAAGAAAAGCGAGTCACTTTCACCATAGATGATTTGTGCAAAGTTGGACTCGAACCAGAGGACGTTCGTGATATCATCATAAAAGTTCCCGGCAACAACATGCTGAGTCAGCATATCATGAAAACTGATGTAATTATGTCATTTAGTCACGAAATCCTACAAGAAGTTCTATCTGCTTTCTACATCGCCAACATGAACCTTTCAACCTTCCGTTCATTCATAACTGAAGAAATACACAATGACCACTGGAGTGCGGTTCTTCGTCTTCTATGTGGAACTGTGTTGAATCAAAGTATCGATGGAAAACTAATCAAAGATATATCAAAGCCTTATTCAAAAACTTATTCTACTGATACAAAAGAAGATGAAGAAGAGAAGAAAAAACTTTTGCGACAAACTCTCACAACAATGTTTAATCGAAGCTACCAATCTTATCAAAAGTTGGAATTGTTCGGAGCATTGTACGAAGCCAATGATGATAAACTCATTCGATCTCTTGTTCGAAGAATCTACTTTTTTTTCACGTCTCTCACAACAGCAGGAATGTACGCGATATCGTCAGTTATGCGACGATGTGATCAAATAGAACAAGTTAGGCTCATAAAATGTGATCTCAACTCTGAACTTATGCGAATCATGAATTCAAACTTGGTAGATTCTTGTTTGAAGGTGAGATATTAAATTATCAGGCATATTACTCAATCATCAGATTCTAGTTGTTATTTAGTTAATATCTCAATGTTGCCACTATTTACCGTCAGAAAACATTTCATACTAAACCGTTGTAGTAGGGTGCAGTCAGTAGTATCTGCCCCGGATACACAAAAATTACTAGAAAAACAAGCAAATCCTTTTCCATGTTGAAATAATATTAAAGTATAATTAGATAAATAAAACAATGGTTGTGATGAAACCACCACTATAGGAAGTAATTTAATACATTTGTTCTTGTCGATTCACTGATCTTATTCATTTCAGTTGGACGAACTATATGTCCACGACAACAAGAACCTCGGCACAGCATCTGGTTGCGGTGAACTTGGATCAGTTGTTTCACAATGTCAGGTGAAGAAACTTGATGCTGAGCATTGTGGTATAACAATAGATGGAATCAAAGCTCTCAAAGAAAACACTCGCAATGCAAAGGTGAGAACCAAACGATGATGAAATATATCAAAGTACCTATCTCTGGTACTATTATACCTTATTCTGCCTGTAGGGGATGTAGCAAATCATTCATATTAACATTGATTGTAAATTAGTATATGCCCTGGGCAATGGCACCATTATTTACTGTGAGAAATACATTTCATACTGAACCGCTGTAGTATATGGCCTAGGCGATGCTACCGCTATTTACTGCCAGACAACATTTTGTACTGAACCACTGTAGTAGAGTGCAGTGAGTGATATATGCCCTGCCCAATATTACCACTATTTACTGTAAAAAAATTATCATACTGAACCACTGTAGTAGAGTGAAGTGAGTTCAGTAGTATCTTCCCTGGGCAGTGTTGTCACTTTTTACCGTCTTAAAACATTTCATACTAAACCGTTGCAGTAGGGTGCAGTCAGTAGTATCTGCCCTGGATAATGTTACAAAATTATCAATAGAGAAACAAGAAAACACTTCCATGCCGCGTTGAAATAATATTAAAGTATAATTAGATAAATAAAACAATGGTTGTGATGAAACAACTACTATAGGAAGTAATTTAATACATTTGTTCTTGTCGATTCACTGGTCTTATTCATTTCAGTTGGATGAACTAAATGTCAGTCACAACAAGAACCTCGGCACAGCATCTGGTTGCGGTGAACTTGGATCAGTTGTTTCACAATGTCAGGTGAAGAAACTTGATGCTGCAGTATGTGATATAACAATAGATGGAATCAAAGCTCTCAAAGAAAACACTCGCAATGCAAAGGTGAGAACCAACGATGATGAAATATATCAAAGTACCTATCTCTGGTACTTTTATACCTTATTCTGCCTGTAGGGGATGTAGCCAATCATTCATATTAACATTGATTCTAAAGTAGTATATGCCCTGGGCAATGGCAACATTATTTACTGTGAGAAAAACATTCATACTGAACCACTGTAGTAGAGTGCATTTCATAGTATATGCCCTGGGCATAACGACTATTCAGTGCCAGACAACATTTTATACTGAACCTGTGTTGTAGAGTGCAGTCAGTAGTATCTGCCCTGGACAATGCTACCACTATTTATTGCCAGAAAACATTTCATACTGGACCTCTATTGTAGAGTGCAGTCAGTAGTATCTGTCCTGGACAATGCTACCACTATTTACTGCCAGAAAACATATCATACTGAACCGTTGTAATAGAGTGTAGTGAGTGATATATGCCCTAGGCAATATTGCCACTATTTACTGTGAAAAAAATACACTGAACCACTGTAGTAGAGTGAAGTGAGTTCAGTAGTATCTGCCCTGGGCAGTGTTGTCACTATTTACGTCTGAAAACATTTCATACTAAACCGTTGTAGTAGGGTGCAGTTAGTAGTATCTGCCCTGGATAATGTCACAAAAATCAATAGAGAAACAAGAAAACACTTCCATGCCGCGTTGAAATAATATTAAAGTATAATTAGATAAATAAAACAATGGTTGTGATGAAACAACTACTATAGGAAGTAATTTAATACATTTGTTCTTGTCGATTCAACTGATCTTATTCATTTCAGTTGGATGAACTAAGAGTCAGTTGGAGCAAGGACCTCGGCACAGCATCTGGTTGCGGTGAACTTGGATCAGTTGTTTCACAATGTCAGGTGAAGAAACTTGATGCTGTGCTATGTAATATAACAATAGATGGAATCAAAGCTCTCAAAGAAAACACTCACAATGCAAAGGTGAGAACCAAACGATGATGAAATATATCAAAGTACCTATCTGGGGTACTTTTATACCTTATTCTGCCTGCAGGGGATGTAGCAAATCATTCATATTAAAATTGATTCTGAATTGGTATATGCTCTGGGCGATGCTACCATTATTTATCATGAGAAAAACGTGTTATACCAAACCACTGTAGTAGAGTGCATTCTGTAGTATATGCCCTGGGCGATGGTACCAATATTTATTGCCACAGAACATTTTGTACTGAAACGCTTTTGTGGGTGCAGTCAGTAGTATCTGCCCTGGACAATGCTACCATAATTTACCGCCAGAAAACATTTTGTACTGAACCACTGTAGTAGAGTGCAGTGAGTGATATAAGCCCTGCCCAATATTGCCACTATTCACTGTGAAAAAATATCATACTGAACCACTGTCGTAGAGTGAAGTGAGTTCAGTAGTATCTGCCCTGGGCAGTGTTGTCACTATTTACCGTCTGAAAACATTTCATACTAAACCGTTGCAGTAGGGTGCAGTCAGTAGTATCTGCCCTGGATAATGTCTCAAAAATCAATAGAGAAACAAAAAAATCTTTTTTAAGTATAATTAAATATTTAAGTATATTTAGATAAATAAAACAATGGTTGTGATGAAACCACTACTATAGGAAGTAATTTAATACATTTGTTCTTGTCAATTCACTGATCTTATTCATTTCAGTTGGATGAACTAAATGTCAGTTGGAGCGAGGACCTCGGCACAGCATCTGGTTGCGGTGAACTTGGATCAGTTGTTTCACAATGTCAGGTGAAGAAACTTAATGCTGGGTATTGTGATATAACAATAGGTGGAATCAAAGCTCTCAAAGAAAACACTCTCAATGCAAAGGTGAGAACTAAACGATGATGAAATATATCAAAGTACCTATCTCTGATACTTTTATATCTTATTCTGCCTGTAGGGGATGTAGCAAATCATTAAAATAGATTCTAAATTGGTATATGCTCTGGGCGATGCTACCATTATTTATCATGAGAAAAACGTGTTATACCAAACCACTGTAGTAGAGTGCAATTTGTAGTATATGCCCTGGGCGATGGTACCAATATTTATTGCCACAGAACATTTCGTACTGAAACGCTTTTGTAGAGTGCAGTGAGTGGTATCTGCCCTGGACAATGCTACCACTATTTACCGTCAAAAAACATTTTGTACTGAACCACTGTAGTAGAGTGCAGTGAGTGATATATGCCCTGCCCAATATTGCCACTATTTACTGTGAAAAAAATATCATACTGAACCACTGTAGTAGAGTGAAGTGAGTTCAGTAGTATCTGCCCTGGGCAGTGTTGTCACTATTTACCATCGGAAAACATTTTATACTAAACCGTTGCAGTAGGGTGCAGTCAGTAGTATCTGCCCTGGATAATGTCACAAAAATCAATAGAGAAACAAGAAAACACTTCCATGCCGCGTTGAAATAATATTAAAGTATAATTAAAGAAAACACTCGCAATGCAAAGGTGAGAACTAAATGTGAATTCAACATTCATGAAAAATTTATAGTGAATGTGACTGCATACCGAAAAGTTTGGATAAAATTTTATTTATTTTGATGATATTTTCATGTGTCAGACCAGCAGTAGCCAGAATATCTGTTTGGGTTTTCTTAAATTACATGAAAGATGTTATGTTACCAACCATTATTCTGATCTGTATTTGTGTTATTACCATAACTTTGATGTTGATCGAGATAAAATTGATGTTGTATAATCTCATGTTAACATCAGCGGTGATATCGCTCGTCAATGTATTTGTCCGCAAAGCTTCAATATTTGCCAATGAATGTTCGAATATGATGCCCAGATACCTTACTTGATTGCGAGTTAGGCATATGCTTCGATCTATGCCCAGTGATCAGTAAGTTTTTTTTCTTCACCATATACAGCAATGATATAAAATTATAAAAAAAGAAATGAGCAAAGTAATATGCAGTGCTGTCCAGAATGGGAGTCGCGAGAACCAACACTGGTTATCGGGCACAGATACCCAGTAGCGAAGGATTAATGTTTACTACAAATTATACTGTTCAAATCCCTGGGGTGCAGTTGAGTAAAAATCGATTCGAAATCAGCTCATGACTTGGAACTGGTATCAAGGGAGGTCGTAGTTTGTCATACGGTTAAGCTGCATTCTCGGCTTTGCTCTCGCGCAGGACAAAAATATCCTATTTTATCACCCTGAGCAAGGACCCATACTTGCAATGAAATCTCTATCCTTTTTTTGACTCTGTAGTCTAACAAACCAACAAGATATATTGTTATATATTTGCATTAACATTGTATTCATTGCAGATAAAGGAATTGGATCTATATGGGAACACAGTCAGCAAACTCGGAGGAGATGAAGGATTATCCACAATTAGTGAAATCGTTCATCAATGTCAGGTTGAAACATTGAGGATGTGGGATTGCGGATTCAACAAAGATCAGTTAGAAAGATTCAAAGCATCGATCGCTGATACCGGGGTCCATTTCATTGGTTAATAGACATGGAAATTTAAAAATAAAATTGGCATCAGAAGTTCAATATTAGTATAAATTTACGGCCACTGTAAGCAATATTCGATTGATTGCGATTTGATATCTTTTGTCACCACTTTCGGTAGATCCTCATTTCTGCCTTCGTTATGAGGTGTCAAATTTTGAGGAGGAAAATAAAAAAGGGAATAAATTATTTCTAACTAAAATTTGCGCGGCTCAGGTGCGCGGGAATTTCACGCTTTTTGCTTGGAAATATCCACTCTATTTAAAAACTATTTAAAACAATAAAAATTTGCAGAAGCAGTGGGATTGCTATTAGTCGGTAAAAAATGTGTATTTTTCCGCACTGTGTTTGTGTTGACTGTTTTATGCAGGTTATTTATTTATTCATATTATAACTTGAGCGGTGGCCTAGTGGCTAACATAACGGATCGCATGTCAGTTCAAGATCTCTGTTTTGAGCCTCTGCAAGTCCGACTCGTTAACTCATGTTGACCGCTTAACCCAGGGTGTAATAACTTGAGTAGGTTCAGCAAAGCTTGCCCTGTCATAGATTGCACTTACATTGTGGCTCGCTGAGAGCTTTTTTTTATTGAAATTCATTCTGAGTAAGAGCGGAAGCAGAGCCTAAAAGAAACTAACGACCACCTAATAAAAAAGTAGTACATAAAGATGTACCAGCAACTGTACTCTGGACGAAAAATATCCCAAATGGAACTGAACCACCGTTATAAAGCGCAGTGAGTGGTATCTGCCCTGGGCGCTGGTGAAACAATCTACCACTTCTTAAAGTTATCAAAATAAATAATCCTAATAAATCACAAAACTATTCGGATCTAATTGACATCCCTACCTACCAATATTTAACTAAAAAGTCAAAAGCAACTACAAAATGTATTACCGGCAACTGCACTCTGAGCAGAAAATATCCCAATTGCAACTGAAACGCCATGGTAAGTGGTATCTGCCCTGGACGATTTTAAAACCATCTACCCATCAAATAAAAGAAGGGGCTTTGTAGTCATCAATGCTTCCGTTTCATAGCAGTATTGGTTATTTCAAAGCTTTTATTTTCTTCGGGTGTCTGGACCACCTGACATTTATCAGCCTGGTCTGAGGTAGCGAGATTCTGGTTATTCAGCAATGTTGTTGATCTTCTTGTGCTTGCACAGTTTTATTACTATCTGACATTATGTTTCTGATCTTCCGGTGAATAATTTATCATTAAATAGGGTTTGTTCTTCGGGTGTCTTTGAAAGCATCTTTTGACGACTGATCATCACTAATTGATTTTATTATTTATTTATTATCCAGTGATTTATTTATATTCATGTGAATAATGTGATCATGATATAGATCTTCTGGGACATTTTTTGAGTTATCTCAGTCTTAAAAATTGGCCATGTTCCACCTGTTTGCACTAGTTAATGCCACAAACATTTGCTTCGTTTATACTCAAGTTATCAGTTTACAATAACTCCTTGCAAACCCCAAGTTATAACTTATACATGAATACGTCGCAACAAACCTAATTTCCAATACACTGCACGAAAGGTCGTGGTTTGCCATATATATGAGCTTTATTCTCAGCTTTCCTCTCCTGCATCATAAAACTGAAATCCTATCCTACCCATATTATGTGTGTCTTTCTATTTTTTTCATTGTTTTTATTTTCTTTGCTATAACGTTTGAAATGGTAGTTTCTAGTATTTATGTTGAAGTATCAATAATTTCAGTTTCTTCAATATGCCATTATACTATACAACCCAAGTAACATATCATGGGTATTGGGGGAGAAGTTAACTCTGATTTATGTCGTATCGTTGTTCAAACCAAATATTATTGTGTATTTTAATTTTTCATAAACATGTACGTTTATTAGTGAACAACTTTTAAAGAAACCTTTTTTTCTGGCAGTCATACTGTTATCGATTGTGGCTGAACCGTGGAGGTGGAGGCAAGGGGACATGTGCCGAAAAGGGGGACACAGTCTCCTAACATTTTGAGATTTTATTAGAAGAATAACGTTTGAAAATCAACCTCTGTTTTTAGCATTTACCTGGAATTGTGATTGTTCATCTCTCAAAATGCTGAATATAAAAAAAATTTTTGTTTGCGCTCGGCGGTTAGGGCTGGGCAATTCGATTCGAGGTTAAGAGGATTCCAGTCAATCGTGAATCATTCATAGGAACGAAAACTTGCTAATCGAACTAGAATTTTCATTTTTAACGACAAAATGGAATCGATTTTTGTCAAGTGTGGCCAAAATTGATTATTATTTTTGAACGGAATTTTAGGGCCTAAAACTGGATAAATAAGTGCAATAACAATTCACATTTGTGATTTCTTACATTACAAAGCACATAATAGACCGTTCTGAATTTTTTTTTGATCAGTATGAGAGGCCATGAAACCATGCTCCTCCCCCCGCCCTTAAAAAACGTTATTGTTTCTAATCAAGGTCGGAAACAACATCCTGAAGTAACCAACTAACTACAACTTGTACAAAGAACTACAGCAAAATGGGGTACCGGCAACTGTACTCAGATAACATCCCAAACAGAACTAAACCACTATAATAAAGTGCAGTGAGTAGGGTATCTGCCCTGGTCGCAATGGTAATGCCAATTATGATGACCTGTATATCTGTTCCTCATACTTTATAGATGAATTAGTAAATATTATTTTTGTGTTTTGTGATGTTTATTTACAAGCGTGATGGAAATAAATAAATTGTCAATTGTATTCGGCTCTTCAGAAGCTTCAGAGGACTAATGAAGACTAAATAGATACCGCAAGAATTTTTTTTTACAAATGGGCAGAATTTGAAAATACCACTTTAGTATTTTTATTTTAACTATTGCATACGATACAGAGCATAAATACGCTAGGTCAATTCTAAATCCCCCCCCCCCAAAAAAAAAAAAAAAATTAACAACTTTGTTAAGCATAAGTCACTGATGAACCGCGTCTTGCCAACGTGATCCACAACACATAACAAAAGTCTGTTGTTTTAAACGATGTAATTTGCCGACGTTTCGAACGTCTAGTCAGACAAGCTTCATCAGGGCAGTGAATAATGTAATAACGGCCTGTTCTATGTTTTCCCTGAATCAGGGTCGCAGAACTTGGTTTTCTATGTGGTTGCGACTACATCCTAATTAGGAATCTTCTTTCGAAAAATTCACTCCAAGCAAATAAGGCAGCAGCGTCTGAAAATTTGACTGACAGTCGAAAGATTTCTGGCTGATCCACTTACAGACCAGTCCACCATTACCCGATCAGAAATTTTATTTCGTCAATTATGCGCCACAGATCGACCGCGTATTATCGACATACACTGTAACAAAGTACAGTAAATTTACTGATCATTTGCAGTGATTGCTTGTTTCCAAAGTTAAAAACGCCATGTTGATGAGGCCTATGCAAATTATGGGCTGTTGATGGACCAGACCTTCGTCGTGCTTTCCACCAACACCCCATATTTGGTCAAAAAAGTTAATGTTGACTTTTTTCGATACCACCAAGTAAAATTACTGTAAAAGACCAGTGATTTTGTTGCATTTTTTGTTACCTTGTATTTAATAAAAGATGTTTTGACCGAACTTCTCCGGTTTCGAACATTCTTCCCGATATCGAGTCAGAATTATTTTAAATTTTCAAAAAAAAAATTCTAAAATTTTTCAAATTTTCTAAAACCTGACCAATCGCAGTACATCTGCGACTGATACTCGACAAAGTGATATTTTTCAATGATTTTTTTTAATTAAATCGAACCACATAAAACCAACTTCCGAATCTAACGCGTATCCGAACAGATCCGAATCTCGAATCTAAAAATGGCACCGATAGATGTGGGAGCCCGTTTAACCCTCTTTCAACTGAATCTATCCAAGTACCAGCGTCAGCGCCAGATTATGTGATGTCCAAAGCGAGCACAAGCTGCTGACTGCGCACACTAGTCTCGGTCCATCTGTGGCGCATGCTTGATGAAACAAAACTTTTGATTGTGTTGAAGTTTTTATTATATATTACTAAAAAACGCACGAAGAATAGCGCCGTAGCCTCGAGAAAAACCGTAAATTCAGAGTCTATACAAGCAAAACAAGTGTAATTAGTTATACGAGCATAAGGCGAGCGAAAATTTTTGAGATTTCCTACGTTTTGAAGCCCCCATTGACCATTTTCTCTTCGTTAAAATCAAATTCGGTTGGTATAGCGCGTTCAGGCCTGGCTTTTTATAATATTCAAAGCTACGTCGATACCCATGGCGCATTCAGAACCTTGAAAAGAGGCAGGGATTTGAAAATATTATGACGGCAGATTATGACGCCGCAATAGGCGCCGCAAGCACACAAATTCTCCCTGAAAAATAGCGTTTTCATTGTATATTATTGGATAACATTAATGAAATCGATATCGCGTATGGTAGGGTCACAAAAAAACTTGAGGTTTCGTACGTTTTAAAACCCTAAAAGGTCATTTTGTGTCTGTTTTTTTTGCATCACCCCCGAAATTGGACCGAATTGCGTTTTGTAGTTGAAATACATAAATTTTTAACCTTGAACGTGAAGTATAAATACTTCGCCGTCAAGTATTTTCATTTATTTATTATTTTTCATTTAAATTCAATCTGAGGTCAAATTAGTGGAACCACCAAAAGGAACCAACCAACGGCCACTTTATCACAAGGAACTGCTGCGAGACATAGTACCAGCAACTGCACTCTGAGCGTAAAACATTTCAAACGCAATTGAACTGCTGTGATGAAGTGCAGTGAGTGGTATCTGCCCTGGGCGACGGTGAAACCATCTACCACTTCTTTGTTTCGTTTTAGTCGCCTCTTACGACACACAGGAAATACGTTGCTGAGGACTATTCTGAAGGCCGAACCTACAGGACCAGAAGTGGGGAATTGAACCACAATAAGTAATATTATCGGTATTGCCTATTGTTACTGCCCGACTGGATGAAAAAGTTTATTTCGTCAAACATGAGTCACAGATAGGGCTGGGCAAAATCGAATCATTCGGAACTCGAATCTTATTGGAATAATTTTTTCGAATCGGATCGAATCACTAATTCTTTGTAAATAACAAATATCTTATTTTTACTATTATAACTTGTCCCCATTACGAAATTTATAGTTTGTAGTGTATTTTCAATCCACGCTAAGAGCAACAATTTTCATATTTTAACGTCGAAATATGATCGATTTTGGTCAAGCATGGGCGAAATCGATTGTATTTTGTCGCTGAAAAAGAAACTTCCCTTTATTTAGCAAGTTTTTTCCCTATGAACTATCCACGATTGATTCGAATAATTTGTGCCCCGAATCACCGAATCGGATTACTCAGCCCTAGCACCTGCCCTAGTAAGAGGGCGGCCAGGTCGGTACTACCAATAGATTTCAGAATCCCTCGATGCCAACATAACCTCGAAACCCGACGTGAAATGATGAAATCGACCTCTCGACTCTTCCCGCTGAATCATTACTTGATTTATGACGCCATAAACGACACACAAACATAATAAGTAAACAAAGGTGCGGTCGCTCTAACAACCGCTTGATTTCACTTAAGACAATGGTAATGTGAGTTTCACTGTCCATACTTGGTCCATCGATAATGCAGTTAAATTAAAACTGAAACATGTATGGGCGGACGATAATATTCTCCAGAGGTGATTGGCTTCAATTGTATTGTACACTGTTATAAAAATGCGGTAAAATTAATCGTCATTCCTTTACAGTTAGTTTACCTGGTTAATTCGAAACGAAACTTAAAATGGACTTTTCATCCAATTATGGCCTGTTGGTGCAATGCGCTATCTGAGATGCGGTTTATCAACGGTCCATACTTGTTATGAATCTCAACTACATGGCGGTTTCAGAAAATTACAATTACTGTGAATGGAAGGTAAATTTACTTTATTTTTATTATAATCTTATACCTGGGTTCTTATCTAAATTGTTGAATATTCTAGTCGGAATGTGGCTGATATAATCAGTGATAGAACACGATTTCTTCCCGGGAAACAACGCTTAATTAAACGTCTAATGCGCCACCACACTTTGAAAAATGTGAACAAAATCACTGGTCTTTGACAGTAATTTTACTCGGCGGTATTGAAAAAAATTCAAAATTAACTTTTTTGTCAAAGTATAGGCTGTTGGTGGGAAGCATCGTGAAGGTGTGGCCCACAGCAGCCCATAATTAGCATAAATCCCATCACCATGGCGTTTTTTAACTTTGGATATATGCAATTACTGCAAATGACCAGTAAATTTACTGTACTTTTGTTACAGTGCAGAGATGCGGTCGAAAGTTTATAATGCTATCTGGAGTTTAACTTCAACTCCGGAAAGGTTTGTATTGTTATCAGCGCTGAAGCCGCTGTTCATATATTTCGGTAGTTCCTGTATGTATAGTCCTGTACATATATGAGTATAATATATATATTTCACGATTATCATATTTATTCCACGTCTCTGTTTCCTGTTTTTTGTCCTTTTCGTATTTACCTTTTTATGATTTTAGAGTTTATGCCGCACACTGTGTAGCCCTATGCGATCTTGTGTATCCTGCCTGTCCTTTTATATAAAAATGCATATTTCCTACTATCATTACATGTTAAAAGGCGAAATAATACACACCGGTATATACAAGTCTTATCAACGCATCGTTCTACTTGGAGATGTTTTCCACTTAGTGAATAGGATTTAGGATTTTTCCTGCGGGAGGGGAAAGCCGAGAATTCAGCTTAATCTTATGGTGAACCACGACTTCTCACGTAGACACCAGTTCCGAATCGGGTTGAGGGTTTTTGGCTTGTCATATTTCTCGTTTTTTCTGTGCGTGGACCTGATTGATGAGGAAGCCGTGAGCAGTGCTTACGTCAACTACCGTGCACCGGCGACATCTCGCATATAATCATCTCCCCTCAGGGGATTCCAACCTGTGTCATGACGATCGGAGATGCGCAGAGTGTAGTTGTTAGAACTCCATCTCTTAGTAACTCTTTGCTGTATAAGTGACCGTTGATTGAATCCTTAAATCCGTAAAATGAGACAGCAGCTAAGATAGGGGGGGGGGGGGGGGGGGGGGGGGGGGGGGGGGGGGGGGGGGGGGGGGGGGGGGGGGGGGGGGGGGGGGGGGGGGGGGGGGGGGGGGGGGGGGGGGGGGGGGGGGGGGGGGGGGGGGGGGGGGGGGGGGGGGGGGGGGGGGGGGGGGGGGGGGGGGGGGGGGGGGGGTGGGGGGGGGGGGGGGGGGGGGGGGGGGGGGGGGGGGGGGGGGGGGGGGGGGGGGGCTGAAACGACACAAATGGGTTAAAATCATATTCACTTTAGTTAGGGCTGGGCAAAACCGAATTATTTGGAATTCGAATCTAATTCGAATAATTGATTATGGTCAATGAATAATAAAAAGTGCGTTTAGTTAAGAAATTGGGTCAAAACTGTTTTATTTTTTTAGAATGAGTCACTAACGGATCGTGCCGGCGAGGCGCGGTCCATCTGTGGCTCATGCCTAACAAAATAAAATTCTTGATTAGGAGTGAGAAAGGGAGAGATATCATGTCATCTAAGGTGCGCCGCGACTTTTACTGTTTATTTCGCTTTTACGCATTTTCTCCAGAAATGATAAATTTATTTAACTAATCGGTATAATTTTTTTGCGCGCCTTCGGTACTCGTTTTGTTATAGCCTAGATTGAAAATCGTGCCTCGAAAATCGATTGAAAATCGTGCCGACGAGGCGCGTCCATACTATCCGTCCGTTATCAATTATTCGAACCAGATTCGAATCCCAAATAATTCTGTTTTTCCCAGCCCTAATGACCCATGCGTGCTTAAAGAAGGCAAATAAGTGGTAGACGCTTCTACCATTGCTCAGGGCATATACTACTCATTGCACTTTACTATGGTGGTTCCGTTTGGAGTGTTTTCCACTTATTACAGTAATTTTACTGGCCATTTACAGTTATTGTACATTGCTCACATTCAAAGCCGCCTTGTTCCTGAGATTTAAGCCAAGTATGTGCCGCTGATGAACCGCATCTGCATCCCGGTGCATTCCACCAACACCACATACTTGGCTGAAAAGTAGATATTCTGCTTTTATTTTAATATCAGAGAGTGAAATTAATTTAAAAAAACGTTTTTTCATTGAAATTTACTCTGAGCAAGGCCGGAAACCGTGCCTAAAAGATACTCGGGTTCGAGTCTGGGTTTATCTGCGCCTCGTTATGAAACGTCATAGATGTCGATTAAAATTATTTTTTTGAATTTATTCGATAAGAATACGGTGTATTGCGTTGGTACGAAAAAAATAGTTACGGTACGAAATAAATATCAAATTTCGTACCGTTCCGTACTACCAGCCTTGGCCACCAATGAACAGGGTCGGATGGTAACCTGGGATGGATCCTCGTATAGCGGTGTAAAACCGTCAGATTAGACACGGTCCATCAATGGCTCATGTTTGGCAAATATTGGAATGTTTATTCACTCATGAAGTGAGTGAATTCCTAATTAGAACATGTTGTCATAACTTTTTGTGGCGTGGGGGTAAACTGCGAGGTAGTGAATCGTCACCCCCAAAATAAAAAAGCAGTATAGCAAAGAAAACGCAAATAATTGATTGAAGATTCAGGAAAAATCACAGAAAAATAACAGAATGTCCGCGCGGCTGTCTTTTGATGGCTAAATTTATGTATTCCATGATATTTTGCCCTTGAATTGAGAATTTTTGCTCTATTTTCAAACAAAGTCGATAATTTCCGAAAAAAATGCAATTTTTAGAAGTAATTTTCTGCCAGCGGGCCTGTTATCAAGTCCTACTTGGAAGCGCAATCGTTCTAATTTGACCCCAAACCTCCCCATCAAGCTTCTAAATACGTCACTGATCACGCGCATTAACTCGATTAGAAATTTGAAGAAGGTGGAGTTGAAATTGAAAAAATCAGTGATCAATTTATGTCTTCATAATTCAGTCTGCAACCTGCACCGTAGATGCAAACTACTTCAGATATGGAATTGCATGGTCTGAGACTTCCAAGGTCTGCTACTTACAACTACCTGTTACTTTTATGTTTTGCTCACCGGTGGGCTGGGCAATTCGATGATTCCGAGCACAGATTATTCGAATCGGCCATAGGAACGAAAACTCGCCTAATATAACCTAGTGGGGTTTTTCATTTTAACGACAAAATGCAATCGATTTTGATCAAATTTGACCACATTATCGCTCTTGGACTGGAGTGTAATTGAATAAACATCGCTTTTAGATCAGTTTGAGCTAATATTTGTAATTCGCAACTGTGAAGTTCTTAATTATTATGAAGGAGGCAATAATAGTAATAGTAAAAATGGAATATTTGTTATTTTCTTGGAATCAGCGATTCGATCCGTTTCGAAAATATATCCGAATTCCCAAATGATTCGATTTTACCCAGCCCTACTCACCAGCCAGGCTCTATGCTAATGCAAATGTCTAGTTGAAGCCACGGTCTGGTGCAAATGACCAAGTAGTCGTAAGCACCAAAAAATATACATACATACGTTGCTATACAATCTCGGATGAAACTACGTATTCTAGACGTATGTTCTGCCGTGAGGTTAAATTAACTGTTGTTCAACTCGCTGACTAAAACCAAACAAGGTGTCCAACACAAACGGCCTTGCGGGCAAAAAGTAGTTTGGAAACTTGTGGTGCAATTTACTTCGAAATACGGTTTAACATGTCCTAACTGAATTAGAACAACAGCGGAACGTTTTGAAATCGTCAGATAAAAACGCGAAAAATGACAACATTTTTGGAAATAAGGTTGCCAGATAAAAGCGCTAAACTTCACTAAACATTATGACGCTATACTTAAATAACAATTTTTTTTAGCATTTTCCACGTTTTTATCTGAAACCTTATAACGTCCTGCCGTTGTTCTAAGTCACACAAAATATATATTTTTCTATCGTCCCATCGTTTTAAAATTTTGCCTTCGTTAGATTTTCATTATCACCCTATATTTTCAAAAAATTTTGTCATTTCTCGCGGTTTTATCTGGCAACCTCAAACGATTCCGCTGTTGTTGTAATTCAGTTGATACTTTGTAAATTATATTTTTCTTTCACCCCATCGTTTCGAAATGTTGTCTTCGTTAGATTTTAAGGAGTTCAATTTGGCCTCAAATTGAGAAAAAATGGTATTTTTTAACAATTTTCGCGCTTTTATCTGGCAACATTAAAACGTACTTCTGTTATTTTAATTCAGTTACAAAATATATTTTTCTATTGCCTTATCGTACCTAAATTTCCGCTTAAATCTTTCGATTAAATTTTAATTTTCGAAAATTTAACATTTTGGTTATATCCCCATATCATGTGAAGGGAACACTAATAAAAATACGTAGGGACTAGATACGATTCTGCCAGTTTCAAAAGCTTCACAGTGGTGGTGCTCGCGTCCCTCATTGATAGAGGCATCATTATTGGATGGTATTTTCTAGCGTGATGGAAATAAATAGTTTTCAAAATCAGATGTATTTGCACCGCTCTAATTCAGTTGGATTGTAAATTATTGATAGTATGGGTTGACAAGAAAACTCAGCATTTCAAATTCAGATAAAATATTATGATAAATGACAAGGCTTCACCGTATAATTCTGTCGTTTCCTCAGTGAATTTTCTAATCGAAAGACATACATGAAAAACTCATTTATGGCTGTAATGTGATTAAAAAGAAAGAAACGAATATCGAAAATACATTAAAATCGAAAGCAGAAAGAGCGCAACCGTGGTTTGTTTTGATCTCAAACTCCGGAAACATATTCATCGCCTGAGCTACGGAACGAATGGAAAACAGATAACTGGTCGAACATGATAGACCAGTTTGTTATGATAGAACTCATTTATGCCCTGTAGGTACGGGCTGTAGAACAGTACTACGGTAACGTATTTCCTGTGTGTCGTTAGAGAAGACGGTTTTAACATCTCCAAGAGCAGATACCCTTTACTGCACTTTATCATGGGGGTCAGTTCCGTTTGGAAGGATTTCCGTTTGATGGTGGTTACCGGTGCAGCTTCTAATAGCTCTTTGCTATTAAGTCGACTTAAAATTTGCTCGAGCAAAGAGGTCATTGCGTTTACATCACCAGTCAAAGATCTCGGTTTTGAGCTTCTAAAATCCAACTCATGATATTTTTTGGTTACAAAAGATATATTGTAATTGCACCCCACGGCGCCCTAAAAATATTTGACTTCTGAAACAAAATTTTAGAATAATATCCCAAAACTTTAGGATGGCCTACTTTAGTAGAAAGAAAGACAAAACAAAGCAGAAATGAATAAAACTGAGCAGTTAGAACTAGGAATTTAAAAATTGTTTCGTCAAGTATGGGTCACTGACAATGGTGGTGGAAGTCTTGGGGAGGGAGACGATATAATTAAATTCAAAATTTTCAACTACTGTGGTGCTTTTGAACCCCTGGTCGTAATTAAGTCTGATGGGCAGAACCGAATCATTAGGAATTCGTATCTAATTTGGATCGTTTTTGAGGATCGGATCGAATCATTAATTCCCCGAAAATAACAAATATCCCATTTTTATCGTCACTGTTATTGTGTCTACCATGATAAGTAAGAAATTCATAGTTACAAATTGCAAATATTAGCAAAACAGACTTAATGCATCTTCAATTTAATTTTGACCAAAATCGATCGCATTTGTTGTTAAAGATGAATTCCGCCTCATTTGGCAAGTTTTTGTTCCTACGAACGATTCACGATTGATAAGAAAAATCGGTCGAATCACCGAATAGAATTGACCAGCCCTGATCCCGACCCAAAATTGAATCGCTGAGTACTAGACTCTTTTGCACATGTTTCTGACATCCCAATTCCTGCCGAAAGAAATGTTTGGTTCACTGAAATATCGCGTTGGCAGCAGATTGCTTGATATTATTAAAATTTACATTATAAACAGACCAGTTAAAATCAGCTAGGGTTTCATTTTTTATCTTGTGGGAGAGGAAAGCTGAGAATACGGCCAATCACGTGGCAACCACAACTTCTAGTGCTGGTACCAGATCCAACCAGGTATGGTTTTCCTTAAGCGATTGCCAATTTTTCCTGAGCGCGAGCATGGTTTGGTGGAGTAAGCCGTAACCATTGGTTACGTGAACCACAGTGCGGCGAGGTGTCCAGCAATTTTCTCACATTCAATCAACCCGCACAAGGATCAAACCCATGATATCAGAGATGCATAACTCGAAGCATATTCCTAACGCTTTACCGGTCGAGCTAACCGCAGAAAGTTTATTTTATCAAGTATGTTTCACTGATGGATGGTCTAAACAGTGGATCCATCAGTGTACCATACTTGGCAAAATCTTCCGGTTGGACGTGGAAATTTAGTTCAGGAAAATGCAGGGCTGGAAATAGACAACTTTTGTTCATAAATGTTTAAACAAGAGTCTCCACTCAGTGTCTGAAAAGGTATATAGATGTGGACAAAGGCTTGTAGTAATTTCTTTCCTTTGTACACTGTAACAAAAATGCAACAAAATCACTGGTCTTTGATAGTAATTTTACCTGGCGGTATCGAAAAAATTCAAAATTGGCTTTTTTGGCCGAATATGGGGTGTTGATGGGGCGCACCACGAAGGTGCGGTCTCATCAACATGACGTTTTTTGTAACTTTGAAAATATGCAATTACTGCAAATTTACTGTACTTTTGTTACAGTGTACTAAAATTAAAAAATTTTTGAGGAACTGAAACAGACAAATATTTGAATCAGCGAATTATCATATATTTGAATAATTTATATTAAAGTTTTTCAAACTGTAAGTACTGCAGGTAATTAAACTGATTTTATTTTATGGAAAATTCGAAGTAATTGAAATTCCAATTCAAACCTCGCCATGATTGAACAAAATCAAATCTAAAGTCTCGCAAGTGAACAGAATTCGAGTTGGGAATGTGCAATGAAAATGTGTGGAATTTCCATCATTTTACGTTTTTTTTATTCGATGATTAAGAAATAAAACTATAACATTGACTTTTGTGGCCAATTGTGGGCTGTTAATATCGCACACCGCCAAAACATGGCCTGTTAACCGCTCAATCTCATTAACACGACGGTTTCAAATTTCGGAAACATAGAATTACTGCAAAGCAGCGGTAAATCGACTGTACTTTTTATTCAGTGTAGTCTTATTCGACAGCAGGAGAAACGCGCATTGTAAAACCTCCAACCCCGATCAGCCACCAGTCTTATATGTCCGAATAATAAAATAAGACTCCAAGCAGCACTATCATCCTTCTTCATTTGCATCGATTGTAGCAAACATGAAGTTTTCAAACACAGATGTGTTGACGTAATTCTGAAAGAAAAGAAGAAGTTTGATAGGAAAGTGGTAGGTGGTTTTGTCATCGCCCAGGGCAGAATACTAGAATTATGATGGAAAGTAGCTTCGAGTTTCATTTGATTCCAAATCATGATATAATTTATATAATGATATAATTTGAGTTGTAAAATTTTTACGCTGCAAAAAATAGGCAAAATGTGTCAGCAATTTCCTTCATCTGAAACATTTATCTATTATTATAGCGAATTTAAAATTAACTACAACTATAATGACAACCCAAACTTACCCCGCTCGTCCTCGCATCAATCTTCTCAAAGCGACACATAGTTGGGAAAACGTAAGTCGAACGTAAGTCGATCGTGCGGTCGATCCTTCCAACATTGTGACATTAACTTGTATCTGCGGGAAATATGAATGAGTTTTTCAATTCACTCTAAGCAGGGGCGGAAGCAGTGCCAAAAAGAAACCAACAAACGGCCACTTATTAGCAAAGAGCTGAGCTGATTTGAATAATTTTTTGAATCGGATCGAATCACTAATTCCCTGTAATAAATATCCCATTTTTACTATTACAACTTGCCTTCTTTGTGAATGAAATTTATAGTTTGTAGTGTATTTTCAATTCACATCAAGAGAAACAATTTTCGTATTTCTGCGACAAAATATAGTCGATTTAGGTCAAATTTGACCAAAAACGGTTGTATTTTGTCATAAAAAATTAAAATTCTACTTCATTTAGCAAGTTTTTGTCCCTATGAACGATTCACGATTGATTCGAATAAAATGCGCTTCGAATCGATTCGAATCACCAAATCAAATTGCCCAGCCCTACTCACACTTCACTGTCGCAATTCAACGGTTGATCCATCCTATATCCTTGGGGTAATTTCTCATACAATTCTGCACACGACATCCCGTAATACGGCGTCCCTCCGAGGCTCACTATCTCCCATAGCAGAACGCCAAATGACCATCTGTAAAGAGATTATTAACCATTTTAAGAAACAGTTGGGAACATAGGATATTTTCAGAATAATTGGGAATTAGCAGAAATCAAAGCAGAAGGACAACAAAAAATATATTACAACAACCAATTTTTTAAGATTAATGTGTTTCTACGGCAACTCATTATTTGAGTGGATTACCCTGCACAAGGTCCTGTACTTGCAGACATTTTTCATGAACAGGATTAATGTTTTTAGGAAGATACGATCTTCCTGGTCGATCGAGCCTACCAATGTTGTGGTGGGAATGAGTAGCGAGCCAGACTTGTTGGGGGTTTAGTGTGAATATCAAATATTCCATTTTCAGTATTAGAACTTATCTCCAGTATGAAAATTGAGACATTTATAGTTTATAGTGTATATTCAATCCATACTTTATGTCTAAGAATAACAATTCTCATATTGTAACGACAAAATACAATCGATTTTAGTCAAATTTGACCAAAATCAATTGCATTTTGCCGTTATAAATATAAATTTCGGTTCATTTGGCAAGTTGTTGTTCCTATGAACGATTCGCGATTGATTCGAATCACCAAATCGAATTGCCCAGCCCTACCTTCAATACCAACACGAAAGGCCAACAATGACAATGTGTGACAAAAAGAAGATGTAAAAACTGAAGATATATAAACACGCCATTGATTGCATGCTGACCTGGGGTATAGCGAATGGTTTAAAATAGGGTTCATTTGAATTAGGCTATAACTGTCGTTTAGTTGGAGGATATCAGAGGATATCAATGTATGGCAAATAAACGAATGAGATGAAAACTCGCCTTTTTCGCAATCGAGACATATTTTGTCGAGTACGAGTCACTAATGGATCCCGCGAATCATTAACTTGGTTCTGCACAAACATAGTTTATTTTGAATACGCAAAAAAACACGGCACATAATATAAAACACAACATTATACATAAAAATGGAGACGTCGGGCGAGCAGCAAAACCTCGGATGTGGTTCACGTCACGATTAGAACGATGTAACATTAGAACGATAAGTAAACGGGACCTTAAATCAAGGCAAAGTGGCTCTAATCCCCGGTACAACGTGAAATTTGGCAAATATCATGATTTCACTGTAAAATAAATCAAGTTAAGAGCAATCGAAACCGAAATTATTGTTTGATCGAAATTGTAGAATTACTCAGTATTCCAGTGAGGACATCACTAGTCAGCATTCGGTCACACCAAAATCGATAGCATTTTGCCTTTAAATTATGAAAATTGTTGCTTTTAGACAATGCAGTGTGAATTGAAAAAACACTACAAACTATCAATTTCTCGATAACCATGATGGAGACGGTTTGTGATAGTAAAAGTTGGATATTATTCTTACATCCTGAGTACCATGTTGAATTTATGGAGACTCAAACCCGAGATCTCCATCTACGATACCAAGAGCCCGACCACCGTACAAGAGTTTGAAAATCATTTAAAAACTAAATCCCAGCGACACAATCAAACAGGATAGAATAAATCCCCTAACAATGCGTCATTTCTCACCATTCTCTTCTGACAAATCATTGAAGGCATCTTCATAGATAAACTTCCGTCGTACTGTGACCTCATTGGTCATGGATGAGTGACCAAACCCCTCCTCCTCCATGATTCTATCCCGATGACTCTCACGATTCTCTCGATCTTTACTTAGCATTGTCTGGGGAGAAAAATATTTTTTTTTATTTATCTTCAAACTAAAAAATTTCCCCATCCAGGAATGCCCAAAATGAATCAAATATTCAAATACATTCGAAAAACATTGTTTGAAATAGTGAAATTCCTGATTATGGATTTATTTTAGAATAGTATGAAATATGTCATTTTTATTGCAGAAATACAGACAGAATCAGCAAAAAAGGTTGTTTTTGCTCTCCAAATAGACATAGTTCTGTGAAGTAAAGGAGATTGCAGACCAAAATTGTAACTTTGCCATTAATATCGAGTAATGTATTCAATATTTCATATTCAGAACTGTTTCACAATGTATTCGAAACATTTAAAATATTGGGTTTACCCTCCCTGCGTCCTGGCAGGACAAGGTCACCAAGGTGGGTTCGCCCCCAGACTGATCAGTATAGAAATATGTTCTACATTGGATGTGAATTTCCGTTATTCTAAATTATTCTGAGCAAGGTCGGAAGCAGAGCCTAGAAGGAGCCAACTAACGACAATCTTATAGCAAAGAGCTACTACAAGATGTAGCACCAGTAAATGCACACTGAACAGAAAACATTTCAAATAGAAACAAACTGCTATGGTAAAGTGCATTGAGTGGTTTTGTCTGAAAAGGTTAGACTATGACCCAGCAAAAGCTTACGTTAAACTTATATCTCTGTGGAATGAGAACATGATATTTTTGTTTCTAAACAAAAACCTCAGAAAATAAAAAAAAATTCTCCAAGAAGGTAAAAAGAAATTAGTCTGGCCCCGCTGAGAGTGAATTTCTTCAAAAAAAAAGGGAATGTAAACCAAGCATATATAGCCCAGCATATAGGGTGCCCGGTTAGCTCAATTGGTAAAAGCGTTGGGAATACGCTTAGAGCTATCAGACCGTGATGGATGATGATTATAAGCGAGAAGTCCGCCCTGCCGGTGCACAGTGGTTTGAAGTAAGCACCATGCACAGAGAAATTGAGAAATATGATAATGCAAAAAAAACTCGCCGATTCGGAACTGGTATCTGCACCATAGAACGTGGCTCGCCAAATGATTAAGCTGTATCCTCAGCTTTCCTCTCCCACCGGATAAAAATTAAATTCCATCTATAGATATTTTGAATGAAAGGGAATGGTAAATTATACAAACTTACAGTGAATATGGACACCCTCGTCTCGAATGGTATAACGAAAGGAATATTCATCAACACAGCAAGTTGTCTGGCCTCGGTCACTGATAGTACGATGTCTTCATCGGATGTGTCTGGGAACATAAAACAATAATAAAGTATCCACAAAGAAAGTTGGTATTTTGATGTGAAATTCCATCAATTAATTTTCTCATTTTTAGGTTTGAAATTCCCCCTGAGTAAGTTAGTACGCCACGGTGGCAGAACCTTGGTTTTCCTCAGATGTCTTTAAATGGTCATGTCATCTTCTTCGGATGCATGTGGTGCTGTATAGGTGTTAGGCATCACTGATTGCACACGCTCAAATCTAGTGAGGGAACTTCAAATCTAGTGAGCAACTTCCAAAAAGAACCAACCAACAGCCACTGAATAGCAAAGAGCTACTAAAGGAGGTAGTACAAGCAATTGCAACGGGAAACATCCCAAACAAAACTGAACCGGCGTGGTAAAGAGCAGTGAATGGTTTCTGCCCTGGGCGACGGTAAAACCATTTACCACTTCTTAAATATACACGAGAGGTCTGCTGGATGCCTTGTCGGCGCAAGGTTGGTTGTTCAGAAAACAATGTTCCCATAACAGATGCTCACGACTTCCTCCACCAACAACATCCATGCACAGGAAAAGCAACGATAGGTCAAATCAAAACCTTCACCCGGGTTCGGACTGGTATCTGAACAACTTATTTTATAATATTCATTCTGAGCAAAGCAGCAGAGCCTAAAAAAAACCAACTAACGACCACTTAATACCAAAGAGCTACTACGAGATGTAGTACCGTACCGTAGACGTGGAACTGGACCACCATGATAAAGTGCAGTGAGCGGTACCTGCCTTGGGTGATGGTAGAACTATCCTCTACCACTTCTTTGTCAGGGTTTGCAATTTGGCTAAGCCGTACTCTCGACTTTCCTCTCCCACAGGATAAAATACAACGAAACAAACAAAATGTCCTCACTTGCTAAATGAGCCGCAACAGTAACGTTTATTTCCGATCTACGATGCCATCGATGTGCGAAGTCATTTGATTGGTCGGTTTTGACATAGATGGAGTTGGAGAGCCAGTATCGATCCGGGATGAACGAACGTCTCAAATCTCGTGTGTGAAGATGTTTTACTAGTCTTCTGCAGACCTGGATAATGTTAAAATAAACAAATAGTTTTTAGTATGTTCAAGCCAGGGTAACAAAATCTGGTTTTCCTTGGGTTGTATGAAATGATAAGGTCATTTTGTTCTGATGGATAAATAATATTTATCCATCAGAACTTGATCTTGAACCTATTTCTGTAGTTTGATTGCCACCGAGTCAACTTTATTCTCAATATTATATTCTTCTACTAATAGATTTATTTATCTGGGTGTCTGAGTAGCAGAGTAGCTGTCATTCAAGTCCAGGCCTTTCTTAAGTGAACTAATACATGTTAGTTGGGCAAGGAACATTACACAATGAATCTGAAAAAACTAAAAAAAAATTGGAGATTTTGAATCTGCAACAACAAACATGATTGTCATGAATTGCCCGATGTTGCGAATCTCATGATAAGTGACATTTGACCCTGTTTTTATTTTTGACTCGAATGCCTGTTGAATTGACCTCATTCTGTCATTCCTATAGGTACTGGCTTCAGAATAGTCGTAAGGTATTTCCTGCGTGTCATAAGAGACGACTAAAAGGAAACAAAGAAGTGATAGATGGTTTTACTATTGCCCAGGGGAGATACCGCTCACTCCACTTTACTATGCTGGTTTAGTTCCGTTTCTAATACGCACTTCTTCCACCACTGCTCTGAGTGAATTTCAATGAAAAATCCTTTTTTTGATGAGCTGGAGCATTTAAAGCAAATAACATCCTAGTATATATGTTTGAGTATTCTGCGATAGGTTCAACACAATGATATTATCTGATAGGTCATTCAGTCGACAAAATATGGGACAAGTTATGGAAACAGACTGTGTAAGGATAAAAGATAATGGAATGAAGAACTTACTGTAAACAGGAATACTGTGCCATTGAATATCCTGTAATTCCGTTTCTGTGTCTCGGTTACCGTACACCTTCTCCAAACGTTAGAGCATGGAAAACGTTCCTGAAGAAAGATGAATGAATGTGTAATAACAGGGGCCATCCTTATAAGAAGAGGTAGATGGCATTACCATTGCCTAGGGCAAATGCCGCTCACTGCACTTTACCATTGTGGTTTAAAAGACATTCTTTTACCAACTTATAATTTACATGAAAATAATTAATGATTTGAATATTTTGGACAGTCCTAGTTATAATTACTAACAAAGACCCTTGCTTTATCTAGGCTGGGCAATTTCATTTGGTAATTTGGATCGATTGAAAACAGAGAATATTCGAATCATTCGTGAATCTGCCACAGGAACAGAAACATGTTAAAAAAGAGGAATTATATCTCCTTAGAAAAATTTTGGGCAAATTTACTTGCGTTCTGAAACATGACGTTTGAAATAGCAGCATATCGACTCTGATAGGTTTTTTACATAAATATTAGTAAATTCGTTAATATAGATTTCTTGAATTTTGAGATTGAGTATAAATAGAATTAAAAATGTGTGGATATAAATAAAATAAAAATATTTAAACACTCAATTCACTTTGCCGAGTCCTAGAGCATATTCTGGAAAACATTCAATTCCAAATTAATTAGAAATACAACCTGCGATGCCCAATAAATTCCAGACATATTTTAGGGAAGTGACCTACGAATGTTTGTTGTCGTTTTGCATAAATTGGTGCAAATTGACAGAAAAACCCACTCTTGCTTTCCAAATTGAAATTTTTGAACAAACCAATAAAAAATTGTCAACCATGCTCAGGTTTTTCTAGATTTGGTGATTTATATTAAAAAAGCTACATGACTGAGTTTAGTATTCAATATTTATTATCCGGAATAATTTTTTCAGAAGGTATTCGGAATAGTGAAATATTCGGATATGGCCGTCCCTGAACACAACAAATTATTCAGTGAAACTAACTTTGCATTGAAGTTCCCAAATCTTGATCTTGTCTCAGGCAGAGCTTGTTTCACCAGCGCGAGGCAAACAGTGAGAGCGATTGAAATCAACTCGTTAATCGTGAACCCCATGTGCCGACTTGCTGCTTGAGTGACTGGAAAATATAAAAATATAAAGCTTGTGAGCTGTCAGGTGCAAAATATTGATTTCATCTATAAAGCCCTTTAGGTGCGGGTATTTCCTCGTTGTCGAAAGAGGAAACTAAAAGGAAACAAAGGGGGTAGATAGTTCAACCATTGCTCAGGGCAGATACCACCCGCTGCACTTTACCATAGTAGTTCAGTTACATTTGGTATGTTTTCCTCTTAGAGAGCAGAGTTGCTGGTACTACATCTTTTAGTACCTCTTTGCTATCAAGTGACCATTAGTTGGTTTTTATTTTTGAAATGCTGTTAGCAGTATCGCCATCCAGGGAAGATACTGCCCCAATAATCACAGCATTTTCATCAAATTACAAGCATATGGACTGAATTTCACCTGCTCAAAATTGTCATTTATTTTCTCGTATAATCCTGGGATTTCCCGAATTTTGAGTATTTTCTTTTTTAAAAATTCACTCTGAGGCCGGAAGCAATGACTAAAAGGAACCACAGTAACTAACAGTCACTTAATAGCAAAGAGCTACTCCAAAATGTAGGACAAACAATTGTGCTCGAGGCAGAAAGCTTCAAAAGCAGAGCTGGAGTAGCATTGGGCTTGGGCTACATTGGTTTTTTATGCACCACAATACCATCGCAAAAGTGTTAGCATTATCGGAACGTCACACTATTTTTTTCGTATCGAAAACATGCTATTATGCAGTTTCATGTAGTCACATAAGGTATGTTTTGATTAAAAAAAATCAGGTTCATATTAAGAATCTAAATGTGGGTGGTTTGGTATTTATTAATGAAATTGCAAAAGTTCTAATGATGCATATAAGTGGACCAAGGTACGTCTTTTGTAGCTACTTCAAGACCACGAGATCCAGATTTCATGGCAAATCGGCATTGTGAAGATTAACAACTCACCATTATGAAAATCTGTGTCATGAACTGAAAGTAGATTGTGACAAAACAATGAACAGAAGACAACAAGTTTTGATCGAATTGATGAAGATTCTGATTGCGATAGCTGACTTCCTTCAAATAATAACTTGACAACAGGAATGCTTAAAAACAGAAAAGAAAATATTGTATTAAAACTCGTAAATTTACCATTTCATGAAAATGCCCCTCTTGTCATTTTTCTCCATTTCATCAGCTTCAATAATTTTATTTCTCTTTGACAAATTAAAAAGATGCACCAGTACCTCATGTCTTCATGAGAATGTCTTTCTTGTTCTGATAAGTGTTTTTAACAAAGTCAGTAACTCAAACATGACCTGAACGCTTAAAAGGAACCAACTAACGACCACTTACATGGAAGAGGAAGTTCAAACAATTCAATTTTATAGTAGTTTTGATGATTTTGAACCTTTTATGCAGTTTGGCTGTAACCAGACACTATAACCACAGATATAACATGTAGAGTAGCTGACATTCGGCCAACCACTTGTTTTCTTTTAGTTGTTTCCAATGATAACCCACTCCTACAGTTGTTACCTTTTGCCAGTGATTTTACTCGTTGACGTCAGTGAAACAGTCGATTGCCATAATTTCCTTAGGAATAAGTATGAGAACGCCAGTGTGTATAGCAGCCTGGAACAAAATATGATTTGAATTAAATGTTGAAGGGATGTTTAATTTAACTAAATAGAGAGAGATTTTGATCAACAAAAACATGTTTAGAATCAATATGGTGAAAAATTAGTTGAAAAAGTTTCCAATAACTGGGAGGAAACGATCGAATGCAGCGTGGTTCAAAAGAAAAAAAATTATTGAAAAACATTCAGTCCCCTCAAAAGGAGAGATTAGGTTAAAAAGCAACCCACAAAAACTTTAAGCTTATTTGAAAAGCGGAGCCAGTGGTTTAAAATTTTCAGTTTCAAGGGAAATCTGGCAACAGCAAAAATTCATTGAATTTTTCTAATTTTTAATCTGAAATATTTCAGACACCCAAAGAAAAGAAAATTCTGACACCCCAGCTAGTACTAACCTATTTTTCTGTACAGACGTTCTTGTAACGACAATCAAATGATGGCAGATAGCACAGATTGAGTCCAGACTTTGCGATCCTGTTTGTTCGTGGATCTTTCTTCCGACACAAGCATCGATGAGGTGACGAGATGTAAGAGCGGCATGACAGTCCGTTATTAGTTCGGACAATGAGATCGCATCTTCCTAACAACAACAAAAAATTTCAAAGATTAGAATCATTCTTATATTGCATCGGGGTGGCACAATCTTTTATTCAGGTGTCCGAAACAGTCAAGCCATTTTCTTCGAATGGACAATAAAGCTTCAAAATCATCAACACTGCATTTTACAACAGCCTAGCAGGAGATATATCATAAAATATTGCCCCCTTGGTAAATTTTAATAAGATGAGACCAATTTTCTTCGGGTGTCTGCGCAGCTGGCCAGTATGAATTGCACCATTGAGTTTACAGTGTGTTAAAAGGAGAGACTGGAAATTCGCAAAAAAGAAATAGTTGTGAAGGGCAGGTATTATACAATGCACTCTACTATGATGTATTTACTCATTGTATTACGCACCATTATAAATCCACAGAAAATGGCTGCCATCACAAGGAAATTAATCAAACACAGGCAATATTTCATTATTTATCTCTAGAAGATTTAATTAAATGTCTCTCTTTTTTAGTGTCTGGGCCTGGTGGCAACCAAATTGAATCAATATTCTGCCACTCTGAGCAAGGCCGGAAGCACTGCCTGAAAAGAACCAACTAACAGGCACTCAAATGACAAACAGCTATTACAAGATAAAGTGTCAGCAACTGCACACATAGCGGATAACATTCCACACAGAACTCAACTACCATGATGAAGTGCAATGAAGGGTATCTGCCCTGGGTGGTGTACCATTCCTTTGTTTTCTTTCAGCCTCCTCTTACTAAGGAAATATGTTGAGACTATTCTAAAGATCGTACCTACAATGCATATTGTTCAGCATACACCAGCATGAAGAAACTGGAATATCATTCCAACTAGAGCTGGGCGGCATGTCGGTAACACGGTAAATACCGTTATTTTTTAATTAGTGCTTCTTGCATGTCTTTGAAACAACGCAACAGCATACTTTTTGATGACATTAATATTTTTTTTTATTGAAATTCACTCTTAAGCAAGGCCACCGGAAGCAGCTCCTAAGGGGAGTAAACCAACATCCACTTAATAGCAAAGACCTACTAAAAGATGGAGTAGCAGCAACTGCACTCTAAAAGGGGAAACATCCAAATTGGAACTGAAGCATCATGATGAAGTACAGTGAATGGTATCTGCCCAGGGTAGAGTTGGGAGGCATCAGGTATATTTTGTACCGGCGCACCGTCGCCAAAATTCCGGCATTACCTGTATGCCAAGCCATTTTTTATCAAAAACATGCTATTGTGTCATTTCAAGAGACACGCGATGTACGAACTAGTTAAGACCAGTTTTTTTGTTGATACTTGACGCAATAATGCATCAACTTGTAACCATTTTAGGCGGTATGTCACGAAATACCGATATCACGTCAAACCAACACTGCGAAAATTAACGCGATACGATATTTTGGAAAACTCAATCCTATTTCCATCTCATTTTCTGCTGAGTCACGTTCATCGTCAGAACTCGACGAGTCATAATCCTCATCGTAATCATCGCTGCGGATTCTTGGGAGTTGATTCAGCAGACACTGGAGGCAGTAGAGATAAACAGAGAATGTCGATTCTGACATTGTATCTAGAAAAATTAGAAAGATATTGATTATTCTCAAATATCATCGAAAATTAAACAAAAAAACTGGCATTCAGTATTAAAGTTGCTCTCGTATTTATTTCTCTGAATTAACTTTGGGGAGTCATAGTGAAGCCAGATAAACTTTCCTTAACGAACATTTTCTTAGGTACGAGGTAGAACTGTAGGGTGGTGTCAGCCACTAGTTCAGTTGTGTTTCGTGATGTTTTATGATTAGAGTGCAGTTGCTGGTACTAGTCCTAGGCGACATCTCGCTGTAACTGTAAATATTATATTGAGTTACCCAAATCACCGTATCGCATTAATTTTTGCGTTAACGTTTGGCCACGATAACCGGATTTCGGACCCATATTGCCTGGAACGGTCACAGGTTGATGCAATTTCGCACCAAATTTTGATAAAAGAAAGGGCTCACAACAGCTCATACACAGTATAAACTTTTGCTAGATCATTTAAACACAACTAAGGGTGGGAGTACGGTATGGTAGGAAATTTCTATTGTACTTCGAAAATCTTCTATTGTACAGCAAAATAATTTTGCACCGAACCTCGTACCTAACTTTCGAAACTTTCCAAACTGTACTTTACGATATTATTTACTTTGTACATCTTACCAAACTTTATACCAGGTAGAAAAACAGATACGATTCGCCAGGTAGCAATTCCGAACCATACCAACTACCAATGTCGAAAGCAGCCTTATTCATAAAATCTGGCTCCAGCGAGAAACATTACCAACGCATTTTTTATTGCCCTATCTGCGCCGCTTTAAATCATTTTAAAATTGTCTTTTAGTTCAAGAAATCCTTTGATGGACGCAAACTATATTATGCGCCCTGTTATAAAACGACATAGATGTTAAATGAAAATATTTTTTTGAAATAATTCGAGAAGAATATGGTGTAATGCAAAGGTACGAAAAAAAGTATGTTACGAAATAAATATCGAACTTCATACTGTACCGTACCAATTATGAAAATTCAAAAATTAATCGTACCGGAAAACTCAAACGTATCGTACCAAACTACATACCGTACTGCCATCATTGATCACAACCCGCCTACTTTTGGAGAAATCTATTAATATGTGACTGCTATTTTTATCAAGATGTGCCTCATGTAAGTCTTTGGCACACCATGATAGAATGCTTGTTTGTAGCAGAAAATAATTTGACATGACCAGCTGTAGTTGATGCTACATCTGGCATTGGCTCTTTGCCATTAAATGGCCGTTAATTAAGTTCTTCTAGGTGCTGCTTCCTACCTTGCTTAGAGTGAATTTCAATAAAATGAAAAATTAAAATTGCTCACCTAATTTCGAATGAACAAGTTTCACCAATGCTGGTAACAATCCTGGTGACCCAAGGCCTAAACCTGGCAACATGTCTTCAATAATTTCCAATATTTTGAAGGTGGGGAGGGAAGTCCTTTGTACCACCAAACGCGGGGTATAAGTAGTAATATAACTGTGTAGTAGGATGTCTGCATAAAACCAAGGAAATAAAAGTTTTGATAATCCCAGTTTGAAGTTCGGAGTTTCAATCTGAGTATTCCATGGCGTCCTGAGAGTTTTATCGATTCCCTGAAAAAAAAAGCTCAGATTTAAGATTCATCCATAACAAACAATGTCACGTAGACACTCAAAAAAATGGCTTCAATAACAAGAATGAATAAAAAAAAAATGTTATTAATCATATTCATTAACAATATGTCAAATTTTAAAATGTAAAATCTGGCATATATAACGATTTCACTGCAAAATAAATTAATTTATGAGCAATCAAAACAAAATTACTTCTAATAATAAATCCAGAATACTCTAAGAGCAGATTATGGTGACAAAGACTTCCATTTTTTGAATCTAAAAATGATATCACAAGTTGGAAAACAGCACAGAAACCTCTACTATACCTGAACGTTGTCCCGCTATGATTATTGGTCTCATCACTAGAGACAGTAGAGTACCAGCAATGGGAGTGGGTGGATGTACAAGGGATTCCCCATCATTCGGTGAAATATCCGATGGAACACGAACTGAGAGAAGATGCAGGATGCATTCAAAATATCCTGGAAAGTAAGAATTGATTAGACATCAGGTTGCCGCTACTAGACACAGGAAACCCCTCATCCAACTGATAAGGAAAACTATTAAACATGACCCTGTACCAGCTGGAACATGACCCTGTACCAGCCGCTACTTAGTGACGGTTAGTGCTTTTGAAAAGATAAGATTCATTTCGGTTCAGCTGTGAGTCAGGTTACGACACACTGGGTGGAGTGGTGGGCAAGGATTATTAACAAGCCGGCTTGCCAGGAAGCCGAACCGGTCCTGCCAACATCATAATTGAAGAAATGTCGCTTCCTACCCTCAATAATATTTTTTAACGTATTTCCTGCTTCCCAGGGCAGATACCACTCATTGCACTTTACCATGGTGGTTCAGTTTCATTTGGGATGTTTCTCATTGTGTGGATGCTGACACTGCATCTTTTAGTAGCTCTCTGCTTTTAAGTGGCCGTTAGTCAGTTCCTTTTAGGCACTGCTTCCAACCTTGCTCAGAGTGAATTTTGATAAAAAAAAACATACCATTTCTGACAAGCACATTCCATAATTTCATCAAACAATCAGTCACATCACTGCTCCCCGATCCGAGGTTTGATGCAATCAAATCAGGAGATGTGAAGGTTTCGAGAACCCTCAATGGAATAGCAATCGATGAGGCTGAATCACTTACAATGAGGCTTCTGAAAATATGAATTTTGTTTTATTTATTTAAGAATGTCCTTTTCCGAATAGTCAAGTATTTGAGAATTCTGATTGAAAGTAATACCATTTTTTGGTTACTTTATATTAAATTGATCCATTTTACAGCAAAATCAAAATATATGTCAAATTTACAACGTAAGACATGAATTCGCTACAAAATGGGCAAAATATGTTCAAATGATCAAGAATTTTGTTTATGTGAAATGTTGAACCATTATAACATTTACATAGTGGATTAAACTGTATTTACTGTCAAAAAAGGCGACTAACAGGGATTAAGTGGTGGATGGTTTACGATACGCCCGGACAGATGCCAATCATTGCACCTTCCTATAGCCGTAATATAGCGAAATAATAATTGAATAATTTTCGCAAATAAATCTCACAAAATATAAATACGTTTTTCATAATATCTTCAAATATATGTTTTATGAAAATATTTACAATTTTGATTCCGTCGATTTCGAATCACTGAACAAATTGAATCATATAAGATGGCAATTTACATCTCAAATATTTCCTACAGTCCTACCTGCAGCAGAGCCTCAAAATACCAGATGTTCTGAACAAATTCTTGATGTCGTTTTTCAACCATTGTTCCTTGTTTCGAAGTAAAAGTTGACCAAACCATATCTACAAAAAATTAGTATGCTAAGAACCATTCATGAACTTCCAGCCACCAAGAAATAGGGTTTGGGGTTCATAAACGATAGTTTTATCAGTATTCAAAAATCACAATATGGCAGTAGAGAAGAGTGTTTCAGTGAAATAAAATTGTTAATAATCGACCATGTGATTGGCCAGGGAGTCGTGAAACTACTTAACCTTCCTCTATGTCTCTGTATTTGCGGATCTGTGCGTGGTAAATGCAAAGATACAGTAGCAAGAGTAACTGTGACAAACTAAAGATTTTCAAAGTCTTGTTTCACACTTCTTCAACATAAAGTCACATTTGTTAACAAGCTGGTCTGTAGAAGTCTGGTCAGATGAAATGAAATACATTTGAGTAAGCAAGACCCTCTACTTCGACATTATTGTCCATAATGCGGTAAAGTAATGATTTATGTTGAATTTTACAATGCAAACTTTAGCATATATATTATCATGATTCCAGATTGGGCGAAATATGGTCCAATAACATCTGTTTATCTGAAATGTTGTTCTGTTATTGTGACTTTTGAATACAATATACTACATACGATAAAACATATTTGTATTGTTATCAACAGTGTCTTATTGGATTTCTATCTAATAACATTTGGACAATAATTGAAATCTGCGACCCAAACGAATCAAATGGCAAACCATTTTATGCATTGGCAACTTCCACAATGCAG
Source organism: Styela plicata (assembly GCA_963675895.2). Taxonomy (NCBI): domain Eukaryota; kingdom Metazoa; phylum Chordata; class Ascidiacea; order Stolidobranchia; family Styelidae; genus Styela; species Styela plicata. The sequence continues at coordinate 7,776,968 of OZ023147.1, forward strand.
CTTTTCACTATTAAATATAAATAGATCTTGTAGTGCTATATTTCAACTATATCATAACAAAATAGAGAATTTTACATACATGGACAAGTTGTAGGACGAAATTCGCGTGCGAAAGGATAATCAGCGCGGGAAATGGCCATTAAAGCGAATCTGTGATGTCATAATACAGTCAATAATAGGATAGTATCTGGCATTTGTGACATTCTACCTGGCCTTACCAATCTATCGTTATCAGCATTTGATTTGTAGAAAAACTTCAACCATCGTGATGTCGTTACTAGGACATTGATGTTGGAGACGGCATCTACTGCACGATGGCGCTCTTCATCAAACTGCGTCCTGAGATCTTTTTTCAACCTTTGTCGAACGAGATAAGAACGAACATATGATTGAAGAATGGGAGCGTTCTGCAATCTGCGACGAATTTCCTTTCAAAATGAAGCAACATGAGAATAACAATGAAGCATTTTTGAATGAAAAACAAACACTGTGATACTTTGTAAATCACGAAGGTATTTCAAGAAACAGGAATTAAGATTGTCCTTATAACTTAGTTTAAACTGTTTACCAAAATAATTATTCAAATAGAATAATATTTTCCGTTTTCTTTCCCTTAGCAGTTTGGTTGGCACCAAATGCTCAAAAGAAACATTTTAATCTCTTAATTTTTTCGGGTCATCGAGTAACAGAGTAACTAGCTGGAATTCTGGTAGTCTATAATATGATTGCGACTAACCTCTCTTTTCTGTCTTTCTTTCTGTGCTTTCTACAGAAGTCTTGCTTTGTTGAGTTTGTCCTAAATGATAGGAATTGAAGATATATTGTTTGGGCATTTAAAAAAAATAATATATTCGAGCTGCGGATCTTTGAAATGCTTGTGTAGGATGTCCAATCTTGTGGGAGATGCTCCCATGCAAGAAATTAGCTGCTTGGCATTGAAATAGGGTTCACATACGAGCTCGGTTACAGCCTCCTCCATCAACCATGTCCATTCACTGGAAAACCAGTTATTGGTTGGGCAAAAAACACCACCTTAAAACAGTAAAATAGGCTAGACCACAAACAATATATCCACCTTTTACGTTACCTCTTTGCTTTTTCCTCCTAATGACACAGTCGGTGTAGTTCTGAATTTCCCTTCAAAGATGTACATCGCGTTACTTAATCCACAAAATGTAGCGAAACAACTTCCAAAATTCAAAATCACAACGGAACCGATTAATATTCCAGCAACTTTTGCTTTTCTATTTTGTTTGTCTAAAATTGCATAGTCATGTGACGTCAGTACGTTTTTGCAGATTCATGTGACGAAACAGCAGGTATTTGCTTTAAACATTGTTCGTCTATAACTGGACACGTGAGCAGACATATTTTATTTCGACGATTCGACAGCAAAATATTCGACACTGTCTTAAATCATCAAAAATCGTGATTATGATGTCTATATTATAGTGAAAAAACACCCAGTTTTGGAGCATTTCCTGCGCGATTTCCCTTTTTTGGGCTTTTTACGACCTTGACTAAAAGAGTGAATCCCTGTTTTGCGGTTCTTGGCCAAAATTTCTGCAACTCCGATAATCCAAACTTTAAAAAGAATTCGAGAATACTTAGTAAAGATAATATTTGGTTTTATGATAATTCTTAGGAGACTATTAAGCCTCGACCTCGATCAAACTGATTTTGTGCAATGGAAGATAACATTATTCGTGACTATTATGACATCATAAAAAGGTTTTTGGGATTCATCGGCAGCCGATCTGGTGGTCGGACGTTTCTTGCTTTTACTGTTCACAAAGGTCGCAGATTGGAATCGCGTTCAAGTTTTTCGCAAAATTAGGCCTGGGTGTTGGGCGACGGGCAGACCAGTCAACAGGATTTCACACTGTGCTATTGTTGAATAACTTGTATCAGTATTTAATTAATTTTCTTCACCTTTTTCCTTTAAATTACCTATACAAATCTCCTCACTGTCTAGACCTTCCATGATTTCGGTCTGCTAGGGTATTAACAGCAGCATCATATGAATTTCAATTTGGCTCTTACGAAACTCGGATATAACATTCATTAACTAAAAAAAACAGACAAACTACTAAAAACAAGAAACCCCTTTAATGATTGGTATTCACAGTCAGGAGTTTGTTTATTCTATTTTATACTTTTTATGCATCATTTTAGGATTCGTGTCTTCTATAACCAATCCCTAAGAATTTCGGCCTAAATCCACCCATTGCCACGCCACATCTCTTGTCAAATGCGCCGCTGATGGATTTCCATTTCAAATTTAACACTATTTTAAGCAAATCCAACCTAACCTTAAAACCGAAGAATTTGGCCGATGTAGAATGAAATTAAATTATTATTTTTTCTCTCTCATTAGAATATTAACTAGGTAAATCGGCATTTGAGTCACTCAGACTCATTAAAAATTTTGATAGAACCTGCCTCCACTCCTACCCCGCTGTATTTTTTTTAACTCCTTATATGTAGGTAGCCCAATTTGATGCAAATAGATTCTTTTCTTTTAAATATATATATATATATACTTTGCATTATCTGTATCATCACCTGTATAAATTTCTATGTTGTGTTTTTGTAAATTTGCGTCTTTTCCTACACATTAATATTATTGTTTTATTTTTTTCAAGGGTTTTTGCCGCACACCAGTGTTTTAGGTCGACAGGGCTATGTGCAACTATCCTGTCTTTTATTCTTCTGTATCCTTAAATTTTATATTGATTATTACGAGGCGAATAAACATACATACATACAGTCAGCGCATGGATACCTACTGTACAAATTCAACATCAACAGATTCTTCCTCATTTGACTGTGACAACTTCTCCGAAGCGATGAAAATCAGTTTTTAAAATTTAACAAAGCTGCACACTCAACTATGAACGGATGTAAGTATGTGTGTATTTATTTTGCCTTTCAGCGCGTATGATGCAGTAGAAAATATACATTCTTGTATAAAAGGTCAAGGAGTATGCACAAGGCCGCATTGGCTTAAAATACAGTGTGTGGCATAAACTCCACAAACAATAAACGTCAGGTTATCTTACCAATGCATTGTTTTGGGTTCATTGTATTTGCATGCCCAACAAAGCACGAGCCTATGCAAGAAAACGAGCACTTTTCGTTAGCTTGCATTGTAAACAATTAGGTTGTGTTGGACAGCGTGGACAAACGCATGAGAATCATTGCGCTAGGGTAAAGCGCAAGGTTGCAATAAAACGAAACTAGAATTGCACATTCCAGAGAGAACAATCGACTGTATATTGGGAATAAAAATATATATTGAAGCAACTATCTGCTATAGCAATTATCACTATATTTTGCCAACCACTGCACGACTTATATAATGTGTCAAGGGTGATACATATGCTAAACCCCGCACAATATCAGTCTATGACACTTGAGAAGACAGAAGTTCAAAAGATTGAAAATACACAACATGATCAAAATATTGGACATTTATTAATGTCTGTTTTATTTACATTTTGCAATCAGCTATCGCGCATGGCCATATAATTTGTTTTGAATTTTTGTAACAATTATCGCCCTGCTAATGATGCAGCGTCGTAAATTTGCTCGTGGTAAATTTAAAACTGCTGTGTTGGTTAAATAAAACCATGCTGGCGCATGTTAACAGATAATGTATATTTTTGATCGAGTGTGTGCGATGTTGTTGGGATCATATATAAATGTGTTATTCACCAGCGTATTTGGTGACAGGAAATGGTGTGGTTGCCCGCTCGCCGACCGATAAAACCGATAAAAATGACCTTTTAAGCGCTTCGAAACGTAAGAAATCTCGAGATTTTTTGTGCGTTGTAGTTGCTAAACCTCATTTAACCTTCTCCTGTTATGTCTATATTAGCAGTAGGGAAAATACATTTCTATATGAAAGGTGCGGAAGTATGTACAATGCCACATAACACGATATGTTGTAAACACGGGTATTTGAAAAAATTGTCTGCGGCGCCCATTGTACCGTCATACCGTCAACTTTACATATTTTGTTACGGTGTTGTTTCATGTTACTTATTTTTTCTTACTGTAGCACTTTCAACTTTTTTTGACAGCCATGAGCGAACGTATATATGTCAAGAGTGAATATTGGATAATTTTCCGAGTTCTGCTTGGACTCTATTAGGGCCGGGATCCTTGTTGTGAAATTGCAGAATTTCCGGACAGATCCGGATTATGTTGTTTGTGAGTCCGGCCACTACTACTTATAACACAACTGTCGATCTTTAGTCACAAGGTGGTGTGAAAGATTTAAAAAGGACAATAAAATGATTGATAAATACTGAGACGGTTGATGACGTCATTCACTTTGACGCGTGACGAATAAGTGATGGGAGAAATTCGAGGAACCCATTCTAGGACGTATTTATACAAGCATGTGAGCATGCTAACCCAGTCACAAACATTTATGAAAACACGTTTTGTCGAGGATGAGTCACAGGTGGATCGTGCCGCCGAGGCGCGGTCAATCAGTGGCTCATACCTGATAAAACTCCTGATTAGGGAAAGCTTGTATTTGATTTAAATCAGGTACGGATAAGGCTTAGTTAATAAGACAGGAAAACTGGTGATGAGTTATCACAACTCTGATTTCGCAGAAAATTGTCCATCGGACCAGCAGGAAGCATAAATCTGTATTGTAACTGCGCCTTTCACTCTTTTCACGATAATTTTAAACAGAAATATCAATAGAAATGTGAATAACCTCGTTGTGCTCGATATTTTTTGAGACAGAAACTTGGAAATGCGAATTTTTTTAGTCGTGGATATTTCTGTGGCAATGTCAAAAACAATTTGTGCATATACGACAACGCGCATTTCATTTTTTTTATTAGGTCAGACATGCCCGAGATGAGATAAGGAAGTCGCACGGAATATCTTGCTTGGAATTGAAGTGAAAAATAAACTAACCATATCGTACCATGCGTCGCACTGGCGTATTTGAGGGGGGGGGGGGGGGTGTTGCAATTAGAATCACTATGACTGGTATTGACTCGATTTTACCATATAATTAGGTAAATATTTCTGAGTGACCTAGTTTTACTTTAGAAACTAGTAATTTGATAGAAAACCAGATAAACCCGACATCCACCCAATCAGTAATTTTATTTTGTCAAGCATGACCCGCAGATGGACCGCCTCTCAACGACAATATCCATCAGTGGCCCATACTTAACAAAATATCTTTTGACAGAATGTTTCCGATCGCCCAGGCATTTTTGAAAGATATGAATCGTCGAATAGTTATCCAGTTTTTATACTACGTTTGTATGCAGTTTTATTAATCAAGTGCCCTGTTAAAAAAATAGGTAAATTTACCTATTTTACTTAGTAAATGTTTTAGATTAAACTTCAAATAAATACCTCTTTCAAAATTAAATTAGATAAATCAGATATCAGTAAAACTAGGTAAAAATATTTTAAGAAGAAACTCTGTACACTGGGTAAATGCGGTATTTTCACTTAAAATTGCCAACGCAAAGTTGAAAGTTGAAGGATTGTGGATTTGTTCTGGGAATTAATCATCTTGATGTCGTGAGTCTGCTAGATCATGCGAGGCGTTGCTTGTATATTCGGATTTCGATGTTAGGGCGTCGATAATATTATACCGGTACCGGTATTATTGAAGAGAAATGTTTTGTCAAATAATGTCCATTGATAGTTCGCATCTCTGAAAGGCGGTCCTTACACGGAACACGTGCGATGCAATACAACATCCTCTGCGGGGGCCTTTTCTTTTTCAATATTGTTAAAACGCGACCTACGTCGTTTGATTTCACCCGATAATTCCGTAACTGGGTCTCATCTAATAAGTGAATTTGATCCAAATACATTATACCGTGTATGAGTCAATGCTAGGTTGCTTCAATGAGACGCGGACCGTCTCTGTCTCATACTTGATAAATTAAAATGTCTGATGGGGAAAGCCCCATAATTAATTTAAATCAGATACGGAGTGAATAAGACAGAAAAACTGGTGAAAACGAGGAGTGGACACCAAAACACTTTATTATGAAACACTTTACACAAATTATACGAATCCGATTCCAATTCATAATGATTCGATTCAGACCAGATTTTAGCGCAATTGATTGAGAAGAACAAGAGTTAGATTTGAGTAGAATTCGAATCCGAAATGCTCTATTCACCCGCGTTAGCTGAGAGTGATTTTCGAATGACATTTTTAATAAGAATCTAAGAAAGTTTATCTGTGCATACACTGTAACAAAGTTACACTAAATTTTCTGATCAATTACATATTTCCAAAGTTAAAAACGTCATTTTGGCGAGATTTTTGCCAATTACGGGACGTTGATAGACCGCACCTTCGCGGTGCGCTCCCTCAAGACACCATATTTAGCCAAAAAAGTCAATTTTGAATTTTGTCCTATACCGTCAAGTAAAATTACTGTCAAAGACCAGTGATTTTGTTGAATTTTTCGTTACAGTGTCGTGATGACGAGCTATCAACTGGCCTTTTGTACGTTGGATATTCAGGCGTTGCTTGGATATTTCTTCGATGTTTTTAGCGTCAATTTACGAGTTACTGACGAGATATGTTTTGTTAAGCATGGGCCACCGATAATGCGCATCTCTGAAAGATGCGCGATGAAGTACAACATCTTCTGAGGGGAGTCTGTTTTCCTTAATATTATTGCGACCTTCAGAAAAAAAAACCGTTTAAACCCGTTTAATTTCACCCGACAATCCCGACGAGTATTTAAGATAATAAAGCATGAGATTCGAGATGTTTTATGAATGTATTATACAAAACACCAGTTGACTTTAATCAGATTATGAAACAATATGAATAGTTGGAATGAAACTTGGTTGGTTGGACAGGAACGTAGGTGATGAAAGTGGGGATGTAGGATCAGGTCATTCGATAATGATTATTAGTGGCGTTTAGATTAAAGTTAAATTTCCACACGCTCACCACGCTTTCCCTTTGCTACGAATTTTTATTTTATCGGAGAAAATTTGATAATGTAATTTTTTCATTAGTCGTCGACCAGTGATTTTGTTGAATGTTTCGTTACAGTGTAGTGATGACGAGCTATCTACTGGTCTTTTGTACGTTGGATATTCAGGCGTTGCTTGGATATTTCTTCGATGTTTTTAGCGTCAATTTACGAGTTACTGACGAGATATGTTTTGTTAAGCATGGGCCACCAATAATGCGCATCTCTGAAAAATGCGCGATGAAGTACAACATCTTCTGAGGGGTGTCTGTTTTCCTTAATATTATTGCGACCTTCGGAAAAAAAACGCCCGTTTGATTTCACCCGACAATCCCGACGAGTATTTAAGATTGATTGATTGCACATCCCCGGTAGAATCGCTATTCCTGGTGCGGGTTACTGATCGATTGTTCGGCCAAGGTTTCTCTGTGTAGAAACATTTCACAAGAACACTTTTTGTCGAGTATGAGTCACTGATGGATCGCGTCGCCGAGACGCGGCCCATCTGTGGCTCATACCTGACAAGATAAGATTTCTAATTGGTAAACCTAAATTAAATCAGGTGTGGGTAAAGGTTATTTGCGAGACAGTAAAATTGGTGAGTGAGGATAACTTTCATTTCGCAGAATGTTCCCCATCTCTCTAACCACCAGCAGGAGAATAAATCTGTAAATGAAGCAACTTATTGCATGCACTGCGCTTTTCGTTGTATTGTTAAGGCGGAAACGTGAATATAAATGTGAATTCTATGGCTAGTTCTGTGGTATACTTCAAGATAAAATTGGGTCTTGTACGACACGCGTTCTGTGATATACGTGAAAAATATTTTTTTGGTCATGTACGACACGCATTTTTAACCATGAAAGTGCTAATTTTTCTCAAGATAGGTTGGACTCACCCGGAATGAGATAAGGAAGTGAAACAGAATATTTGGTTCTGATATCGAAGTCACGTGATAATCTTTGAGGTGCATTAGAATTATAGTCACAGTTGTTCAGCACGAATAGCACTAGCGTATTTTGCCTTTTCAATGCTTTGTGATGAGTTTCCCCAAAAATATGTAGGCGCACCTTAGACGCGCAAGCATGATTACTCATTTTATACCTTACAATTCCTTTTGAAAGATTTTTACGCGCCTCCGGCGCACATTTTTAGTTGCTCTAAAGTGATAGCAATGAAAATATGCGACTGATGCCTAGAATTGAAAACTGATTGATTGTACATCACCACTAGAGAAACTACGATCGCTATGCATTTGTGGCCCGGGTTACTGATGGATTTTACTGAATGTCCGATTATTACTATCATATAAGTCTAGGATACGTGGGAAGTTTGCAATACTATGATGATGGTGCCGAATGTAATTATTTTCAGGCAAAAACTAGGTGAACGATACCCGCTATAGATGGTGATAAAATCATCTAGCTCTACTTCGCTTCTTTTTAGTCGTCTCGAATAACGCAGAGAAAATATGTTTGGGCAATTCTGAAGCTCACACATACAGGTCTGAGTTAGCTGTCAGAGCACATAAAACTTTTTTTCTTATTTTATTGCAGTGGTTTGAGAGTTTTCGGTTCATTGAAATAAAGTGAGGAAGCCAAATCAAAATTTTGTACCAGCAATTGTAGTTGTTGAAAACAGCTAAAAAGGTTTAATTTAATAAACGTCAGCGAATTTTTCTTCCCAAGCCGGATAAGCGAAGTTATAAGCTTTTAAAAGCAATTAATTAGAAAAAAATATATTACCGCGTTGTCTTAGTGGTTATCACTAATGATAATAAAAATGTGGGTGTTTTCCACTTTTTACATATGAATAATTTTTGCTTTTCTTCAAAAAATAACTCACCAGCACCCTCACACCTCTCGTCATAAAAATATCGTCGGACAATCACTCGTACCTTAACGTATACATTCAGTAAAGAGTGTTTGTGTATGTTATGTTGTTAGACAGAATAATATTGGCCGAAGACATGTACTAGCAGCCACCTATATATACGGCGAATCTTGGTGATGTTGTTCTGAATCTCGGGCAAATTTTGAAAACTTTTATATTTTAGTTAGAATCCGTGAAAAATAATATCGCTTCGATAATGACTCGTATTATTTTCCAAATTTTACACTATGTCGGATACCGTGATAAGTAGACCGTTAAAACCTTTACAAAACAATTCATACAGAAACATTCGCGTGGGAGAAACGCAAACTCATATTCTTTATTTATTCAAGTATGGCGAGGGGATATAATGGGCATCTGAGGCATAGATTATGTGTGGTGCATGCTTAATATCTCAGCATTTATGCTTTACTGCTGCGTTAAATTTATAGTTCCGCATTTTAACCTGAGATTTCGGAGATTGACGAAAAATAACTTTTCATGTTCAATACCGATAAAGGAGAATATTGTGATTAAGATGAGGCCCGTGCCTCGGTTGCACGTTTTATCGGTGACTCATGCTTGTCAACAGTCCAGTCAATGTTTCCCCCCTACGTAAGAGCTAGTATCGTAGACTGGTGGAATCCTCGTTTGAAATTCTTATAAGATGTTTTATGGTCGTAGGATTTGAAATCAGCTCATCTTATGTTTAGAGTTTGAATATTGTGTAGAATAGATATGACATATTAAAGCATGAGATTCGAGATGTTTTATGAATGTATTATACAAAACACTAGTTGACTTTAATCAGATTATGAAACAACATGAATAGTTGGAATGAAACGTGGTTGGTTGCACAGGAACGTAGGCGATGAAAGTGGGGATGTAGGATCAGGTCATTCGATAATGATTATTAGTAGCATAGATTAAAGTTAAATTTTCACACGCTCACCACGCTTTCCCTTTGCTACGAATTTTTATTTTATCGGAGAAAATTTGATGATGTAATTTTTTTATTAGTCGTCGACTTTCCTATATAATAAGCCTAATTTTGCGTGTATTAGGCGCTTTTTTTCATAAAAAATGCTAATTGCACTTTACAGCAGGTATCTATTGTTGAGTTTTGAAAGAATAAAATAAGATTCGGTGAGATTTCATGTCTGTTTGAACATTAGGCAAACTATGATATTGCTATTACACGGAAATACTGTTTTTCAGTGATAAAAGTTTTGTGAAAAATGGGAATTTTGTAGTACTTGTAATATTCCTGAATTTGAGTTTTATGCCACGTGTGTGCTGTTAATGGTAGCTCATTCCATCAACAGACTATAATTGGTTATAAAAACTCGATTTTGTACTTCTGTTGTGATATTAGGATGTTAAGTAACTGCAGGAGCTGTGATTTTTTACCGTATTTAAATAGGAAAATATAATAAAATGAAAACAAAAATAGAAGAAGCGGACATGTACAATATCAGTGCAGGGTATCGTACTTCGCTGATAATAACTATAGAGATTTTTCTAGAGTTGATGAACATCTGCTATATAGCTGTATAAATAGCACTAGTGAGTATTTCATGGGAATAAGGGTGGGGTCGGGATAGGATAGGATTTCATTTTTATCCTGTGGGAGAGGAAACCGAGAATACAGCTTTATCATATTGCGAAATTATTAACGGGGTGTGTTGGTATGTCAGTGGTGTCGGAGGGTTGGATACTTCAACATCGCTTGCACAATGCACACATCTCGTACACAATAGCACAGAATAAAGGCCACAAACAATAAACGTCAGGTTACCTTACCGGAGCATTGCTTTGCGTCCATTGTATTCGCATGCCTAACAAAGCACGAGCTTAAGCAAGAAAACGAGCAATTTTCGTTAGCTTGCATTGTAAACAGTTAGGTTGTGTTGGACAGCGTGGAAAAACGCATGAGAATCATTGCGCCAGGGTAAAGCGCAAGGTTGCAATTAAACGAAAACTAGAATTACACAATCCACGCGAACATGCATAGCGGCCTTGACAAATCGAGGAGTTCAAAAGATTGAAATTACACAACATGATCAAGATATTGGACATTTATTAATGCCCGTACTGTCTGCTTTATTTACACTTTGCAATCAGCTATCGCGCATGACCATATAATTTGTTTTGAATTTTTGTAACAATTATCGTCCTGCTAATGATGCAGCGTCGTAAATTTGCTCGTGGTAAATTTAAAACTGCTGTGTTGGTTAAATAAAACCATGCTGGCGCATGTTAACAGATAATGTATATTTTTGATCGAGTGTGTGCGAGGTTGTTGGGATCATATATAAATGTGGTATTCACCAGCGTATTTGGTGACAGGAAATGGTGTCATTGCCCGCCGGCCGACCGATAAAACCGAGAAAAAATGACCTTTTAAAGCGCTTCGAAACGTAAGAAATCTCGAGATTTTTTGTGCGTTGGAATTGTTAAAGCTCATTTAATCATCTCGTGTTATGTCTATATTAGCAGTAGGGAAAATACATTTCTATATGAAAGGTGCGGAAGTATGTACAATGTCACATAACACGATATGTTGTAAAAACGGGTATTTGAAAAAAATTGTCTGCAGCGCCCATTGTACCGTCATATTTCGATTGCGAAGTTCGGTACAAAATTCTGAATACACTACTGGTGGTGTAAGTCTTGATGTAGGTTTCGTCTATTCGTGTTTATATTTATAATAAGTCGAAATAAAATTTTATCACCTATTATATTTTTTCATTTTTATCAATTGTTATTTCATCTAGTTTATATCAACAGCCCAAATGCGCTCGACTTACGGCTTCATATATTTTGTTGGTTGATGAATAAGAAATTATATCGCTTGCGGTTTGATTTTATGATTTCGCAGCAATATATTTCTGTTGTTTATTTATATGTGGTCTTTGTTATGCGTCTTTGTACGCGCAGTTATTGCGAATTATTTTTTGTTCATCGTTTTATTTTTCGTGTGGGGTAATTAATTTTAGGGCAAGCGGGCGCGCGTATGTATTGCGTATTTTCAAACTTCGAAGTTTTGTCTTCTTACTCGATTTTTCTCTAACTCTATAATGCAAATATGTTATTAATACTCTGGTCACGACGAAATCGCAATGTAATATGTAGAATGTTTTATACTTTCTGCCGTGTTTATATAGGTCTTCAGAATAAACTAAGGCTATGTATAGTATTCAATTTAGTATTAAAGATTAAATTAAAGATCGTCCACAATTGTCTAAAATTATTTCGTTTTTGGTATTTGTTTTCAGACTTATAAATATTGATAAGCAATTTATATAATATTTGGAATATCAAGGTAAGTTGAATGGTTTTTTTTACTTGTGTTATTTTAAAATAAACAGGAACTTTCTGTACCGTAGTCTGTTCATGGTCAGAATATTTTCAAAGTAGATCAGCTTTGGATTCGGTACGCAGTAGCGACGCGATCGATCTATGGCGCATGCTTGACATAACTGAGTTCTCATACACCTACTATGTTTACTACAAATTCTCAAGCAGACTCGGCCCGATTAGACGGGTTTTTCCCATTTTTTTTTGCAGACGAACTATAATTTATCATGAACTTATTATTAAATAAAGAATGAGTCACAAGTTCATGACTTAAGCAATCACAATCTCTGCTCTTGTCCAGGTGTTTGCAACTTTACATATTTTGTTACGATGTTGTTTCATGTTACTTATTTTTTCTTACTGTAGCACTTTCAACTTTTTTTGAAAGCCATGAGCGAACGTATATATGTCAAGAGTGAATATTGGATAATTTTCCGAGTTCTGCTTGGACTCTATTAGGGCCGGGATCCTTGTTGTGAAATTGCAGAATTTCCGGACAGATCCGGATTATGTTGTTTGTGAGTCCGGCCACTACTACTTATAACACAACTGTCGATCTTTAGTTACAAGGTGGTGTGAAAGATTTAAAAAGGACAATAAAATGATTGATAAATACTGCGACGGTTGATGACGTCATTCACTTTGACGCGTGAGGAATAAGTGATGGGAGAAATTCGAGGAACCCATTCTAGGACGTATTTATACAAGAATGTGAGCATGCTATCCCAGTCACAAACATTTTATGAAAACACGTTTTGTCGAGTATGAGTTGAGTCGAGTTTTGTCGAGCATACCTGATAAAACTCCTGATTGGGGAAAGCTTGTATTTGATTTAAATCAGGTACGGATAAGGCTTAGTTAATAAGACAGGAAAACTGGTGATGAAATCGAGGAATTATCACAGCTCTGATTTCACAGAAAATTGTCCATCGGACCAGCAGGAAGCATAAATCTGTATTGTAACTGCGTCTTTCACTCTTTTCACGATAATTTTAAACAGAAATATGAATAGAAATGTGAATAACCTCGTTGTGCCCGATATTTTTCGAGGCAGAAAACTTGAAAATGCGAATTTCTTTAGTCGCGGATATTTCTGTGGCATATGTCAAAAACAATTTGTGGATATACGACAACGCGCATTTCATTTTTTTCAATTAGGTCAGACATGCCCGAGATGAGATAAGGAAAGTCGCACGGAATATCTTGCTTGGTGTTGAAGCGAAAAATAAACTAACCATATAGCAGTAAATAAATAGTAGTAAATATTTCTGAGTGACCTAGTTTTACTTTAGAAACTAGTAATTTGATAGAAAACCAGATAAACCCGATATCCACCCAATCAGTAATTTTATTTTGTCAAGCATGAGCCGCAGATGATCCGCCTCTCAACGACAATATCCATCAGTGGCCCATACTTAACAAAATATCCTTTGACAGAATGTTTCCGATCGGCCAGGCATGTTTGAAAGATATGAATCGTCGAATAGTTATCCAGTTTTTATACTATGCACGTATGCAGTTTTATTAATCAAGTGCCCTGTTAAAAAAATAGTTAAATTTACCTATTTTACTTAGTAAATGTTTTAGATTAAACTTCAAATAAAAAATCTCGGTCAAAATTAAATTAGATAAATCAGATATCAGTAAAACTAAGTAAAAATATTTTAAGAAGAAACTCTGTACACTGGGTAAATGCGGTATTTTTGCCTAAAATTGCCAACGCAATAGTAGAAGTTGAAGGATTGTGGATTTGTTCTAGGAATTAATTATCTTGATGTCGTGAGTCTGCTAGATCAGGCGAGACGTTGCTTGGATATTCGGATTTCGATGTCAGGGCGTCGATAATATTATACCGGTACCGGTATTATTGAAGAGAAATGTTTTGTCAAATATTGTCCATTGATAGTTCGCATCTCTGAAAGGCGGTCCTTACACGGAACACGTGCGATGCAATACAACATCCTTTGCGGGGGCCTTTTCTTTTCCAATATTGTTAAAACGCGACCTACGTCGTTTGATTTCACCCGATAATTCCTTAACTGGGTGAATTTGATCCAAATACATTATACCGTGTATGAGTCAATGCTAGGTTGCTTCAATGAGACGCGGACGGTCTCTGGCTCATACTTGATAAATTAAAATGTCTGATTGGGAAAGCCCCTAAATTAATTTAAATCAGGTACGGATAAGGCTTAGTTAATAAGACAGGAAAACTGGTGAAAACGAGGAGTGGACACCAAAACACTTTATTATGAAACACTTTACACAAATTATACGAATTGTACCTTTGCGGTGCGCTCCCTCAAGACACCATATTTAGCCAAAAAAGTCAATTTTGAATTTTGTCCTATACCGTCAAGTAAAATTACTGTCAAAGAGCTATCAACTGGTCTTTTGTACGTTGGATATTCAGGCGTTGCTTGGATATTTCTTCGATGTTTTTAGCGTCAATTTACGAGTTACTGACGAGATATGTTTTGTTAAGCATGGGCCACCAATAATGCGCATCTCTGAAAGATGTGCGATGAAGTACAACATCTTCTGAGGGGGGTCTGTTTTCCTTAATATTACTGCGACCTTCAGAAAAAAAAAAAAAACGCCTGTTTGATTTCACATCCCCGGTAGAATCACTATTCCTGGTGCGGGTTACTGATCGATTGCTCTGCCAAGGGTTCTCTGTGTAGAAACATTTCACAAGAACACTTTTTGTCGAGCATGAGTCACTGATGGATCGCGTCGCCGAGACGCGGGCCATCTGTGGCTCATACCTGACAAGATAAGATTTCTAATTTGTAAACCTAAATTAAATCAGGTGTGGATAAGGCTAATTGGCGAGACAGGAAAATTGGTGATGTGAGTGAGGATAACTTTCATTTCGCAGAATGTTCCCCATCTCTCTAACCACCAACAGGAGTATGAATCTGTAAATGAAGCAACTTATTGCATGCACTGCGCTTTTCGTTGTATTGTTAAGGCGGAAACGTGAATATAAATGTGAATTCTATGGCTAGTTCTGTGGTATACGTCAAAGAAAAATTGAGTCGTGTACGGCACGCGTTCTGTGGTATACGTGAAAAATATTTTTTGGTCATGTACGATACGCATTTTTAACCATGAAAGTGCTAATTTTTCTCAAGATAGGTTGGACTCACTCGGAATGAGATAAGGAAGTGGAACAGAATATTTGGTTCTGATATCGAAGTCACGTGATAATCTTTGAGGTGCATTAGAATCATAGTTACAGTTGTTCACCACGAATATCACTATCGTATTTGCCGTTCCAATGCTTTGATGAGCATCCCAAAAATATGCGAGCCATTGACGCGAAACCATGATTTCTCATTTTAGGCTTTAAAAGCCATTTTTGAAAGATTTTTACACGCCTCTGGCGCACATTTTAGTTGCCTTAAAGTGATAGCAATAAAAATATGCGACTGATGCCAAGAATTGAAGACTGATTGATTGTACATCACCACTAGAGAAACTATGATCACTATGTATTTGTGGTCCGATTTTACTGAATGTCCGATTATTACTATCAAGTAAGTCTAGGATACGTGGGAAGTTTGCAATACTATGATGATGATGCCTAATGTAATTATTTTCAGGCAAAAACTAGGTGAACGATACCCGCTATAGATGATGATAAAATCATCTAGCTCTACTTCGCTTCTTTTTAGTCGTCTCGAATAACGCAGAGAAAATATGTTTGGGCAATTCTGAAGCTCACACATACAGGTCTGAGTTAGCTGTCAGAGCACACCAAACATTTTTTCTTATTTTATTGCAGTGGCTTGAGAGTTTTCGGTTCATTGAAATAAAGTGAGGAAGCCAAATCAAAATTTTGTACCAGCAATTGTAGTTGTTGAAAACAGCCAAAAAGGTTTTATTTAATAAACGTCAGCGAATTTTTCTTCCCAAGCCGGATAAGCGAAGTTATAAGCTTTTAAAAGCAATTAATTAGAAAAAAATATATTACCGCGTTGTCTTAGTGGTTATCACTAATGATAATAAAAATGTGGGTGTTTTCCACTTTTTACATTTGAATAATTTTTGCTTTTCTTCAAAAAATAACTCACCAGCACCCTCACACCTCTCGTCATAAAAATATCGTCGGACAATCACTCGTACCTTAACGTATACATTCAGTATTGAGTGTTTGTGTATGTTATGTTGTTAGACAGAATAATATTGGCCGAAGACATGTACTAGCAGCCACCTATATATACGGCGAATCTTGGTGATGTTGTTCTGAATCTCGGGCAAATTTTGAAAACTTTTATATTTTAGTTAGAATCCGTGAAAAATAATATCGCTTCGATAATGACTCGTATTATTTTCCAAATTTTACACTATGTCGGATACCGTGATAAGTAGACCGTTAAAACCTTTACAAAACAATTCATACAGAAACATTCGCGTGGGAGAAAAAACGCAAAACTCATATTCTTTATTTATTCAAGTATGGCGAGGGGATATACTGGGCATCTGAGGCATAGATTATGTGTGGTGCATGCTTAATATCTCAGCATTTATGCTTTACTGCTGCGTTAAATTTATAGTTCCGCATTTTAACCTGAGATTTCGGAGATTGACGAAAAATAACTTTTCATGTTCAATACCGATAAAGGAGAATATTGTGATTAAGATGAGGCCCGTGCCTCGGTTGCACGTTTTATCGGTGACTCATGCTTGTCAACAGTCCAGTCAATGTTTCCCCCCTACGTAAGAGCTAGTATCGTAGACTGGTGGAATCCTCGTTTGAAATTCTTATAAGATGTTTTATGGTCGTAGGATTTGAAATCAGCTCATCTTATGTTTAGAGTTTGAATATTGTGTAGAATAGATATGACATATTAAAGCATGAGATTCGAGATGTTTTATGAATGTATTATACAAAACACTAGTTGACTTTAATCAGATTATGAAACAACATGAATAGTTGGAATGAAACGTGGTTGGTTGCACAGGAACGTAGGCGATGAAAGTGGGGATGTAGGATCAGGTCATTCGATAATGATTATTAGTAGCATAGATTAAAGTTAAATTTTTCACACGCTCACCACGCTTTCCCTTTGCTACGAATTTTTTATTTTATCGGAGAAAATTTGATGATGTAATTTTTTTATTAGTCGTCGACTTTCCTATATAATAAGCCTAATTTTGCGTGTATTAGGCGCTTTTTTTCATAAAAATGCTAATTGCACTTTACAGCAGGTATCTATTGTTGAGTTTTGAAAGAATAAAATAAGATTCGGTGAGATTTCATGTCTGTTTGAACATTAGGCAAACTATGATATTGCTATTACACGGAAATACTGTTTTTCAGTGATAAAAGTTTTGTGAAAAATGGGAATTTTGTAGTACTTGTAATATTCCTGAATTTGAGTTTTATGCCACGTGTGTGCTGTTAATGGTAGCTCATTCCATCAACAGACTATAATTGGTTATAAACTCGATTTTGTACTTCTGTTGTGATATTAGGATGTTAAGTAACTGCAGGAGCTGTGATTTTACCGTATTTAAATAGGAAAATATAATAAAATGAAAACAAATAGAAGAAGCGGACATGTACAATATCAGTGCAGGGTATCGTACTTCGCTGATAATAACTATAGAGATTTTCTAGAGTTGATGAACATCTGCTATATAGCTGTATAAATAGCACTAGTGAGTATTTCATGGGAATAAGGGTGGGGTCGGGATAGGATAGGATTTCATTTTTATCCTGTGGGAGAGGAAACCGAGAATACAGCTTTATCATATTGCGAAATTATTAACGGGGTGTGTTGGTATGTCAGTGGTGTCGGAGGGTTGGATACTTCAACATCGCTTGCACAATGCACACATCTCGTACACAATAGCACAGAATAAAGGCCACAAACAATAAACGTCAGGTTACCTTACCGGAGCATTGCTTTGCGTCCATTGTATTCGCATGCCTAACAAAGCACGAGCTTAAGCAAGAAAACGAGCAATTTTCGTTAGCTTGCATTGTAAACAGTTAGGTTGTGTTGGACAGCGTGGAAAAACGCATGAGAATCATTGCGCCAGGGTAAAGCGCAAGGTTGCAATTAAACGAAACTAGAATTACACAATCCACGCAAACATGCATAGCGGCCTTGACAAATCGAGGAGTTCAAAAGATTGAAATTACACAACATGATCAAGATATTGGACATTTATTAATGCCCGCACTGTCTGCTTTATTTACACTTTGCAATCAGCTATCGCGCATGACCATATAATTTGTTTTGAATTTTTGTAACAATTATCGTCCTGCTAATGATGCAGCGTCGTAAATTTGCTCGTGGTAAATTTAAAACTGCTGTGTTGGTTAAATAAAACCATGCTGGCGCATGTTAACAGATAATGTATATTTTTGATCGAGTGTGTGCGAGGTTGTTGGGATCATATATAAATGTGGTATTCACCAGCGTATTTGGTGACAGGAAATGGTGTCATTGCCCGCCGGCCGACCGATAAAACCGAGAAAAATGACCTTTTAAGCGCTTCGAAACGTAAGAAATCTCGAGATTTTTTGTGCGTTGGAATTGTTAAAGCTCATTTAATCATCTCGTGTTATGTCTATATTAGCAGTAGGGAAAATACATTTCTATATGAAAGGTGCGGAAGTATGTACAATGTCACATAACACGATATGTTGTAAAAACGGGTATTTGAAAAAAATTGTCTGCAGCGCCCATTGTACCGTCATATTTCGATTGCGAAGTTCGGTACAAAATTCTGAATACACTACTGGTGGTGTAAGTCTTGATGTAGGTTTCGTCTATTCGTGTTATATTTATAATAAGTCGAAATAAAATTTATCACCTATTATATTTTCATTTTTATCAATTGTTATTTCATCTAGTTTATATCAACAACCCAAATGCGCTCGACTTACGGCTTCATATATTTTGTTGGTTGATGAATAAGAAATTATATCGCTTGCGGTTTGATTTTATGATTTCGCAGCAATATATTTCTGTTGTTTATTTATATGTGGTCTTTGTTATGCGTCTTTGTACGCGCAGTTATTGCGAATTATTTTTTGTTCATCGTTTTATTTTTCGTGTGGGGTAATTAATTTTAGGGCAAGCGGGCGCGCGTATGTATTGCGTATTTTCAAACTTCAAAGTTTTGTCTTCTCACTCGATTTTTCTCTAACTCTATAATGAAAATATGTTATTAATACTCTGGTCACGACAAAGTCGCAAAGTAATATGTAGAATGTTTTATACTTTCTGCCGTGTTTATATAGGTCTTCAGAATAAACTAAAGCTATGTATAGTATTCAATTTAGTATTAAAGATTAAATTAAAGATCGTCCACAATTGTCTAAAATTATTTCGTTTTTGGTATTTGTTTTCAGACTTATAAATATTGATAAGCAATTTATATAATATTTGGAATATCAAGGTAAGTTGAATGGTTTTTTTTACTTGTGTTATTTTAAAATAAACAGGAACTTTCTGTACCGTAGTCTGTTCATGGTCAGAATATTTTCAAAGTAGATCAGCTTTGGATTCGGTACGCAGTAGCGACGCGATCGATCTATGGCGCATGCTTGACATAACTGAGTTCTCATACACCTACTATGTTTACTACAAATTCTCAAGCAGACTCGGCCCGATTAGACGGGTTTTTCCCATTTTTTTTTGCAGACGAACTATAATTTATCATGAACTTATTATTAAATAAAGAATGAGTCACAAGTTCATGACTTAAGCAATCACAATCTCTGCTCTTGTCCAGGTGTTTGCAACTTTACATATTTTGTTACGATGTTGTTTCATGTTACTTATTTTTTCTTACTGTAGCACTTTCAACTTTTTTGAAAGCCATGAGCGAACGTATATATGTCAAGAGTGAATATTGGATGATTTTCCGAGTTCTGCTTGGACTCTATTAGGGCCGGGATCCTTGTTGTGAAATTGCAGAATTTCCGGACAGATCCGGATTATGTTGTTTGTGAGTCCGGCCACTACTACTTATAACACAACTGTCGATCTTTAGTTACAAGGTGGTGTGAAAGATTTAAAAAGGACAATAAAATGATTGATAAATACTGCGACGGTTGATGACGTCATTCACTTTGACGCGTGAGGAATAAGTGATGGGAGAAATTCGAGGAACCCATTCTAGGACGTATTTATACAAGAATGTGAGCATGCTATCCCAGTCACAAACATTTTATGAAAACACGTTTTGTCGAGTATGAGTTGAGTCGAGTTTTGTCGAGCATACCTGATAAAACTCCTGATTGGGGAAAGCTTGTATTTGATTTAAATCAGGTACGGATAAGGCTTAGTTAATAAGACAGGAAAACTGGTGATGAAATCGAGGAATTATCACAGCTCTGATTTCGCAGAAAATTGTCCATCGGACCAGCAGGAAGCATAAATCTGTATTGTAACTGCGTCTTTCACTCTTTTCACGATAATTTTAAACAGAAATATGAATAGAAATGTGAATAACCTCGTTGTGCCCGATATTTTTCGAGGCAGAAACTTGAAAATGCGAATTTCTTTAGTCGCGGATATTTCTGTGGCATATGTCAAAAACAATTTGTGGATATACGACAACGCGCATTTCATTTTTTCAATTAGGTCAGACATGCCCGAGATGAGATAAGGAAGTCGCACGGAATATCTTGCTTGGTGTTGAAGCGAAAAATAAACTAACCATATAGCAGTAAATAAATAGTAGTAAATATTTCTGAGTGACCTAGTTTTACTTTAGAAACTAGTAATTTGATAGAAAACCAGATAAACCCGATATCCACCCAATCAGTAATTTTATTTTGTCAAGCATGAGCCGCAGATGATCCGCCTCTCAACGACAATATCCATCAGTGGCCCATACTTAACAAAATATCCTTTGACAGAATGTTTCCGATCGGCCAGGCATGTTTGAAAGATATGAATCGTCGAATAGTTATCCAGTTTTTATACTATGCACGTATGCAGTTTTATTAATCAAGTGCCCTGTTAAAAAAATAGTTAAATTTACCTATTTTACTTAGTAAATGTTTTAGATTAAACTTCAAATAAATACCTCTTTCAAAATTAAATTAGATAAATCAGATATCAGTAAAACTAAGTAAAAATATTTTAAGAAGAAACTCTGTACACTGGGTAAATGCGGTATTTTTGCCTAAAATTGCCAACGCAATAGAAAAAGTTGAAGGATTGTGGATTTGTTCTAGGAATTAATTATCTTGATGTCGTGAGTCTGCTAGATCAGGCTTTGCTTGTATATTCGGATTTCGATGTTAGGGCGTCGATAATATTATACCGGTACCGGTATTATTGAAGAGAAATGTTTTGTCAAATAATGTCCATTGATAGTTCGCATCTCTGAAAGGCGGTCCTTACACGGAACACGTGCGATGCAATACAACATCCTCTGCGGGGGCCTTTTCTTTTCCAATATTGTTAAAACGCGACCTACGTCGTTTGATTTCACCCGATAATTACTTAACTGGGTGAATTTGATCCAAATACATTATACCGTGTATGAGTCAATGATAGGTTGCTTCAATGAGACGCGGATCGTCTCTGGCTCATACTTGATAAATTAAAACTTCTGATTGGGAAAGCCCCTAATTAATTTAAATCAGGTACGAATAAGGCTAAGTTAATAAGACAGGAAAACAGGTGAAACCGAAGAGTGGTCACCAAAACACTGATTTCGCAGAAAAGTGTCCATCGGACCAGCAAGCAGCATAAATCTGTCATGTATATTTGTACTGTAATGTAAACGCATCGTCGTATCTGAAATACTCGAAACAAATAGCGCAAATGAGGTTCGAAATGATAAAAAGCGATAACATTTTTTTAGTGTTGGTACTGACGTACCACGCCACGGCAGTGTGATCCATATTAGTGCTGCATGGGATTATTATTGTGAGCTGTTAAAATTATACGAATCAGATTCGAACTCCTATTGATTCGATTCAGACCAGATTTTGGCGCCATTGATTCAGAAGAACGAGAGTTAGAATTGAGTATAATCCGAATTGCTCCATCCACCCGCGTTAGTTGAGATTGATTTTTGAATGACATTTCTAATAAGAATCTAAAAAAGCTTATCCATGTATATACACTTTAACAAAGTTACGGTAAATTTACTGGTCATTTGCAGTGATTGCATATTTCCAAAATTAAAAAAACGCCATGTTGATGTGATTTTCGCCAATTATGGGCCGTTGATAGACCGCACCTTCGCGATGCGTTCCATCAACACCCCGTTTTGTCCAAAAATATTGAATTTTTTTCAATACCGTCAAGTAAAGTTACTGTCAAAGACCAGTGATTTTGTTGAATTTTTGGTTACAATGTAGTCATGACGAGCTGTCTACTGGTCTTATCTACTTTGGATATTAAGGCTTTGCTTTTTACGCGTCAATAATATTATAAAATAATGTATTGTTAATCAGGGCATTCTATTACGAATTATCGACGAGATATGTTACGTTTATGCATGTGCCGTTCAAAAATTTTGTTTTGCCAAGCATGAGCCATGGTTGAACCGAGCATAGATGTTGCCATCCAACAGTTTGTCGTATTTAGCGAAGTATTTTTGCATAAATTAGTCTACTAGGCTTTGCTGAATAGATTTTAAGAATGAAATTTCATTACTCACGGAATATTCCTACAAATATTTTATCATATTATTAATGCTACGATTGTATATTAGTTGACCCAGACAGCAAAGGTTGAAGGACCGCTGACTTGTTGCAGGAATTAATTAGCTGGATGTTGTAACATGAATCCATTGGACTATTGTACGTTACGTAGACGTTGTTAGGATGTTCAGGCTTCTTCGATGTTTATACGCCTCATCAATAATATTATTGAATAAAGTTTTGTGAAAGAGAGGTATCATATTACGAATTAATGTTTTGTTAAGTATGAGCCACTGACGCATCTCGTCTCTGAATAAGGTTCATATCTGGCGCGATAGAATACAATATCCTTTGCGGGAGGCTTGTCCTTCACGATGTTATTGAAATTTAAATCTTTAGAAATAAAAATTTCCGCTTGATTTTCATAACAATCGTAAGTTGTGAAAGATGGGGCGTGGACTATCTGTGTCCATTGCCTGGAACAATAAAAGCCCTGACTGATACCTCAATGAAGCAATCAATTATAATCAATGATTGCTTGGGCCATAGATGGATGGTTTGGCGGCCTGATAGGTAAAAGTGCAATCGTACAATGCGAAAGGATGCTGATTATGTCAGAATCAAAGGGTGATAAAATAATTTGTAATTCAATTTTTGAATGACATTTCTAATAAGAATCTAAAAAAGTTTATCCATGTATATATACTGTAACAAAGTTATGGTAAATTTACTGATCATTTGCAGTAATTGCATATTTCCAAAGTTAAAAACGACAAGTTGATGAGATTTCTGCCAATTATGGGCCGTTGATAGATCGCACCTTCGCGATGCGTTCCATCAACACCCATATTCGGCCAAAGAAGTCAATCTTGATTTTTTTCAATACCGTCAAGTAAAATTACTGTAAAATCAGTGATATAGTTGCATTTTTTGTTACAGTAAAGTGATGACAAGGTGTCTACTGGTCTTTTGTACGTTGTATATTATGTCGTTGCTTCGATACTTCTCCGACATTACGCGTCAATAATATTATAAAACAAAATATTGTGAATTAGGGTATCCTAGTACGAATTATTGACGCGATATGTTATGTTAAGCGTGGACCACGGATGGTGCGAATCTCTGAAGGATGGTCTATGCGCGATAAAGTACAACATTCTCTGCTGGGGTCTTTTTTTTCTTAATATTATTGCGACCTTCAGAAAGAAAAACGCCCGTTTGATTTCAACCGGCAATCCCGACAAGTATTTAAGATTGATTGATTGCACATCCCCAGTAGAATCACTGTTCCTAGTACGGGTTACTGATCGATTGCTCTGCCAAGGTTTGTCTGTGTAGAAACATTTCATGGAACAACTTCCGTCGAGTATGAGTGACTGATGGATCCCGCCCCGTACGCGGGCCATCTGTGGCTCATACCTGACTGAATAAGATTTCTCATTGGTAAACTTAACCCAAATCAGGTGTGGGTAAGGCTTAGTCGGCGAGACGGCAAAATTGGTGATTGGAGCGAGGACAACTCTCAATTCGCAGAATATTTCCCATGTCTCTAACCACCAACATGAGAAGAAATCTGTCAATGTAAGTCAACCTTTTTGTATACTCTGCGCTTTTCGTTGTATTCTTAAGGCTGAAACGTGAATATAAATGTGAATTGTATTAGAATTGGCTAGTTCTTTGGCATACGTCAAAGCAAAATTGGGTCATGTACGACACGCATTTCTGACCATAAAAGTTCTAATTTACTTTCTTGAAATAGGTCGGACTCACCCGGAATGAGATAAGGAAGTGAAACAGAATATTTGGTTCTGATATCGAAGTCACGTGATAATCTTTGAGGTGCATTAAAATTATAGTCACAGTTGTTCCCCACGAATAGCAGTAGCGTATTTGTTTTTTAAAGCTTTGATGAGTATCCCAAAAATGTACGCGCGCCCTAGACGCGCAAGCATGATTACTGATTTTAGACATTACAATCCCTTTTTGAAAGATTTTTGCGAGCCTCCAGCCCGAAAAATGAGTACAGCTTTGACTCCGCGCAAAAATGCTCCGATTTATCTAAATTCAACCTTCCAAAACTTGGTTCTTGACTGAGCTAGAACTCTTCTTTTTTCCAAATATGAGCCACAGATGCACCTGTGTCTGGCTTTTGTCAGACGAAATGTTTCAGGAATAAATTTGTAAGAATTTGAACATCAGGAATATATATTCTCAGTAAAATACAGAAGGACCGCGCCTCAGCGAAGCGATTTATCATTGGCCAATACCTAATAGGAGCGCGTGTGTATGTGGTTAGTATTTGTAGCAAATGAAGAAAATAAATGTCCTGACTTGAGGGTGGTCACGGTCAGAAATAGTTTGTGGTTTCGTTATGCTTGAGTTACTGTCTCATACTTGACAAAATAAAATTTTCAATTTGGGCGAGGTATGAGCATGAGACACAATGAATCACTATATCAATAGATCGCTTCTCTGAAACACGGTTTATATATGGTTTATGTGCAATGAAATTAAATATCTTCTGCGGTGGGTCTGTCCTTTGCAATGTTAATAATACAGTTAAATGTCACAAAATCTGAAACAGCTGTTTGATCCAAGCTTATTTTTGTATTGATGTACGAGACGCGGTCCGACTTTGGGGCATGCTTGATTGAATAAGATTGCGGATTTGTTGTAGGAATTAATTACCTCGATGTCTTAACACGAGTCTATTGGTCTATTGTACGTTGCGTAGACGTTGTTAGGATGTTCAGGCTTCTCCGATGTTTATACGCGTCATCGATGATATTATTGAATAAAGTTTTGTGACACAGAGGTACCACATTACGATTTAATGTTTTATCATGCATGGGCCATTGACGCATCAAATCTGAATAAGGTTCATAATCTGGTTCATGCACGATAAAATACAAAATCCTTTGCGGAAGGCTTGTCCTTCGCGATGTTATTGAAACTCAAAACTATAGAAATAAAAAAAACACCTGTTTGTTTTTCACAACAATCCTATTAAACGTTGATAGACTGCTGACTTGTTGAAGAAATTAATTACCTTGATGTCTTAACATGAGTCCATTGGACTATTGTCTGGACTAGGATATTCAGGCGTCTTCGATGTTTCTACACGTCATCAATGATATTATTGAATAAAGTTCTGTGAAAGAGAGGTATCACATTACGATTTAATGTTTTGTTAAGCATGGGCCACTGACGCATCGCGTCTCTGAATGAAGTTCATATCTGGTCCATGCGCGATAGAATACAATATCCTTTGCGGGAGGCTTGTCCATTCACGATGTTATTGAAACTCAAATCTTTAAAAATAAAAACTTCCGTTTGTTTTCCATAACAATCCTAAGCTGTGAAAGATGGGGCGTGGACTATCTGTGTCCAATGCCTGGAAAAATAAAAGCCCTGACTGGTACGTCAATGAAGCAATCAATAATAATCAATAATTGCTTGGGCCACAGATGGACGGTTTGGCGGCCTGATAGGTAAAAGTGCAATCGTACTATGCGGAAGGTCGCTGATTATGCCAGAATCGTGTGTACACACCAAGGTTGATAACACAATTAATATATCTTAATATATCCGAGACGTCTACCAGTCCGACGTTAACGATTTTGTATTTATAACTCCTCAAGCGTGACAATTTGCGTGAAACGTGACATTTTTGGTCTCAAATTTTAAGCAAATGCTCACATGGCAAAATGTCCTCGTCACAAATTTGAAATTGTCGTCTCTGAAGCACGGTTTATATGTTGTTTCTTATTATGGTCCTTCGAAATGTTAATAAAATTACATTTTACAGAAATTGAATAAACGGTTGTAAATTTTCCCCGACTACCTACTGCCGATGGCTCAGCTGTTAAATAATCAATCCAAACGTTGTACGTATATGACAATGATGGATTGCTCTGCGCAGAGATATTGTCTTGAGCTGGAAGCTGGATATTTATTTAAGAATCGATCTGGTTCGAGAAATTATACGAATCAGATTCGAACTTATAATGACTCGGTTTAGACCTGGTTTTGGCGTCATTGACTTAGAAAAACAGGAGTTAGAAATCGAATCCGAATTGCTCTATCCACCCGCGTTAGTTGAGAGTGGTTTTTGAATGACATTTCTAATAAGAATCTAAAAAAGTTTATCCGTGTATATATACTGTTACAAAGTTATGGTAAATTTACTGATCATTTGCAGTAATTGCGTATTTCCAAAGTTAAAAACGACAAGTTGATGAGATTTCTGCCAATTATGGGCCGTTGATAGATCGCACCTTCGCGATGCGTTCCATCAAAACCCCATATTTGGCCAAAGAAGTCAATCTTGATTTTTTTTCAATACCGCCAAGTAAAATTACTGTAAAACCAGTGATACAGTTGCATTTTTGTTACAGTAAAGTGATGACGAGGTGTCTACTGGTCTTTTGTACGTTGTATATTATGTCGTTGCTTGGATACTTCTTCGACGTTACGCGTCAATAATATTATAAAACAAAATATTGTGAATCAGGGCATTCTATCATGTCGTTGCTTGGATACTTCTTCGACGTTACGCGTCAATAATATTATAAAACAAAATATTGTGAATTAGGGCATCCTAGTACGAATTATTGACGCGATATGTTATGTTAAGCGTGGACCACGGTTGGTGCGAATCTCTGAAGGATGGTCTATGCGCGATAAAGTACAACATTCTCTGCTGGGGTCTTTTTTTTCTTAATATTATTGCGACCTTCAGAAAGAAAAACGCCCGTTTGATTTCAACCGACAATCCCGACAAGTATTTAAGATTGATTGATTGCACATCCCCAGTAGAATCACTGTTCCTAGTACGGGTTACTGATCGATTGCTCTGCCAAGGTTTGTCTGTGTAGAAACATTTCATGGAACAACTTCCGTCGAGTATGAGTCACTGATGGATCCCGCCCCGTACGCGGGCCATCTGTGGCTCATACCTGACTGAATAAGATTTCTCATTGGTAAACTTAACCCAAATCAGGTGTGGGTAAGGCTTAGTCGGCGAGACGGCAAAATTGGTGATTGGAGCGAGGACAACTCTCAATTCGCAGAATATTTTTCCCATGTCTCTAACCACCAACATGAGAAGAAATCTGTCAATGTAAGTCAACCTTTTTGTATACTCTGCGCTTTTCGTTGTATTCTTAAGGCTGAAACGTGAATATAAATGTGAATTGTATTAGAATTGGCTAGTTCTTTGGCATACGTCAAAGCAAAATTGGGTCATGTACGACACGCATTTCTGACCATAAAAGTTCTAATTTACTTTCTTGAAATAGGTCGGACTCACCCGGAATGAGATAAGGAAGTGAAACAGAATATTTGGTTCTGATATCGAAGTCACGTGATAATCTTTGAGGTGCATTAGAATTATAGTCACAGTTGTTCCCCACGAATAGCACTAGCGTATTTGTTTTTTAAAGCTTTGATGAGTATCCCAAAAATGTACGCGCGCCCTAGACGCGCAAGCATGATTACTGATTTTAGACATTACAATCCCTTTTTTGAAAGATTTTTGCGAGCCTCCAGCCCGAAAAATGAGTACAGCTTTGACTCCGCGCAAAAATGCTCCGATTTATCTAAATTCAACCTTCCAAAACTTGGTTCTTGACTGAGCTAGAACTCTTCTTTTTTCCAAATATGAGCCACAGATGCACCTGTGTCTGGCTTTTGTCAGACGAAATGTTTCAGGAATAAATTTGTAAGAATTTGAACATCAGGAATATATATTCTCAGTAAAATACAGAAGGACCGCGCCTCAGCGAAGCGATTTATCATTGGCCAATACCTAATAGGAGCGCGTGTGTATGTGGTTAGTATTTGTAGCAAATGAAGAAAATAAATGTCCTGACTTGAGGGTGGTCACGGTCAGAAATAGTTTGTGGTTTCGTTATGCTTGAGTTACTGTCTCATACTTGACAAAATAAAATTTTTAATTTGGGCGAGGTATGCGCATGAGACACAATGAATCACTATATCAATAGATCGCTTCTCTGAAACACGGTTTATATATGGTTCATGTGCAATGAAATTAAATATCTTCTGCGGTGGGTCTGTCCTCTGCAATGTTAATAATACAGTTAAATGTCACAAAATCTGAAACAGCTGTTTGATCCAAGCTTATTTTTGTATCGATGTACGAGACGCGGTCCGACTTTGGGGCATGCTTGACTGAATAAGATTGCGGATTTGTTGTAGGAATTAATTACCTCGATGTCTTAACACGAGTCTATTGGTCTATTGTACGTTGCGTAGACGTTGTTAGGATGTTCAGGCTTCTCCGATGTTTATACGCGTCATCGATGATATTATTGAATAAAGTTTTGTTACACAGAGGTACCACATTACGATTTAATGTTTTATCATGCATGGGCCATTGACGCATCAAATCTGAATAAGGTTCATATCTGGTTCATGCACGATAAAATACAAAATCCTTTGCGGGAGGCTTGTCCTTCGCGATGTTATTGAAACTCAAAACTATAGAAATAAAAAAAAACACCTGTTTGTTTTTCACATCAATCCTATTAAACGTGGATAGACTGCTGACTTGTAGAAATTAATTACCTCGATGTCTTAACATGAGTCCATTGGACTATTGTCTGGACTAGGATATTCAGGCGTCTTCGATGTTTATACGCGTCATCAACGATATTATTGAATAAAGTTCTGTGAAACAGAGGTATCACATTACGATTTAACGTTAAGTATGGGCCACTGACGCATCGCGTCTCTGAACAAGATTCATATCTGGTTCATGCGATATAAAATAAAAAATTCTTTGCGGGAGGCTTGTCGTTCACGATGTTATTGAAACTCAAATCTACAGAAATAAAAATTTCCGTTTGATTTTCATAACAATCGTAAGCTGCGAAAGATGGGGCGTGGACTATCTGTGTCCAATGCCTGGAAAAATAAAAGCTTTGACTGATACGTCAATGAAGCAATCAATTTTAATCAATGATTGCTTGGGCCACAGATGGACGGTTTGGCGGCCTGATAGGTAAAAGTGCAATCGTACTATGCGGAAGGGCGCTGATTATGCCAGAATCGTGTGTAAACACCAAGGGTGATAACATAATATACCCTAATATATCCGAGGTGTCAGGCGTCTACCAGTCCGACGTTAACGTTTTTGTATTTATAACTCCTCAAGCGTGACAATTTGCGTGAAACGTGAGATTTTTGGTCTCAAATTTTAAGCAAATGCTCACATGGAAAATAGTTTCATTAAGGACGAACCTGGGATTCTGTGGTCATGATTTGAGGTGCTAACTTAACTCATAGTTTTTTTTAAGCATGAACCTGGGATTCTGTGGTCGTGATTTGAAGTGCTGACTCATAGTTTTGTTAAGCCGGAACCTAGGATTCTGTGGTCGCGATTTAAAGTGCTGACTCATAGTTTTGTTAAGCATGAACCTGGGATTCTGTGGTCGTGATTTGAAGTGCTGACTCATAGTTTGGTTAAGCCTGAACCTAGGATTCTGTGGTCGTGATCTGAAGTGCTGACTCATAGTTTTGTTAAGCCTGAACCCAGGATTCTGTGGTCATGATTTGATGTGCTGACTCATAGTTTTTTTAAGCATGAACCTAGGATTCTGTGGTCGTGATTTGATGTGCTGACTCATAGTTTTGTTAAGCATGAACCTAGGAGTCTGTGGTCGTGATTTGATGTGCTGACTCATAGTTTCATTAAGGACGAACCTGGGATTCTGTGGTCATGATTTGAGGTGCTAACTTAACTCATAGTTTTTTTAAGCATGAACCTGGGATTCTGTGGTCGTGATTTGAAGTGCTGACTCGTAGTTTTGTTAAGCATGAACCTAGGATTCTGTGGTCGTGATTTAAAGTGCTGAATCATAGTTTTGTTAAGCATGAACCTAGGATTCTGTGGTCGCGATTTAAAGTGCGGACTCATAGTTTTGTTAAGCATGAACCTGGGATTCTGTAGTTGTGATTTGAAGTGCTGACTCATAGTTTGGTTAAGCCTGAACCTAGGATTCTGTGGTCGTGATTTGAAGTGCTGACTCATAGTTTTGTTAAGCCTGAACCTAGGATTCTGTGGTCATGATTTGATGTGCGCTGACTCATAGTTTTTTTTAAGCATGAACCTAGGATTCTGTGGTCATGATTTGATGTGCTGACTCATAGTTTTGTTAAGCATGAACCTAGGATTCTGTGGTCGTGATTTGAAGTGCTGACTCGTAGTTTTGTTAAACATGAACCTGGGATTCTGTGGTCGTGATTTGAAGTGCTGATTCATAGTTTTGTCAAGCATGAACCTAGGATTCTGTGGTCATGAGTTGATGTGCTGACTCATAGTTTTGTTAAGCATGAACCAAGGATTCTGTGGTCGTGATTTGAAGTGCTGACTCATAGTTTTGTTAAGCATGAACCCAAGATTCTGTGGTCGTGATTCGATGTGCTGACTCATAGTTTCATTAAGGATGAACCCAAGATTCTGTGGTCGAGATTCGATGTGCTGACTCATAGTTTTGTTAAACATGAACCTAGGATTCTGTGGTCGTGATTTGAAGTGCTGACTCATAGTTTTGTGAAGCATGAACCTGGGATTCTGTGGTCGTGATTTGAAGTGCTGATTCATAGTTTTGTCAAGCATGAACCTAGGATTCTGTGGTCATGAGTTGATGTGCTGACTCATAGTTTTGTTAAGCATGAACCAAGGATTCTGTGGTCGTGATTTGAAGTGCTGACTCATAGTTTTGTTAAGCATGAACCCAAGATTCTGTGGTCGTGATTCGATGTGCTGACTCATAGTTTCATTAAGGATGAACCCAAGATTCTGTGGTCGAGATTCGATGTGCTGACTCATAGTTTCGTTAAGCATGAAGCTAGGATTCTGTGGTCGTGATTTGAAGTGCTGACTCATAGTTTTGTTAAGCATGAACCTTGGATTGTGTGGTCGGGATTTGATGTGCTGACTCATAGTTTCGTTAAGCCGGAACCTAGGATTCTGTGGTCATGATTTGAAGTGCTGACTCATAGTTTCGTTAAGGATGAACCTAGGATTCTGTGGTCGTGAGTCGATGTGCTGACTCCTAGTTTTGTTAAGGATGAGCCTAGGATTCTGTGGTCGTAAGTCGATGTGCTGACTCATAGATTGTTAAGGATGAGCCTGGGATTCTGTGGTCGTAAGTCGATGTGCTGACTCATAGATTGTTAAGGATGAACCTAGGATTCTGTGGTCGTGAGTCGATGTGCTGACTCATAGTTTCGATAATGATCAACCTAGGATTCTGTGGTCGTGAGTCGATGTGCTGACTCATAGTTTCGATAATGATCAACCTAGGATTATCCATGGTTGTAAATATGCAACTAGGCATATATGACAGTTTTTTCGTTGAACCTTTAAAGTCTGATTTTATTGTTCGGAATACGGGTTGTCCGATTATTGGTCTGTTGAGCTGGCGGACGATGACAACATTTTCTGTGAAAATATTATATCTAATTCGTGCTTGATGTCTGGTTTGTTACTACTAAGGTCCGTACCTAACGGTTGCTGGGTATAATCTCCACCGGTAGGTTTCACG
Source organism: Styela plicata (assembly GCA_963675895.2). Taxonomy (NCBI): domain Eukaryota; kingdom Metazoa; phylum Chordata; class Ascidiacea; order Stolidobranchia; family Styelidae; genus Styela; species Styela plicata. The sequence goes on from OZ023147.1 coordinate 7,809,397, forward strand.
GACAGCGAATAATCCGAAAACCCTAAAAGTATGACTGCAGTGTCTGCAGTAGTTAATTACGTATATACAAGCAATTGCCGTTGTCATAAAATTATGGTGAAAAACATTTTTTCAGTTATGCGTTTCATAGATTGGCTCTTTCTATCTGTGGCCCATGCTCGACAATTGCACTTTAGTTGATCATATGCTATTCATACCCATCACTGGGAGTGCAATCTGCAGACGAATGGGTGTCCATCGGAAGGAGGGGTTTTCAGTAGATAAAACACTTGGTTAAAATGCGTTTACGTCCGGAAATCACTGTCTCCGTGTCTCAAAATGACTTTTTTTTTAAATAAACACAAACCATCTGTGGCTCATGCTTAACAAAATGAAAAACTGTACAAATTATTTAAATCAGTTGAATATCGGTCATAGTTATCGGTGTTAAATTTTGTCAAATTTATTTTGTTTATTCAGAGATGAGATACTGTTTCCCAAATACTATGGTTTATAATGGAAACTTCTACTTTACCATAAGCTAAGAGTTGAACTGAGATTAAGGTCACAACGAATTCTTAATAACAGGCCAGAGTTACTATAACGTAGTCCCTGTATATTACGTACTTGGACATGGTTTCAAACCAACACGGGTAACAGTATTGCTGCAGAAATATCAGTTGTTGACTGATCCTGCTCGAAGTGAATTGTTTCATCAAAATCCTCTTTGCAAACATTTTATCGAAATACATCTTGGCAAGCATGGGTCACTGATGGACGGAGGTGCCACCAATCTCTGGCTCATGCACGATCAAATATAAATGTTGATTGAGGCATAAACCATTGATATCCAACTCTGTATCAGGGGTCCATGTTTGATTGTACGATTCTCCTACCCAGACAGCAAATGGGCAAAGCCGAATTATTTGAAATTTTTTTGAATCGGATCGAAACACGAATTGGATGAAAACAACAAATATTCTTTTTTACTAATATAACTTGTCTTTGTTGTGAAAATCAAGATATTTATAGTTTGTAGTGTGTGTTCAATTCATACTCCATGTCTAAGAGCAAAAATTTTCATATTTTGACGACAAAATACTATCGATTTTGATCCATTGCATTTTGTCGTTAAAAATGATAACTCTAGTCCATTTTGTAAATATTTGTTCCTATGAACGATCCACGATTGATTCGAATATATTGTTCTTCGAATCGATTCGAATCACCAAATTGAATATCCCAGCCCTAGTTGTAACATGAATCTATTGGACTATTGTACGTTGCGTAGATGTTGTTAGGATACTCAGGCGTCTTCGATGTTTATACGCGTCATCAACGATATTATTGAATAAAGTTTTGTGAAAGAGAGGTATCACATTACGAATTAATGCTTTGTTAAATATGAGCCACTGAGGCATAGTGTCTCTGAATGAGGTTCATATCTGGTTCATGCGCGATAGAATACAATATCCTTTTCAGGAGGCCTGTACTTTACGATGTTATTGAAACTCAAATATGCCTGGAAAAATAAAAGCCCTGACTGATACCTCAATGAAGCAATCAATAATAATAAATGATATTTTAGTGAAATTTGATTGCATTTATCAATTTTGAAACAAAATTTGGTTCCTTTATATGAGAGAACGAAATGTGTAAATAACTAAATTATTTTGTGAGAATCTCAATACCTTTATTTAATTTTATTATTTTCAGTTTCCATAAAATTTCTCTCAAAATTTAGAAATAAAATAATCATTTTATTGATTCATCTTTTCAATGATTTTTACTTATTATTCGAATTATAAGCCATTACAGCCTATTATTTCACTCGGTTCATATACATACTATCAGTTACTTTGCATAATGCATGTTACCGCTTTGTTTATTTCCCCTTAGAAAAATCTATATCAGAATAATTGAAAAAGCAAGTATAATTGATTGGTTTATAAAAACACAAGAACTTTCTGGCCTGAAACAAATAAACAAGGATGTAACTTCCTCACTGTCCAACATAAATTATTGTAAAATAATGAAAGTTTATAAAAACCATTACTAGTTATGTTCGACAGTTTTCATAGAATATTTTAAAAGTAAAAACGACGACATTGCAGAATTTTCAATATGACCCATAAAGCAGATTACGTATGCAATTAGGAATATTAAATATTCAGTAATGGTCATCCATGGCCGAGCATGTATTTTAAAACAGATAAGATAACAGATAATACTTCATCTTATTGCAAATGAAAGAACTTTACATGCAGACGTGAGGTGAGGCTTAATAAGAGCCAACTTTGAAATAACATTCCTCAAATATACTAAAAATATTCCTCACATCTTTAAATGTAACGATTCTGAGTCTATATTTGTAAATTGCTATCTTAAGTTATATTATATGATCCTAAAAAGCCTTTGTCTTCTATGCACCTACTAATTAGACTATAATATATCCCATGTGATCCGACTGTGCTTTGTACAATTTTGTCAGTACCCAGCTATAGGCTTACTTTTATACTTTGCAAATGGTGCTGCCTACACTGTATAATATATCACAAAATATTGTATCCGACCAGCCAGCATCATATTATTTTTCATTTCTTTTTTCTGCAGAATAAAAATGTCATACAATTTATCATAGTTTAATATAGTATCCAGATTCTGAATTACTTGGATTTATATGTTCGAAAATAAAACATCCAGGATACTTCCAAGATGGCGGATCAAGGACAGAACCGACCACCACAGGATCCACCTCCCACAAATTTGATTCAAGGTAAATGAAAGTTTCATTTGATTTGTGTCATATATTAACGGAATCTTATTATTGTCGTTTCTCAAGATTATTTAATTTAAATTTTGAAGACAATCAGGAATATTCTAGTTAACTTCACCACCCGAACTCTAGTTAACTTCACCGCCCACTCAAATCCGATCATTTCCTTTCAGTGCGCATCCTCAATTTGCATGCTGGCTGGCCAGTTTTCTTTGAATGTATCCCTGCTATTATGGTGGCCGTCAATGCCAAATATTTATGCTCATCCCAGCAGCTATTACAGGAATAAAACCGTTAGGTGATGTGGACTGTTTGGTGAACTGTGGCACTAAGACGTAGCAGAGCCTCCCATACTGGAAATGCAAATCTGCCAAATAGTTTTTCTAATTTTTGACTAGATCCACTGTTCTAAGCAATATGAAATCAACCAATCTCTTTTAATAAATAGTCCAACCATTCCTAATTCCTACCTTCATTGTATTTCCTACAAATCTTCTGGTTCTGTATTCCACAAAATGTCACTAAGTCTGATCTATTGAGTTATTGTCAAAGACTATCTTGTGGTCCTGATAGCCATGGTGTCATATTTCTGTTTTTCTAACTAGTAATGTTGGTTGTTTCAGACCAACCAGAAACTATTAGTATTGGTCGTATTATTGCCGATCATATTTGATTGGTTTTGATCTGGTTTTTGATTGGCAAAAGCGGCTGGTTGCATGAATGACTAATACCAGATATTCTAGTATTTGAATAAATTCTGAAAAAATTGTCCCTAATATGAAATGTTAAATATATTCCTAATTAGTTTATATTTTCATCCTTCTTGGTATTTCTGGGAGAAACTATTATTAAAAACAATAAATTTGTCGAATTCCATTATTTTGTTTGATCTGTAGCAGTTATTCTGAGTTTCGTGGAAACCAATAAAATAAACATGATTTGAATCAGGATCATTTAGCACGGACCAGGAATGACTGATTGATAAATTTCATCTCTGTGTTTCGGCATGTTATGTGTTTAGTATTCCACTGGGTAATTAGAAAATTAAATTGGATATTTTGCAATTGTATTTGAGTTTTCAATAAATTTAAACAGATTTTTCTGAAACTGTGCAACTGAATTTTGGCCGGTGATAGTTTCAAGGAAAATTATGGTAGAATTTAAACTACTAATTAACTATCCTTATTCTGTAGAATTTCCACATTTTGATTATGTTTTTTTTTTAACTGTTTGTTCTTCTTGATTTTCCATTGTCATTGGCTGGGCGCGGCAAACCCAGGATCTTAGATCCTGTATGCATGCAGTTGCCACTGTACGATTTTGATTCCTCCGTTGTGCGTACACACAGATTAAGATGAAAATATCAGTGTCGGCTAATTTTTTCAAAAATGTGTTGTTAGTGGTAGCCATAATATTATACGTCAACAAGGGTTCATGTCAGGCTTTTTGTCGACTAAGCAATGACATTTAGCCAAGTTTATATTAATTCACTGTTTACTGGGCCCGTGTTGGCATCGCAGGTTAAAAATCTCGAGTTCGAATTCTGGCGAGTCTGACTCAGTTATCCATGCTTACCACTCAACCCAGGGTGTAATAGATTGGGTAGGCTAAGCCGAACAGAAAAAGATCATTTCTTTCCAGCAATCGTAACACTGTCCGTCTTTAAGTGGCCGTTGTTACAGGGCCTTGGAAGGGTGATCCACTTTAAGAAGTGGCTACAGTACTAAAAAATGCGTCTATAGTACATTGTGTAAAAAATTTGATTGGTAGGCTTTGGTTGCAGTCTGATCTAGCTTCAAATCCAATCTCTTTGGTCAATCATCACATTTCCATGCTTGGTCGTGTGTTAATTACTCTTAATCTTGTCACTATATTTGCGAGCATTGGTATTGCTCGTACATTGTTTTCGAAATCACTTCGCTCGATTCAAGTGTGGCCAATCAAGACTGGTATCATAAAATTTGCTGACGTTGCATATACAAACATAGTGGCATAGTATTAATGATTTAGGTTTGTACAAAACTAGACTAATTCGAATAAATTTCCTATTTCTGTAAGGCGGATTGTTTAGTTTATTTCTGATTTATCGATTGTAATGATAAACTAAGTTTACGAAATAGTACTATAATCTCACGACAATACGTCTTGTTCCAAAGTCAAAAAATGCCCTGTTGGTTAATTCTATTCCTGAGCATACAATTCAACCTTTCATCAGACTTCATAACCCGACTTTTGCAGGGATTTCTTCCTTATATAAAATTGTTAGTCGGCACAGTCGCAAAATAACGATTATTCACTTGCTATGCTATCATAGCGTCCCATAGGGAAACAGGAGAAGGTGGAAAACTATGCACATTTTAGTAAAATTTATAAAATGAGACTAGAGTTTTGTGTAAATCAATTTATTTATGATGATGCTTTTTCAGAAACTCTGGAGTAGGGATGCAAGTGTTCATCTTTTATCTTTTACCTGTGCCTGATACTTTTTTTTTGTCTTTTGGTGCAATTAGCATTATTTTCGTCGGCCCAAATATCGGACATCTTCCATTGCTGCTGTTTGTCACCACTACCAAACATTAGAGGTGGTGCGATTCCTCCAAGATTCGGGTCTCATGATGTCTAGTATCATATATCCGATTATCATAAAAATTTTCTATATTGGAAGCGACTCATCCTAACTCTGGGGACGATTCCAGATGCTTACGGCATTGGTGCCCTCTGGTTAGGATGAGAATATTCTGCCAGTTTTAATTTTGGTGACATTTGGGAATATGGTACTGAACTTCACTAGACCCCAAGATCCTTCTGTGTGCCCTTTTGTTTTACGATTTGCTTTGACACTTATTTTCTGTTCTCTGCAGGTTTTACACTTCTCAAAAATATCTAATATAATATTATTTATCCTGATATCCTGGATTGTTCAGCTACTTATGTGAATGTAGGAAGTGTTGTATGTAGTGTATTCTTTAATGTTATAAGTTGGGCATCAATGTAAAGCAGTATCAGCAGGCTCATCTCAAGCCTGGGCTTTGGACACAAAATCTCAGTCAAAAACCGGCAAAAAAATTATATGATTTTTAGTCATTTACAATTTCACGATGCTTTGAAAATTTATTAGACTATTCTGTTGAATAAATCAAAATCTTTAAGAGGATTAAGAAGGTTTCATTTAAAAAAAATACAAAAATAAATTTAACTAATTTAACTAAAGTATGTAAGGCGGATTGTTTGGTTTATTTCTGTAAAACGGATTGTTAAGTTTATTTCTGATTTATCGATTGTAATGATAAACTAAGTTAACGAAATATTACCAGAATGTCTTAATTCTATTCCTGATCATACAATTCAACCTTTCATCAGAATTCATAACCTGAGTTTTGCAGAAATACCTTCCTTATATAAAATTGTTTCATTTTTTCACAGACCAGTCAACCTCTAGTGCTTCTCCACGTTCCTCACCTCCAGCAAAACAACGTAGACCTGCTGCTGGGAAAGGAAAGGATTCAGGTAGGAACGTAGGATAGACTGAATCATGTGACAAGGATGAAATTTACTAATGGTACTTTGCTTTGTCCAAACTTTCAAATGTTTAAATAATTTATATTTTCTATCACATTTACCCAGCTTTCTGGAATATTCCCAGTCCACTATTTGCTGAGGGTTTGGTCCTAGTTATTATAATTTTTTCTTGGAAGTTTGCTCCAAGGGTTGTCCGACTTGCTGTCAGAAAAAATAAATTGTCTGTTTTATACAACGAAAATGCAAACTTTGTTTCGCAAAATATGACTAAATTTAATTTGAAAAACTTCTTCTTATGAACATTTTCGTCGAAGGCGTTCAAAAAGGTAGCGATTTTTCATAATTCTACTTCCAGCGACGGCACCCGAAGCAAAAAACAATCTTTATAGAACTGAACCAAAATAGTGTAGTGAGTGCTATCTACCCTGGGCAATGGCAAAAGCATCTGTTGGTTGTAATTTACAAGCGATTTTGGTTAATTTGCTTAATTGTTTTGAAGGGATATTTACACACCAGGAATACAACATGCGAAATGAATATCACCTGGGACCCTCATGCTATGAAAATGTCCGAGTGCGTTGCTGAACCTCTGATTATGGCTGAAACAACCAAAGCTAATTATGCTAGAATGTCATAATATTTTTGACAGTGGGTTATTGTGTGATACTATCGATAATTGGTCATATCCGACCCCCATAAATCGGTAAAAATTTCCTTAATATCCTCATTCAATTTTAATAAGTAAACAAGAGATCACAGACGATTATGGTCAAGTAGAACATGTTGAAATTCTGAGACGGTTTGAAGGATTTCAAGTAATTTAATGATTCTTATCCAGGGGCAGCACCTCAACCTCCTCAACAGCCACAGCAAGTCGTTCACCATCAAGGAATCCAGCCTCCTAATCTGGCTTCTGTGCAGTATCAACCAGGCCATGATCAGATCGCCAACCAAGGTGCGTCCTCGTGCACAGGATATCAAGGAACTTCAGGTAAACCTTTAAAACATGAAACATCTTGTGTTTGTCTACTTTTGTGGTTTATGCACAACCATATCCTGCTCTTTTATACTGTATGAACCACGTTTCACAAAATGTGACTGTCAGTTACAAGACAGTTGATAGTTAGTTTCAAGCATGTCATAAGTACAGAGTCTGATCATTATAAATGTTTCACCTCAGTTCTAAGGCTGTACAAAATATTTGGTTCATTCGAATCATAAATTATTCGATTCGATTTCTGCTACAATTCAAAATCAACAGAACAATAATTTAAATTTTTTTATAAATGAGTGTGAATTTTCACGTAAATTATGAGCTGATAAAAAGATGTCTTTGTTTGTTTATTATAAGACTTCTGATTTGATTCTGAAATCAAAAGATACCGTGTATTTATATTCAGCCAACCCTGATCAGTTCTCATTTTCACGTATGGTGAGTTTATGAATCACACTTGTACAATCGAGTTTCAAATGAATGAGACATGATCGATTCTATCGATAACAAAGTTTTGTTTTGAAGAGGCCAAATTTAATCCATGACGGACTTTAAATAAACAGAGCATAATTGTGGAATTGAAGAATATGTTCCATTCTATTCTTTTCTGAACAAATAAGGCAACAAATAAGGCAAAATAGTTGAAAATAACGAAAAACTAGAAAAATTGGAAAATTTTTTAATGCTGCCAGATTTCCCTTGAAACTGAAATTTTCAAACCCCCGAGCCCGATTCAAAACTTTTTCAAATAAGCTTAAACTTTTTATTCATATTGTTGAATATTGTTAATATTCAACACTATCACTTCCCACCAGGTATGTTTTTATCATTTTTAACAGCCACAATTTTTTTATCTATTTTTTGAAGTTCTGTCTATAATGAACCATGCTCAGACAATGCAATTTGTCAGCAAGGCTGGTAGTATACGATCTGATTTTCTAGTACGAAAAATTTTTCTTCTTTGGTATGGTGCAAAGTTAGATATTCATTTTTGTACGGTACCGTACTCTTTTTCTTACCTCCATATCACACCATATTCTTCTTGTATGAATTTGAAAATAATTTTTATTTTACTTTTATGTCGTTTTACAACTAAATTATGAACGCAAATAAGATAGTCTGTCAAAAGATTTTTAAACCAGATATCATAAAACTGTTTAACTTAAATCAAGATGGTGGTGACTTTACACGCAGGGGTTTATATTTTACAAACAATATTGTTTTGGACATTGGTAGTTGGTTCTGTTTGAAATTGTTGCCTACCGAATCGTACCTGTTTTTGTACTGGTACGAAATTTAGTGAGATAAATGAAAAATATTGATGGGACTTATTTTCGTACAAGTACGGAGTTTGGTACGGCATACGACAAAAAATAATGTCAGTTCGTACTGTAGTATCAGTCCTGGGTCATGGTTAAATTATTTGCCACTTCGTTGCCTCCTTTCAGTTAAACGTCTTAAGACACTCAGTGATACATCAAGACTATTAGGACTATTCTAAAGCCCGTACCTACAGAGCCTCAAAATATTGCGCTAGTTTTATATCATATCTCAGCCCTGTGCTCATACACTATCTGATCTTATTTTGAATTGATTTCAATGGAGTGAGGTTTTGGAATGAAGTTTCAGGAATTTCCGAAAAAGTGAAGGCTAATGCAGTGATGATTTTTTAGCCAACACAACCAGCACTTAGATCTCCTATGAAAAGTGAAAATCCACGTTTGCGTGTATAAATATGTCAATCTTATTTAGGAGGGGCGCTTCAGCAACCTGTGAAACAGAATCCAGAACCACAAGTCGTTCAACATGAGAATCCAAAGGCTCAAAATCAAGCCACTGCAAGTCAAGGTAATTATATTCTGATGACCAATAGGATGAGATATCATTTATAACCAACGGGAGGGAAAAGCCGAGAGAATACAGCTTAACCATATGGCGAACCACGACCTCTCGGGCTGATACCAGTTGGGGTGAAGGTTTTTGGTTTATCGTATTTCTAATTTTTTCTGTGCATGGACCTGGTTGGTGGACGAAGCTGCAAGCAGCACTTACGTGAACCACCGTGCATTGACGGGGATTCAAAACCCACGATAATTGAGGAATTGTAACTCATTCTATCCTCAATTCCTCAACAGATTGATCTAACAAGGCACCCTTAATTTTTAAAACTTCATTAACCAAAGTATGTCGCCTTACTCGGTGGTGTATGACATGGACATCACATATACGAAATTGGCTAGATTAATTGGTTGTCAATCAATTCAATGGCATGACGTCCGGCATTCGGGTAACGCAACGTAATTTTAGTGTCAGCCACATATCAGGGGTGCCCGATTAGCTCCGAAAATTTTCCGAGCCTCTGGTGATTAGGCAAGAGGTCATGGGACTATCACCTCTATACATGCCAGTGTCATGTTATGTTAAGCATGCATGGGCATTGCACCATTTGATCGCTCAACCAAGGCGTGATACATTTATGGCTCATTCTTGATGTTAGGTAGAAGCCTCCTCATCAATCTTCTACACGACAAGGTAATTATATTTACAAACATTAGACATATCCCCAGGTAAACTCTCTGAACTTTATTGTTGTGGTTCAGTCAATGTTGAGATATTTCCCACATGAAATTAGGGATTTGTTTGCTCTTCCTGCTGTCTGTTGCCAGATTTAACACCTTCCTCTGCCAATGTGTATCAATGTCGTATCCTTGAAAGTAGCAACTCTGAACAAGATTATGTTTAATTTCGTTCAATCCAACTGGTTTACTTCAAAAGTAACGATTTTCAAATAGTTTAGTTCAGTTTAGTACCATATATCTGATTATCATAAAATTTTCCGTATTGAAACCGACTCATCCTAACCGGGGTGACAATGCCAGATGCTTGCAGCATTGGCGCCCCCTAGTTAGGAGGAGACTATTCTGCCAGTTTTAATTTTGATGACTTTTTTTGCTTTAACATGTATTTTCTGTTTTCTACACATTTTCTGTTTTTTACAAGTAAAACTATTAATTGCGGTCACAGTTAGTTCAATCATCATCGAGTTGTAATAAATGAGAAATTATCATCCATCTGAGCATTTTTCACTCTTCCATCTTGCACAGTTTCTTAATGGTACTCAAAATTCCTGCACATCACCCTCACCTTGTGATTTCTTACTACTGTCTTTTGATATTTCTGAATTTTTTTTTCACAGACCAGCCAACCTCTAGGTCTTCTCCACGTTCCTCGCCTCCAGCGAAACCACGTGGACCTGCTTCTGAGAAAAGAGAGGATTCAGGTAGGAATGTAGGATAGAATGAATCATGTGACAAGGATGAAATTTACTAATGATACTTTGCTTTGTCCAAACTTTCAAATGTTCCAATAATTTCTATTTCCTGTCACATTTACCAAGCTTTCAGGAATATTTTCAGTCCACTATTAGCTGAGGGTTTGGTCCTAGTTATTATAATTTTTTTTTGAAAGTTTACTTTAACCAATGTCGTAAACAAGCCCCAAAAGCAGTGAAGCCTGAAAATCCTCGACATTGGACTGTCCGACTCGCTGTCGGAAAAGTAAATTGTCTGTTTTATACAACGAAAATGTAAACATTGTTTTGCAAAATATGACTAAATTTAATTTGTAAAACTTTTCTTATGAACATTTTCGCCCAAGGCGTTCAAAACGGTAGCGATTTTTCATAATTCTTCCAGCGACTGCACCCGAAGTAAAAAACAATCTTTATAGAACTGAACCAAAAAGTGTAGTGAGTGCTATATCTACCCCGGGCAATGGCAAAATCATCTGTTGGTTAATTTACAAAGGATTTTGCTAATTTGTTTCATTGTTTTGAAAGGGAGATTTACACACCAGGAACACAACATGCGAAATCAGTATCACCTGGGTCCCTTCATGCTATAAAATATTCTGAGTGCGTTGCCGAACCTCTGATTGTGGCTGAAACAACCAAAGCTAATTATGCTAGAATGTGATAATATTTTTGACAGTGGGTTTTTAGGTGTGATACTATCGATAGTTGTGCGTATCCGACCCCCATAAATGAGTAAAAATTTTGATAATATCACTATGAACCGATACTTTTTTTTGAGCCTTGCGTGATTTGTATTTATTTTCATCAACATCCCCTACTCAATATCGGAGATCTTCCAGTGCCGCTTTTGATCGGCATTTATTGTATTTTAATATGATTCTATCAGTGGCTGAGTATTGAAGTATGATTTAATTAATCACAAAACTAGACTAATTGACATAAATTCCTATCTGACTCCTATCTATCATATCTACTACATTTCTAATGGTTTATGTTATACAGGTTCTGCATCATATTCAATGGCCGGCGATGGTGCGAAAATTAACCTGGCTGTGAAAAATACCGATATATCAGTTTTATCAAATAAAGGTGAGTATCATTATTGTTCATCTACCGAGTTTTTGTTGAATCATGAGGTTGATAGGGGGGAGGGTAGTGCATCCTCACATGATTCCACCTTCGGAAAAAAGTTTGCCTCCAAGATTCGGGTCTCATGAAGTTCAGTACGATATATCCGATTATCATAAAAATTTTCTGCATTGGAAGCGACTCATCCTAACTCTGGAGACAATTCCAGATGCTTACAGCATTGGTGCCCTCTGGTGAGGATGAGAATATTCTGCCAGTTTTAATTTTGATGACATTTGGGAATATGTTGCTAAACTTCACTAGACCCAAGATCCTTTTGTGTGCCCTTCTGTTTTTTACGATTTGCTTTAACACTGATTTTCTGTTTTCTACACGTTTTACACCTCCCAAAAATATCTATTATAATATTATTTATCCTGAAATTCGAGATTGTCAGCTACTTGTGTGAATGTAGGAAGTGTTGTATGTAGTGTATTCTTTGATGTTATAAGTTGGGCATCAATGTAAAGCAGTATCAGCAGGCTCATCTCAAGCCAAGGCTTTGGACACAAAATCCCAGTCAAAAACCGGCAAAAAATAGTATGCTTTTAGGCATTTACAATTTCAGTGCGATTTGAACATTTATTAGACTATTCTGTTGAATAATTCAAAATCTTTGAGGTTTTTAAAAAGAATTCATTTTTAATTTGAAAATTTACCAAAAGGCTGCATTTTGAATCTGGAGAGAGGAAATTGTTGCATCTTCTAACCCACACATATCTGAGGTTGTTACCCGTGCTACCACTCACAAAAGCATTTTGTGTGGTATTTTTTAATGGGTTTATGTATGGACATTGCAAAATTGGGTAAAATCAACTGTGAAAATGTTTTTTTTCAAGCCACATTATATTGAACATCCTACTTCTTTCAATTGCAAAACCCAATCGGCAGGAAATTATAGTTGTTATGATAAATACGGGTCGGTAGCACGAGAAACAATTTGCATGAGGTATTCTTGTTTAAAAATTGTTTTTGTGGTTCGTTCAGACCTGCCTTTACGTACTGTGAGCTCCACTATCAACTGTCATTGTGAACTTCCGTAACTTCCGTACTAACTTCATAGAATAAGCATCGAATATATATTGATATCTGTAGATACCTATTATAACACTTTCCAAACATTTGCATTGCAGGAGATGCTGCTTTATTGAGAAGTGGTAAAGGTTCAAGTAACGAAGCAAATATAAGAGACTCAAAAATCAATATCGAATCTCAAGGTGGGTGAGAATATTTTCTCTTGATCACTAGTAATAATATGTTTTCACCATGTGATTGGTGGAAGAACCTGTTAATAGAAGTTACATGGACCAGCCTGTCCTTTTATGCATCATGATCACCACATGGATTTAAACCTATGCCACCTGCACAGGAGTACTTCCTACCTAATTTTAAATGCACCATTATGAAAAGTGTCCATCTAGAATAACCATACATGACCATTGTTCTTGTTATAGAATTTTTATTTTGCTTATATGATTTATTTTTAACAGCCCCACTCGAGATTTTGGAATTCAAACAAAAATGTTATCAAAATAAGCAAAATTTTCTAGTGCCTCTGGCGCACAATTATGTAATATGCATGGTTTTATTGTTCTGACCCCAAAATGGTGTTTTTTCTCAAGAAAATGACCAAAATGTTTCGCTCGTCTTAGTCGTACATATGCAAGTGCTTTTATACTATTCAGTAATCTCTGTGTTTTAGTATTTGCCATAGAATTAGATAGTGTCAAGATCCCCTAGGCCTTGAAGGCTAGGCTCAAAGCGCGAAGTGTGGGAGTTGAATCATGCACAAGCAATAATAGGGTGTGGCACTCAATTTCTTTCTCTTCAGTGAATATTTATTTTTATATATCCGGGCAGACGCAGATTTTGGGCACCACATCGCATATTTACTGGCGACATGAAATATTAAATCTTGATTAACAAAATGTTAGTGGACGGCCTATACAATATCTTTGGCATTTTTTTTATCGATTTTCATCATTTTCATGGCAAAAACAGCATAAAAGCCATACTAGTTATTATCGCAGATTTTGAAAATATTTTTCAATTTCACGCTTGCACCACTGGGGGGTAGAAACAAAATCGTCAGCAAAAACCTTTCTTGGAAATCGTTCTACTTTTGTGAGACTTGGTACTTGTAATGGGAAGAGTTGGAATATCTTAACCATTGTGATCACAAAAACCATGGCTATATTTGGTCATCAACCAGGAAATGAATAAATGAGAGATCGTATTGCTCAATGCCCGACCATGTCACCAATGAATGTGTCTTTCAGCATGGCAGCAGCTCAAACACATATGGAATTCAAAACCATGGTGGGTATTGATTACATACCCGGGAAGGTTTACGGACAGACCACAGCAAATGATACAAAACCCATGAAATATTATGTGTATTTAATATGAGATTTAAATATTTTGTTTAGCGACAGCGTCCCTTGTACCTGGAGGTCAAGCTCATTTTCATGGACAAGTCAAGATTATTAATAAAGGACCAGATAACGGTATGATTTCATTCTATTCCAAATAACCTGTGAACTTCGATCAGAAAATATATATTCTGATAAGCCGTAATTATTGGTTATAAGAACCACCCTGTGCCGCCTCTGACAATACTTTCTGAACATAATAGCCCTGCAGTAGATTCAAACATGTGTAATATTACTTGTAGCTCCTGGAAGCTATTCCCTGCCTGATTCTCAAACACAGTATATAATGGGTTAAGCATGACAATTTGTATCTCAGCCTGGCACAATCCTGTTTGGCTTCGGATGTCTAAGGAATTAAGGCAATTCCCCTTCGGATAGTGAATAATGGAGAAATGCGGGTTTTATTTGGTGTAACACTGCCTCCATCACATGATTTCAACGGTGCATCCACATCTGGTACCACATCTTTTAGTAGCTCTCTGCTTTTGAGTGGCCGTTTGTTGGTTCCTTTCAGGCACTGCTTCTGTCCTTTCTCAGAGTGAATTTTAATAAAAAAATACCTCTTAGTGTAAAAGTTTTTAGATTGCAATGAAATTTCTATGTTTACAATAAATGTTGATTTTGACGAATTGTTCAAAACGTATTAATCTTACTGCTATGCTTGTCTGTTCATTACTATTCATATCATCAACATCGCCACTGGTACTGGCCGTACATGATTTTGTATGGTCTAAAGTTCACCTTTCTCGAATGAAGTGTGACCAATAAAGACTGAATATAAGATTTAGCTGACATTACGTTTCCTCTCAAAATAAAGTATAATTACGCTGTTGTGACACGAGTCACTTAACACACAAATCTACCTTTTCCGTCTCACAGAAACAACAAAGCAAACATTTTAAGAGAAGATAAATGCCAAATTTACACAAACTAAAATAATACACTGGATAGGAAACGTCTGATCATAGTACTCACTTTCAAAATGTTAGGAGACGCCACTAAAAATTTGCCTTGTAACGCATGATCTATCGATCCACCGCGCTTCAGGGGCTGGGAGACGTTGACGGCTCTATATCTATCTCAATTTGTTTTAACATAATAAATTTAAGAGTATATTTCTCCTGTTTTCAACGAACTCCTAGGAACGTTACTGTTAATAATTCTGTTCATGTGCTTTACGATATCAATTCAGAACAACGACCAAAACCCGGCAAAAAAAGGAAGAAGAAGAAAGCAAAGTCCTCAAAAAAAAAGAGAAAACGAACACCTGGTAAATATTTTCCTCACTTCAGAGGGAAACCTTAGTAATGTTGTCTCGTTTTATCACTTGGTTATGTTTTCTGTTTGATAAAAATGTTTTTGTGAGATAAGTTTCATCTAGAGCGCAGATGTACTGAATAAACTATACAATTTATTTAAGATATTTTGAATAAGTCACCCAGGCGAAGAACCTACGCCACCTGCACAGAGTACTTGACTCTAAAATATTTCCTGCTTAATTTTAAATGCAACTGATATTGTGCTATGACTTACGCAAAGCACACCTCTATAGAAAGTGTCCATCTAGAATAGCCATACATGACCATTGTTCTCGTTATAGAATATTTATTTTGCATATTTGATTTGTTTTTAACAGTCCCACTCGAGATTTTGCAATTTATACAAAGATGGTAGATGGTTTTACCTTTGTCCAGGGTAGATACCACTCACTGAACTTTACCATGGTGGTTCAGTTTTGAGTGGCCGTTTGTTGGTTCCTTTCAGGCACTGCTTCCACCCTTTTTCAGAGTGAATTTTAATAAAAAAATACCTATTAGAGTAAGAGATTTAAGATTTCAACAAAACTTTTATGTTAGCAATAAATGTTGATTTTGACGAATCATTCAAAACCCTTTTATTTGTATTAATCTTCCTGCTATGCTTGTCTGTTCATTACTATTCCTATCATCAACATCGCCACTGGTACGGGCCACACATGATTTTGTATGGTCTAAAGTTCATCTTTCTCGAATGAAGTGTGACCAATAAAGACTGAATATAAGATTTAGCTGACATTACGTTTCCTCTCAAAATAAAGTATAATCAAGCTGTTGTGACTATACACGAGTCATGTGATTATCAGAACATGCGACAATAGCAATCTATGATTTAGGTGTCTCAAATGAAAATGATTGAGGTTTCTGCTTGTATTTTTAATGAAATTACTGATATCTTTACATTTATAATGATGCCAAACATGTCTAGGTTTTTCCAAAATAATTAGTTATAATAATAATATGCATGGACAATTATTGTTTTAAAGCCTTATTCGCATTTATCTAAAAATTTCCATCTCAAGGTAATTTGCGCCGATTATGCCACATTCAAATACTTTAGGAAGATCATTTAAACAATTCATTATTGATAATAAAATCATTTATTTGTGAATCTGACTATCAAACACCTGAATTATTATAGTCTTCGATTTCACAATTGTGAAATTCCGAATTTTTCTTGCTCCCACATTTTAATGGTTTGCCTGGATTTCATTTGACGTGCAGTTCAGATTTTTGAATATATCTGGAACAATTCAACATTGGTAATAAAATAATTTATTTTCATCATAAATTACGCCTAGTAAATACCGAAATATATCTTTCAATAATAATTGTGGAATTTTCCTTGCTTGGTTTATTTGAAGGGTGTATTATTGCTAATGAAGAAAAAATACTTTTTTTATTTGGAAAGCCAACTAGTAAACTTTGAAATGTATTCTTCGATTCTGCACGGTAGAATTTACTTTGCTCTGTGAATTTGTAGAGCAGCGTGTATTTCAAGACATTTTTTATTCCCAACAATTTGTGATGAATTTGCCATTATTAGATTCTTCAGAAAGATATTTCAAACAATTTATCATCGGCAATAAGATAGTTTGTTACATGATCATAATTTATGGCCATGCAAAAGTCTGAGATTGGTATTTATAAATATAAAATGTTATGATAACGATTAAAATTTAGGTCAATAATTTCAGTTTTATCTTTTCTCCAAGGAGTTTTTTCTGAGCAATTTATGCAATCATCAAAATGGATGCAATCGACTATGGCTTTTAATATTTTTTATGGCCATTTCTTAGAGTGGATCACCCTGCCCTGTAACAGCGGCCACTCATAGACGGACACATGGTTACAATTGCTAGAAAGATATGATCTTTTCCTGTTCGGCTTAGCCTACCCAAGTTATTACACCCTGGGTTGAGTGGTGGGCATGGATAAGCGAGCCAGACTCGCCGGGGCTCGAACGGTGTTGTTCGTAGCAAAAAGGAATAATTGTGTAAAATAGGGTCGTTGATAGAACGTTGCCTGTTATAACATTAAATTTGTAGTAATAATAATAGGGGAAATATCCACAGTACGCATTTGAAAATGATCACCTACGCTCAAAAACTTTGCTGCACACTGGCAAAGGTATTTCACACATTTCATTGAGATACAAAAATATATTCTTCGCTTTAAACATTTTGGAATAAATTGAATTGATTTCATCCGAAAATTCGGTCAATTTTTTATGTCTTATTCAAAACGTCATTTCAGTATAAGCCTCTCGGCAGGCACCTAGGTTCTGTATTGTGTCAAGTGAAGAATACTTTGTGGCTTCTTCTTGTTGGGGCAACTAACTGCCACCGATCTGGGTTTGCTTTACACTGCAATCTGACAAACTTTAACATGTCGATTTGCTTTGATCCAGGTGATTCATCAAGATCTGATGATGTCGAGTATTATCCTGCGGTTTATAGAAGAAAAGAGCCAAAAGGTTTGTTGTTTCATATTTCCATAGTAAAGCATTAATTTGAACAATCTTATTAAATAAAAAGATGTTCGTGGTTCAAAAAAATGTCAATTGAAAGTTTTGAAGTGGAGCCGGGCGGCAGTTCGAAATTTTCAGTTTCAAGCAAAATCTGGCAACAGTAAAAATCTTCATTTTTTTAATTTTTGGTTATTTTCAACTATTTTGGCTAATTTGTACATAAATAAATAGAATTTGATGTAAAAGAAATAAAAATTCATGTTTCGGTGCAATATTGAGAGTTCCAGGATATCCAATATTGTAGGATCTGGGAAAAATCTCAATTTTTGTTAAAATATGACTAAATCATTTCCAATCCGATCACGTCCAATCCAATCCTCACCTCCAAGACTAGTTAGCATAATGTTCAAGCCTGACTTATTGTAGGGTACTGAAATATGGTAATGAATAAAGGTTTTCAAAATAGGGATTTGAGATGATATTCAGTCATTTTTTAACGAAAATTGGGATTTTTCCAGAAATCTTTAATATTGGACATCGTAAAACTCTTAATATTGTACTGAAACATAATTTTTTATTTCTTTTACATCTAATACTATTCATTTCTGTGCAAATTAGCCAAAATAGTTGAAAAAATAGTTTTCCAAATAAATTGCTTCAGCATCTTGCGTCCGTAGCAGTGTTTTCCCAGTATAAGGTTCGACTACAAGTTCATATTTTCCATAAATTATAGCCTCATGTTTCATTTTCTTATGATGTGAGCTATTTTCTTCTGGTGTCTGAGATTCTGCAGTCGATCGTAATATAAGTGACAGCCAATAATCTGCATTGCGCTGGTAATCTAGCTCCGGAGATAATTCTGTCGATTGGTCAGAGTGATGATTCCATATCGAAAATATTGTTACATAATATTCACTCGTTTCTTTTTTCTCGTTTGCCGATCCTGTTACTGTAGAAATAAAAATTTTGATTCAATCAAGTTATTCTGTATCAATAGTTGCTCTGGGTGATCACTCAGTATTGAAAATATTGGTTCATAATATTATGGTTTCCGTCACCTTTTACTCGTTTCTCGCCAATTCTGTAACTGTAGAAATGAGGATTTTGTTTCAATGAACTTGTTTTTAAAATGAGTTTTGTAACTTCAATGCGTCGAATCCTATCATATTGCATATATTGAAAAATACTTGTGCGTCAGGACAAAAATATCATACAGATATGTTTACAAACTCCCGCATTCACTGCTCCAATGCTTGTAGTACCCCTGCTTTCTGGTTGGGTCAGTTTGTGCCCATGCCATGAACGAAACTCTGGGTTAGGGATGCAAGTTTCGGATACTAACTTTTCCAAATCAAATCTCCAATAAAAAATTTTGAATCAAATCTTCCCAACGGTTTTCGGGTACCGTACTATAAATTACGATATTATTAAATTAATATTGATTCAAATCCATTCAAAATTCTAAATCCTTACATCCATCCTACTCTGGACTAAAATCAAAATAAACCTTGTATTTTAAAACAGCGACATTTAATGCAATCAGGGTTGGCCAAATTTGCGCCGATTATGCCACATTCAAATACTTTAGGAAGATCATTTAAACAATACATTATTGATAATAAAATCATTTATTTGTGAATCTGACTATCAAACACCTGAATTATTATAGTCTTCGATTTCACAATTGTGAAATTCCGAATTTTTCTTGCTCCCACATTTTAATGGTTTGCCTGGATTTCATTTGACGTGCAGTTCAGATTTTTGAATATATCTGGAACAATTCAACATTGGTAATAAAATAATTTATTTTCATCATAAATTACGCCTAGTAAATACCGAAATATATCTTTCAATAATAATTGTGGAATTTTCCTTGCTTTGGTTTATTTGAAGGGTGTATTATTGCTAATGAAGAAAAATACTTTTTTTATTTGGAAAGCCAACTAGTAAACTTTGAAATGTATTCTTCGATTCTGCACGGTAGAATTTACTTTGCTCTGTGAATTTGTAGAGCAGCGTGTATTTCAAGACATTTTTTATTCCCAACAATTTGTGATGAATTTGCCATTATTAGATTCTTCAGAAAGATATTTCAAACAATTTAACATCGGCAATAAGATAGTTTATTACATTTGCATAATTTATGGCCATGCAAAAGTCTGAGATTGGTATTTATAAATATAAAATGTTATGATAACGATTAAAATTTAGGTCAATAATTTCAGTTTTATCTTTTCTCCAAGGAGTTTTTTCTGAGCAATTTATGCAATCATCAAAATGGATGCAATCGACTATGGCTTTTAATATTTTTTATGGCCATTTCTTAGAGTGGATCACCCTGCCCTGTAACAGCGGCCACTCATAGACGGACATGGTTACAATTGCTAGAAAGATATGATCTTTTCCTGTTCGGCTTAGCCTACCCAAGTTATTACACCCTGGGTTGAGTGGTGGGCATGGATAAGCGAGCCAGACTCGCCGGGGCTCGAACGGTGTTGTTCGTAGCAAAAAGGAATAATTGTGTAAAATAGGGTCGTTGATAGAACGTTGCCTGTTATAACATTAAATTTGTAGTAATAATAATAGGGGAAATATCCACAGTACGCATTTGAAAATGATCACCTACGCTCAAAAACTTTGCTGCACACTGGCAAAGGTATTTCACACATTTCATTGAGATACAAAAATATATTCTTCGCTTTAAACATTTTGGAATAAATTGAATTGATTTCATCCGAAAATTCGGTCAATTTTTTGTGTCTTATTTAAAACGTCATTTCAGTATAAGCCTCTCGGCAGGCACCTAGGTTCTGTATTGTGTCAAGTGAAGAATACTTTGTGGCTTCTTCTTGTTGGGGCAACTAACTGCCACCGATCTGGGTTTGCTTTACACTGCAATCTGACAAACTTTAACATGTCGATTTGCTTTGATCCAGGTGATTCATCAAGATCTGATGATGTCGAGTATTATCCTGCGGTTTATAGAAGAAAAGAGCCAAAAGGTTTGTTGTTTCATATTTCCATAGTAAAGCATTAATTTGAACAATCTTATTAAATAAAAAGATGTTCGTGGTTCAAAAAAATGTCAATTGAAAGTTTTGAAGTGGAGCCGGGCGGCAGTTCAAAATTTTCAGTTTCAAGCAAAATCTGGCAACAGTAAAATCTTCATTTTTTTAATTTTTGGTTATTTTCAACTATTTTGGCTAATTTGTACATAAATAAATAGAATTTGATGTAAAAGAGATAAAAATTCATGTTTCGGTGCAATATTGAGAGTTCCAGGATATCCAATATTGTAGGATCTGGGAAAAATCTCAATTTTTGTTAAAATATGACTAAATCATTTCCAATCCGATCACGTCCAATCCAATCCTCACCTCCAAGACTAGTTAGCATAATGTTCAAGCCTGACTTATTGTAGGGTACTGAAATATGGTAATGAATAAAGGTTTTCAAAATAGGGATTTGAGATGATATTCAGTCATTTTTTAACGAAAATTGGGATTTTTCCAGAAATCTTTAATATTGGACATCGTAAAACTCTTAATATTGTACTGAAACATAATTTTTTATTTCTTTTACATCTAATACTATTCATTTCTGTGCAAATTAGCCAAAATAGTTGAAAAAACAAAAACCTAGAAAAATTGGAAAATTTTTACTGTTGTCAGATTTCTCTTGAAACTGAAAATCTCAAACCATCGGTACCGCTTAACAACTTTTTCCAATGAGCTAAAACTTTTTGTGTGTCGTTTTCACCCAACCTCTCCTTTTGAGAGGGTTGTAGCTACATTGTTCAAAAATCTCATTTTTTCAAACCTCCCTGTTCCGTACGTAGCCCACTTGAAATATTAGAGAATGAAATATTTACAAGTCGTGTTTTCCAAATAAATTGCTTCAGCATCTTGCGTCAGTAGCAGTGTTTTCCCAGTATAAGGTTCGACTACAAGTTCATATTTTCCATAAATTATAGCCTCATGTTTCATTTTCTTATGATGTGAGCTATTTTCTTCTGGTGTCTGAGATTCTGCAGTCGATCGTAATATAAGTGACAGCCAATAATCTGCATTGCGCTGGTAATCTAGCTCCGGAGATAATTCTGTCGATTGGTCAGAGTGATGATTCCATATCGAAAATATTGTTACATAATATTCACTCGTTTCTTTTTTCTCGTTTGCCGATCCTGTTACTGTAGAAATAAAAATTTTGATTCAATCAAGTTATTCTGTATCAATAGTTGCTCTGGGTGATCACTCAGTATTGAAAATATTGGTTCATAATATTATGGTTTCCGTCACCTTTTACTCGTTTCTCGCCAATTCTGTAACTGTAGAAATGAGGATTTTGTTTCAATGAACTTGTTTTTAAAATGAGTTTTGTAACTTCAATGCGTCGAATCCTATCATATTGCATATATTGAAAAATACTTGTGCGTCAGGACAAAAATATCATACAGATATGTTTACAAACTCCCGCATTCACTGCTCCAATGCTTGTAGTACCCCTGCTTTCTGGTTGGGTCAGTTTGTGCCCATGCCATGAACGAAACTCTGGGTTAGGGATGCAAGTTTCGGATACTAACTTTTCCAAATCAAATCTCCAATAAAAAATTTTGAATCAAATCTTCCCAACGGTTTTCGGGTACCGTACTATAAATTACGATATTATTAAATTAATATTGATTCAAATCCATTCAAAATTCTAAATCCTTACATCCATCCTACTCTGGACTAAAATCAAAATAAACCTTGTATTTTAAAACAGCGACATTTAATGCAATCAGGGTTGGCCAAATTTGCGCCGATTATGCCACATTCAAATACTTTAGGAAGATCATTTAAACAATACATTATTGATAATAAAATCATTTATTTGTGAATCTGACTATCAAACACCTGAATTATTATAGTCTTCGATTTCACAATTGTGAAATTCCGAATTTTTCTTGCTCCCACATTTTAATGGTTTGCCTGGATTTCATTTGACGTGCAGTTCAGATTTTTGAATATATCTGGAACAATTCAACATTGGTAATAAAATAATTTATTTTCATCATAAATTACGCCTAGTAAATACCGAAATATATCTTTCAATAATAATTGTGGAATTTTCCTTGCTTGGTTTATTTGAAGGGTGTATTATTGCTAATGAAGAAAAATACTTTTTTTATTTGGAAAGCCAACTAGTAAACTTTGAAATGTATTCTTCGATTCTGCATGGTAGAATTTACTTTGCTCTGTGAATTTGTAGAGCAGCGTGTATTTCAAGACATTTTTTATTCCCAACAATTTGTGATGAATTTGCCATTATTAGATTCTTCAGAAAGATATTTCAAACAATTTATCATCGGCAATAAGATAGTTTGTTACATGATCATAATTTATGGCCATGCAAAAGTCTGAGATTGGTATTTATAAATATAAAATGTTATGATAACGATTAAAATTTAGGTCAATAATTTCAGTTTTATCTTTTCTCCAAGGAGTTTTTTCTGAGCAATTTATGCAATCATCAAAATGGATGCAATCGACTATGGCTTTTAATATTTTTTATGGCCATTTCTTAGAGTGGATCACCCTGCCCTGTAACAGCGGCCACTCATAGACGGACATGGTTACAATTGCTAGAAAGATATGATCTTTTCCTGTTCGGCTTAGCCTACCCAAGTTATTACACCCTGGGTTGAGTGGTGGGCATGGATAAGCGAGCCAGACTCGCCGGGGCTCGAACGGTGTTGTTCGTAGCAAAAAGGAATAATTGTGTAAAATAGGGTCGTTGATAGAACGTTGCCTGTTATAACATTAAATTTGTAGTAATAATAATAGGGGAAATATCCACAGTACGCATTTGAAAATGATCACCTACGCTCAAAAACTTTGCTGCACACTGGCAAAGGTATTTCACACATTTCATTGAGATACAAAAATATATTCTTCGCTTTAAACATTTTGGAATAAATTGAATTGATTTCATCCGAAAATTCGGTCAATTTTTTGTGTCTTATTTAAAACGTCATTTCAGTATAAGCCTCTCGGCAGGCACCTAGGTTCTGTATTGTGTCAAGTGAAGAATACTTTGTGGCTTCTTCTTGTTGGGGCAACTAACTGCCACCGATCTGGGTTTGCTTTACACTGCAATCTGACAAACTTTAACATGTCGATTTGCTTTGATCCAGGTGATTCATCAAGATCTGATGATGTCGAGTATTATCCTGCGGTTTATAGAAGAAAAGAGCCAAAAGGTTTGTTGTTTCATATTTCCATAGTAAAGCATTAATTTGAACAATCTTATTAAATAAAAAGATGATGTTCGTGGTTCAAAAAAATGTCAATTGAAAGTTTTGAAGTGGAGCCGGGCGGCAGTTCGAAATTTTCAGTTTCAAGCAAAATCTGGCAACAGTAAAATCTTCATTTTTTTAATTTTTGGTTTATTTTCAACTATTTTGGCTAATTTGTACATAAATAAATAGAATTTGATGTAAAAGAGATAAAAATTCATGTTTCGGTGCAATATTGAGAGTTCCAGGATATCCAATATTGTAGGATCTGGGAAAAATCTCAATTTTTGTTAAAATATGACTAAATCATTTCCAATCCGATCACGTCCAATCCAATCCTCACCTCCAAGACTAGTTAGCATAATGTTCAAGCCTGACTTATTGTAGGGTACTGAAATATGGTAATGAATAAAGGTTTTCAAAATAGGGATTTGAGATGATATTCAGTCATTTTTTAACGAAAATTGGGATTTTTCCAGAAATCTTTAATATTGGACATCGTAAAACTCTTAATATTGTACTGAAACATAATTTTTTATTTCTTTTACATCTAATACTATTCATTTCTGTGCAAATTAGCCAAAATAGTTGAAAAAACAAAAACCTAGAAAAATTGGAAAATTTTTACTGTTGTCAGATTTCTCTTGAAACTGAAAATCTCAAACCATCGGTACCGCTTAACAACTTTTTCCAATGAGCTAAAACTTTTTGTGTGTCGTTTTCACCCAACCTCTCCTTTTGAGAGGGTTGTAGCTACATTGTTCAAAAATCTCATTTTTTCAAACCTCCCTGTTCCGTACGTAGCCCACTTGAAATATTAGAGAATGAAATATTTACAAGTCGTGTTTTCCAAATAAATTGCTTCAGCATCTTGCGTCAGTAGCAGTGTTTTCCCAGTATAAGGTTCGACTACAAGTTCATATTTTCCATAAATTATAGCCTCATGTTTCATTTTCTTATGATGTGAGCTATTTTCTTCTGGTGTCTGAGATTCTGCAGTCGATCGTAATATAAGTGACAGCCAATAATCTGCATTGCGCTGGTAATCTAGCTCCGGAGATAATTCTGTCGATTGGTCAGAGTGATGATTCCATATCGAAAATATTGTTACATAATATTCACTCGTTTCTTTTTTCTCGTTTGCCGATCCTGTTACTGTAGAAATAAAAATTTTGATTCAATCAAGTTATTCTGTATCAATAGTTGCTCTGGGTGATCACTCAGTATTGAAAATATTGGTTCATAATATTATTGTTTCCGTCACCTTTTACTCGTTTCTCGCCAATTCTGTAACTGTAGAAATGAGGATTTTGTTTCAATCAACTCGTTTTTAAAATGAGTTTTGTAACTTCAATGCGTCGAATCCTATCATATTGCATATATTGAAAAATACTTGTGCGTCAGGACAAAAATATCATACAGATATGTTTACAAACTCCCGCATTCACTGCTCCAATGCTTGTAGTACCCCTGCTTTCTGGTTGGGTCAGTTTGTGCCCATGCCATGAACGAAACTCTGGGTTAGGGATGCAAGTTTCGGATACTAACTTTTCCAAATCAAATCTCCAATAAAAAATTTTGAATCAAATCTTCCCAACGGTTTTCGGGTACCGTACTATAAATTACGATATTATTAAATTAATATTGATTCAAATCCATTCAAAATTCTAAATCCTTACATCCATCCTACTCTGGACTAAAATCAAAATAAACCTTGTATTTTAAAACAGCGACATTTAATGCAATCAGGGTTGGCCAAAACCGAATATTTTACTGTTTTAAATACATTCTAAAAAAATGATCTCGAATATGAAATATCGAATACATTCTGAATTGAGTCATGGATTTGATGAAAAAACGCATCAAAACTATTTTAAGAAAAAATGTTATTTACGAAATCTAGAAAACCATCAGTATAGGTCATAATTTCTGTTGTTTCACGAAACAATATCAATTCAAAAAACTAAACTTGATTTTTCTGAATAATTTGTGCTGATTTATTCAAAAATGCAGCAAATTTTTGTAACTATTTTTCTAAAATCAAATTTTACTACCCATATCAAATATGTTGATTTACGAATGTTCGATTCATTTTGGACATCCCTGAATGCTATTTGTAGCCAGCACTAATTTTTGCACGAAGACAGCAGGAATTTAAGACTCTTGTATTTCATTCTCAGGTACACAAAGGATGTCAATACAAGGTGAGAAGTTTTATTTAGAAATTCATTCACATTTTTACACAATGCCTGGAAGAAACCAACTAACGGCCACTTGTATGGCAAATATATACTACAAAACGTAGTACTAGCAGCTGCAATATTAAGTGAAAAACACAACAAGCATTACTATCTAGAGAGAGTCTTGCTTCACACTTTATTTTTGTTCATTCAATTTATTTCTGTGAAGTTTCATCTGACCAAAGTCAAATTTTAAACAAATCCGGCAAAGCGTTACAGAAATAAAAGCCATGATGGTTATAGTTGACTAGCGGTAAGTGGAGATGGGCGATTAATGAGATTTTGGTAATCGACAATTGTACAAATAATCGATGGTATTCATCGGTGATAATCGTACGATTATTCATTTCTAAAACGTAGAAATCTTTGCCTATAATCAGGTTTGAGTGGTGATTAGCGTCCTTTTTCCTCGCTTTAAAAATGAGACGTCTGGGACGAAAATAAAGAAAATAACTATATAAATGCCAAGTGCATGAATTACAGATTGCAAAGCTTGTCTTTTTAAAAGCACACTCGCTTTTGACACACAAAACACTTGTCAAAATCGAGCGACATAACTGTATTATGTATCCGACGATCTCACAATCACGCATTTGCGTCCTTGTGGACAGACAATTGATTAATTACCAAGTCACGAGGTAAATTGAGCAAATTCTAAAATAAAAGCTAAAATATGAATCGCAGGTCGCAAAGTCTGTTTTCTTAAAAGCATACTCGCTTTGTACGTCCTTAATAACTTGCCAAAATAGAGAGATGTGGCCGCTTATGTAACCGACGCTCTCACACCCTAACGTATTTCACGTGTGTCGTAAGAGGCGACTAAAAGGAAGCAAAAAAGTAGTAGATGGTTTTACCATCGCCCAGGGCAGATACCACCCACTGCACTCTACCATGGTGGGTCAGTTCCGTTTGGGATGTTTCCCGTTTAGAGTGCAGTTGCTGGTCTTTCAGTAGGTCTTTGCTACTGAGTGGCCGTTACTTGGTTCCTTAGGGAGCTGCTTCCAGCCTTGCTTATGGGGAATTTCAATAAAAAAAAAGTCTATTTAAATAATCTTGTCATTTTATTGTGATATCCTATCGCGGATTTGAAAAAAATACGCTATTCACATTGACTATGTGTAGTCCACGCTTGGGGGGCACTTTTAAACATATGATTATTCAGTTGCATTTTTGGGCCACATTTGGGTTATTATGTAGCACGAGATATGCCAGCATGTACGGATAATAGAGCTGGGCGACATATCAGTAGGACGGAAAATACCGGTATTGAGTTTTCCAAAGTACCGTTTCGTGTTAATCTGCGCAATGTCGGTTTGCCATGATACCGGTATTTCCCTACATACCGCCTAAAATGGTTAAAAGTTGATGCATTATCGCATCGAGTAATGAAAAAAAAATTATCTTATTATGATTATCTCGTCCACCTCTACCAATAAGCTATAAACGAAGTCATAAATAGTGTGACTCTGAGTGGAGAATCATCCTGATCTGGACCCTATACCAACGGGCGAAGTAGAACTGGTTAAAATAACTTTGAGGAAAACATGATATTTTGGTCTAGCCTACCGCACATGGTCTTGAATGGGAGTGTGGGGGGGGGCATGATTTAGCCGGACATGACGGGATTCGAACCCAGGAACTTAAACCCCTAGAATGATAGCCACTAGGAGGACATCGATAGGCAATGAATTTTATGCAGTTGCAAATTTTGAATGTTTCTGATATGATGGGAACGAGCAATCCCCTCTCCCTTTTCAAACTCTTAGATGGGGCCATGTCAAGACGTTTGTTTGTTTTCTACAGATATCAATTCCAGTCCACATGCAAAGAAGTTCGTAAATTATCACAATAAAAAAAGTTGGAAAAAAACAAACGTTCAAATCACAGAGAGTTACAAGGACCAAAAGCTCAACGAACCAACATTCGAAGTCAACCCTCAACTAAGGAAAGTAGAGCATTTCTACAGTGGTGAGATGGCGCCCGATACTACGGAGTATAAGAAGGAAGCAGGATTCGCTTACACAGCGGAAGAAAAGAACCTTGGTAAAGTTATAACTCCTGGTGAAGTTGTCGAGCAGTTGAGTAAGCCTGATTGCAGATACATGGCAATAATTGGGCAGGCTGGAAGCGGTAAAACAACAATCACGAAACGTCTAACGAGACGCATTATCGCAGATAACAGATTAGTCGATGAAGCGGGTACTCTGTCATCATCTCACATTCACAATCCTAAGTTCAAGTTCGTCCATCACATAAACATCAAAGATCTTCCCTTCTGCAAAGCAAACCGTTCAAAGGAAGCAATAGATCCATGCACTTTGCTCTTTGGGAACACTGGGCTGACACCACAAGAAATGAAAGAAGGATATAAATGGGTTCAACAGAATCAAGCAGTATTGGCGTTTGCTCTGGATGGTTTGGATCAGGCTCCTTGGAATCTACGAGGAAAATACAACATGATGGGATATTATGATAAATCAAGCACAGCTACAATTATATACAACCTAATCAAAGGCAATCTCTTTCCCGATGCAACAATTCTTATTTCCTCACGTGAGCACAGCATCGCATCTCTTCCTTATGAATTGCGGCCTAAATACATAGTTTCACTGGCTGGTCTTGTTCCGGAAGATATCGAGAAACTATTTATTGCAGTTTTAGGTGAAACCGGAGAAGAATCGTGGAGGAAGTTGACAGTCCAATCACCTGCACTCATTCCATTCTCTTCTGTTCCAATATTCCTGATTTTCAACGCAATCGTTCACAAATTCAACCCTGAGAATCCACCTGATACAATGACAGGAGTGATGATTCAGATACTCAACATCTTCATGCGATCAGATCACACTAAGGAGCAATCACGGATACAAGAAATTCTTCCCAAGTTGATGGAAATGGCATTCAAAGGAACTAAAGAAAACAGAGTCGTTTTCAACGTTAATGATTTGCGCGAAGTTGGGCTCCAACCAGATGATGTCCGTGATATTACCATAGAAATACCTGGGAACAATATGCCGAGTCAGCGTCTTTTGGATGTTGACATCCTCACGATTTTTAATCATCAAATTTTACAAGAAATTTTATGTTCTTTTTACATTGGCAACATGAGTCTTCCAACCTTCCGTTCATTCATAACTGAAGAGATGCACATTGATCACTGGAGTGTGGTTCTTCGTTTTCTATGTGGAATCGCGTTGAATCAAAGTATCGATGCAAAACTAATCAAGGACATATCAAAGCCAACTTATTCTACAAATACAAAAGAAGACGAAAAGAAGAAAAAACTTTTGCGACAAACTCTTACAACAATGTTTAATCAAAGCAAACAAACTTATCAACAGTTGGAATTGTTCGGAGCATTGTACGAAGCCAATGATGATGAACTCATTCGATCTCTTGTTCGAAGAATCATCATGAATAGCACGCCTCTCTCAGCAGCAGGAATGTACGCGATATCGTCAGTTATGCGACGATGTGATCAAATAGGACAAGTTATGCTCAATGACTGTGGTCTCAACTCTGAACTGATGCGAATCATGACTTCAAACTTGGAAGATTCTTGTTTGAAAGTGAGATATTAAATTATAAGACGTATGCCTTGACAGCGGCGTTATTGTTGTTACAGTTGTTATAGAGTGCAGTGAGCGATATATGCCCTGGGCGATGGTATCAATATTTCTTATAACAAACATTTCATACTGAACCGCTGTTGTAGAGTGCAGTGAGTAGTATCTGTCCTGGGCAAAGCTACCACTATTTGTATCAATAGATGGATAATTGTTCCATTGTAATCATATTGAAATTGATTCTAAATTAGTATATGCTCTGGGCAATGGCAACATTATTTACTGTGAGAAATACATTTTATACTGAATCGCTGTAGTAGAGTGCAGTTCTTAGTATATGCCCTGGGCTTAACCACTATTCACTACCAGACAACATTTTATACTGAACCGCTTTAGTAGAGTGAAGTGAGTTTTGTAGTATCTGCTCTGGGCAGTGTTGTCACTATTTACCGTCTGAAAACAATTTATGCTGAACCGTTGTAGTAGGGTGCAGTCAGTAGATCTGTCCTGGATATTGTCACAAAAATCAATAGAGAAACAAGAAAACCTTTCAATGTCTTGTTGAAATATTATTAAAGTATAATTAGATAAATAAAGCAATGGTTATGATGAAACCACTACTATAGGAAGTAATTTAATACATTTGTTCTTGTCGATTCACTGATCTTATTCATTTCAGTTGGATGAACTAAATGTCAGCAGCAACAAAAACCTCGGCACAGCATCTGGTTGCGGTGAACTTGGATCAGTTGTTTCACAATGTCAGGTGCAGAAACTTAATGCTGGGGAATGTGATATAACAATAGATGGAATCAAAGCTCTCAAAGAAAAAACTCGCAATGCAAAGGTGAGAACTTAACGATGATGAAATATATCAAAGTACCTATCTTTGATACTTTTATACCTTATTCTGCCTGTAGGGGATGTAGCAAATCATTAAAATAGATTCTAAATTGGTATATGCTCTGGGCAATGGCACCATTGTTTCCTCTGAGAAATACATTTTATACTGAACCGCTGTAGTAGAGTGCAGTTCATAGTATATGCCCTGGGCATAACCACTATTTATTGCCAGACAACATTTCATACTGAACCGTTGAAATAGAGTGCAGTGAGTGGTATATGCCCTGGGCAATATTCCCACTATTCATTTGAAAAAATTATCATACTGAACCACTGTAGTAGAGTGAAGTGAGTTCAGTAGTATCTGCCCTGGGCAGTGTTGTCACTATTTACCGTCTGAAAACATTTTATACTAAACCGTTGTAGTAGGGTGCAGTTAGTAGTATCTGCCCTGGATAATGACACAAAAATTAATAGAGAAACAAGAAAACACTTCCATGCCGTGTTGAAATAATATTAAAGTATAATTAGATAAATAAAACAATGGTTGTGATGAAACCACTACTATAGGAAGTAATTTAATACATTTGTTCTTGTCGATTCAACTGTTCTTATTCATTTCAGTTGGATGAACTAAATGTCTACGGCAGCAAGAGCCTCGGCTCAGCATCTGGTTGTGGTGAACTTGGATCAGTTGTTTCACAATGTCAGGTGAAGAAACTTAATGCTGAGGGATGTGATATAAAAATAGATGGAATCAAAGCTCTCAAAGAAAACACTCGCAATGCAAAGGTGAGAACCAAACGATGATGAAATATATCAAAGTACCTATCTCAGATACTTTTATACCTTATTCTGCCTGTAGGGGATGTAGCAAATCATTCATATTAAAATTGATTCTGAATTGGTATATGCTCTGGGCCATGCTACCATTATTTACCATGAGAAAAACGTGTTATACCAAACCACTGTAGTAGAGTGCAATTTTTAGTATATGCCCTGGGCGATGGTACCAATATTTATTGCCACAGAACATTTCGTACTGAAACGCTTTTGTAGGTACAGTGAGTAGTATCTGCCCTGGACAATGCTACCACTATTTACCGCCAGAAAACATTTTGTACTAAACCACTGTAGTAGAGTGCAGTGAGTGATACATGCCCTGCCCAATATTGCCACTATTTACTGTGAAAAAAATATCATACTGAACCACTGTAGTAGAGTGAAGTGAGTTCAGTAGTATCTGCCCTGGGCAGTGTTGTCACTATTTACCGTCTGAAAACATTTTATACTATCTGCCCTGGACAATGCTACAACTATTTACCGCCAGAAAACATTTTGTACTGAACCACTGTAGTAGAGTGCAGTGAGTGATATATGCCCTGCCCAATATTGCCACTATTTACTGTAAAAAAAATATCACACTGAACCACTGTAGTAGAGTGAAGTGAGTTCAGTAGTATCTGCCCTGGTGTCCAATATTGTCACTATTTACCGTCTGAAAACATTTCATACTAAACCGTTGCAGTAGGGTGCAGTCAGTAGTATCTGCCCTGGATAATGTCACAAAAATTAATAGAGAAACAAGAAAACCTTTTTCATGTCTTTTTGAAATAATATTAAACTATAATTAGATAAATAAAACAATGGTTGTGATGAAACCACCACTATAGGGAGTAATTTAATACATTTGTTCTTGTCGATTCACTGATCTTATTCATTTCAGTTGGATGAACTAAATGTCAGCCGCAACGAGAACCTCGGCACAGCATCTGGTTGCGGTGATCTTGGATCAGTTGTTTCACAATGTCAGGTGAAGAAACTTGATGCTGCGGGATGTGATATAACAATAGATGGAATCAAAGCTCTCAAAGAAAACACTCGCAATGCAAAGGTGAGAACCAAACGATGATGAAATATATCAAAGTACCTAGCTCTGATACTTTTATACCTTATTCTGCCTGTAGGGGATGTAGCAAATCATTCATAATAAATTGATTCCAAAATGGTGTATGCTCTGGGCAATGCTACCATTATTTACTGTGAGAACAACATTTTATACTGAACCTCTGTAGTAGAGTGCAGTCCGTAGTATATGTCCTGGACAATGCTACCACTGTTTATTGCCAGAAAACATATCATACTGAACCGTTGTAATAGAGTGCAGTGAGTGATACATGCCCTGGGCAATGTTGCCACTATTTACCGTCATAAAACATTTCAAACTGAACTGCCGCTGTAGAGTGCAGTGAGTAATATCTCTCCTGGACAATGCTACCGTTATTTGCCACCAGAAACATTTCATACCGAATCGTAGTAGTAGAGAGCAGTGAGTAGTATCTGCCCCGGATAATTTCACAAAAAATAATGGTGAAACAGGTAAACCTTTTTTATGCCGTGTTGAAATAATATTAAAGTACAATTAGATAAATAAAACAATGGTTGTGATGAAACCACTACTATAGGAAGTAATTTAATACATTTGTTCTTGTCGATTCACTGATCTTATTCATTTCAGTTGGATGAACTAAATGTCAGCCG
This sequence comes from Styela plicata, assembly GCA_963675895.2. NCBI lineage: Eukaryota > Metazoa > Chordata > Ascidiacea > Stolidobranchia > Styelidae > Styela > Styela plicata. The sequence continues at coordinate 7,842,791 of OZ023147.1, forward strand.
CAACGAGAACCTCGGCACAGCATCTGGTTGCGGTGAACTTGGATCAGTTGTTTCACAATGTCAGGTGAAGAAACTTAATGCTGATTATTGTGATATAACAATAGATGGAATCAAAGCTTTCAAAATAAACACTTGGAATGCAAAGGTGAGAACCAAATGTAAATTCAACATTCATGAAAAATTTATAGTGAATGTGACTGCATACCGAAGAGTTTGGATAAAATTTTATTTATTTTGATGATATTTTCATGTGTCAGACCAGCAGTAGCCAGAATATCTGTTTGGGTTTTCTTAAATTACATGAAAGATGTTATGTTACCAACCATTATTCTGATCTGTATTTGTGTTATTACCATAACTTTGATGTTGATCGAGATAAAATCGATGTTGAATAATCTCATGTGAACATCAGCGGTGATATCGGTCATCAATGTATTTGTACACAAAACTTCAATATTTGCCAATGAATGTTCAAATATGATGCCCAGATACCTTACTTGATTGCGTGCTAGGCCTATGCTTCGATCTATACCCAGTAATCAGTAAGTTTATTTCTTCCCCCATATACAACAATGATATAAAATCATAAAAAAAGAAATGAGCAAAGTAATATGCAGTGCTGTCCAGAATGGAAGTCGCGAGAACCAATCACTGGTTATCGAGCACAGAAACCCAGTAGCTTTGTCATCCGTAGTTAGTCATACGGTTAAGCTGCATTCTCGGCTTTGCTCTCGCGCAGGATAAAAATATCCCATTTTATCACCCTGAGCAATGAAATCTCTATCCTTTTTTTAGACTCTGCAGTCTAACAAACCAACAAGAAATATTGTTATATATTTGCATTAACATTGTATTCATTGCAGATAAAGGAATTGGACCTGAATTGGAACAAAGTCAGCAAACTCGGAGGAGATGAAGGATTATCTACAATCAGTGAAATCGTTCATCAATGTCAGGTTGAAACATTGATGATGATGGTTTGTGCCTTCAACAAAGATGAGTTAGAAAGATTCAAAGCATCGATTGCTGATACCGGGGTTCACTTCTATGGTTGTTAGACATGGGAATGTAAAAATGAAATTGGCATCCGAAGTTCAATATTAGTATAAATGCTCGCCCACTGTAAGCAGTATTCGCTTAATCAAGATTTAATACCTTCTGTCGGCACTTTCGGTAAATCCACATATCTGCCTACAATATGTGGTGTCAGATTTTGAGGAGGAAAATAAAAAAGGGAATAAATTATTTCCAACCAAAAGTTGCACGCGCAGGTGCGTGAGAATTTCTCAGGCTTTTTTCTTGGAAATATCTACACTACTTCAGTGTCAAAAACAATAAAAAATTTTAGAATTTTGGGGGAGATACATGCCTTTACTAAATTATCATGAATTAGAATGAATATCACTGGTCGATGCCTCGTAAATTAGGATAAATTGACCGATTTTCCCGCCTTCTGGGCGATGTTCAATTTATCTCATTTTTAAGACTCATCAGAATACGTTTTTCAGCTGAAATTGTCTTTTTGATTCGTATTGTGTATATTTTAATTTTATGCAGAGCTTCGTTAATAATTTATGCTCAAAATTTGAGTCGTTGAGAAAATGTTAGGTAAGCACTGGTATTGCTATTGGCCAGTAAAAAATGTGTCAAATATTTTTCCATACTGTGTTTGTGTTGACTGTTTTATGCAGATTGTATATTTATTCATATTATAACTTGAGCGATGGCCTAGTGGTTAACATAACGGATCGCATGTCAGTTCAAAGTCTCTGTTTTGAGCTCCTGCAAGTCCGACTCGTTAACTCATGTTGGCCGCTTAACCCAGGGTGTAATAACTTGGGTAGGTTCAGCACAGCCTGCCCTGTCATAGATGCCACTTACATTGTGCCTTACTGAGAGTTTTTTTTTTATTGAAATTCATTCTGAGTAAGGCGGGAAGCAAAGCCTAGAAGGAACTAACAGCCACTTAATACCTAAGTGGTACTAAATGCACCAGCAACTGCACTCTGGACGGAAAACATTCCAAATGGAACTGAACTGCTGTGTTAAATTGCAGTGAGTGGTATCTGCCCTGGGCGCTGGTAGAACAATCTAAAAATTAAGGTTATCAAAATAATTAACTATAATAAATCACAAAAGTATTCGGATCTAATTGACATCCCTACCTACCAATATTTAACTAAAAAGTCGAATTGCGACTACAAAATGTAGTACCGGCAACTGCACTCCGAGCAGAAAATATCCCAATTGCCACTGAAACGCAATGGTAAGTGGTATCTGCCCTGGACGATTTTCAAACCATATAATCATCAAATAAATGAAGGGGCTTTGTAGTCATCAATGCTCCTGTTTCATAGCAGTATTGGTTATTTCAAAGCTTTTATTTTCTTCGGGTGTCTGGACCGCCTGACATTTATCAGCCTGGTCTGAGGTAGCGAGATTCTGGTTATTCAGCAATGTTGTTGATCTTCTTGTACTTGCACAGTTTCATTACTCTCTGACATTATGTTTTGATCTTCCGTTGAATAATTTATCATTAAATACTTTGTTGTTCTTCGGGTGTCTTTGAAAGCATCTTTTGACGACTGATCATCACTAATTGATTTTATTATTTATTTATTATCCAGTGATTTATTTATATTCATGTGAATAATGTGATCATTATAAAGATCTTCTGGGATATTTTTTTGAGTTATCTCAGTCTTAAAAATCGATCATGTTCCACCTGTTTGCACCAGTTAATCCCACAAACATTTGTTTCGTTCATACTCAAGTAATCAGTTCACAACAACTCCCTGCAAATCCCAAGTTATAACTTACATGAATACGTCGCAACAAACCTAATTTCCAATACACTGCATGAGAGGTCGCGGTTCGCCATACGATGAAGCTTTATTGTCGGCTTTCCTCTCAAAATGAAATTCCATATTGTGTGTGTCTTTCAATTTTTTTTTCTTTATTTTTATTTTCTTTCCTATAATGTTTGAAATGGTTGTTTCTAGTATTTATGTTGAAGTATCAATAATTTCAGTTTCTTCAATATGCCATTATACTATACAACCCAAGTAACATATCATGGGTATTGGGGGAGAAGTTAACTCTGATTTATGTTCATAAACATGTAAGTTTATTAGTGGACAACTTTTAATTAAACCTTTTTTTCTGGCAGTCATACTGTGACCGCTTGTGGCTGAACCGTGGAGGTGGAGGCAAGGGGACATGTGCCGAAAATGGGACACAGTCTCCTAACATTTTGGAATTTTATTAGAAAAATAACGTTTGAAAATCAACCTCTGTTTTTAGCATTTACGTGGAATTGTGATTGTTTATCTCTGAAAATGCTGAATTTAAAAAAAAAATTTGTTTACGATCGGCAGTTTGGCCTGCGCAATTCGATTCGAAGTTAAGAGAATTCCAATCAATCGTGAATCATTCATAGGAACTAGAATTCTCATTTTTAACGACAAAATGCAATCAATTTTGGTCAAGTTTAAGCAAAATCGATTATTATTTCTGAACGAAATTTTAGGGCCTAAAACTGGATAAATAAGTGCAATAACAATTCACATTTGTGATTTCCTACATTTCAAAGCACATAATAGGCCGCTCGGAATTTTTTTGATTGGCAAGAGGGGCCTTGAAACCATGCTCTCCCCCATCATCCTCCCCCCCACCCTTACAAAACGTTATTGTTTCTAATCAAGGTCGGAAGCAACATCCTGAAGTAACCAACTAACTACAACTTGTACAAAGAACTACAGCAAAATGTAGTACCGGCAACTGTACTCAGATAACATCCCAAATAGAACTAGACCACTATAATAAAGTGCAGTGAGTAGGGTATCTGCCCTGGTCGCAATGGTAATGCCAATTATGATGACCTGTATATCTGTTCCTCATACTTTATAGATGAATTAAATAATATTTTTGTGTTTTGTGATGTTTATTTACAAGCGTGATGGAAATAAATAATTTGTCAATTGTATTCGGCTCTTCAGAAGCTTCAGAGGACTAATGAAGACTAAATAGAAACCACAAGAAATTTTTTTTACAAATGGGCAGAATTTGAAAATACCGTTTCAGTATTTTTATTTTAAATATTGCGTACGATACTGAGCATAAATACGCTAGGTCAATTCTAAATCCCCCCCCCAAAAAAAAAAAAAAAATAACAACTTTGTTGAGCCTAAGTCACTGATGAACCGCGTCTTGCCAACGTGATCCGCAACACATAACAAAAGCCTGTTGTTCTAAACGATGTAATTTGCCGACGTTTCGAACGTCTGTTCAGACAAGCTCCATCAGGGCAGTGAATAATGGAATAACAGTCTGTTCTATGTTTTCCCTGAATCAGGGTCACAGAACTTGGTTTTCTATGTGGTTGCGACTACTTCCTAATTAGGAATCTTCTTTTAAAAAGTTCACTCCAAGCAAATAAGGCAGCAGCGTCTAAAAAGATTGACTGACATTCGAAAGATTTCTGGCTGATCCACTTGCAGACCAGTCCACCATTTGCAGTGATTGCTTGTTTCCAAAGTTAAAAACGCCATGTTGATGAGGCCTATGCCAATTATGGGCTGTTGATGGACCACACCTTCGCCGTGCTTTCCACCAACACTCCATATTTGGTCAAAAAAGTTAATGTTGACTTTTTTCGATACCACCAAGTAAAATTACTGTAAAATATCAGTGATTTTGTTGCATTTTTTGTTACCTTGTATTTAATAAAAGATGTTTTAACCGAACTTCTCCGGTTTCGAACATTCTCCCCGATATCGAGTCAGAATTATTTTAAATTTTCAAAAAAAAAAAAAAAAAATTTTTAAAATTCTCTAAAAACTGACCAATCGCAGTACATCTGCGACTGATGCTCGGCAAAGTGATATTTTTCAATGATTTTTTTTAATTAAATCGAACCACATAAAACGAACTTCCGAATCTAACGCGTATCCGAACAGATCCGAATCTTGAATCTAAAAGTGGCATCGATAGATGCGTAGGGGGCCCGTTTAACGCTCATTCGACTGAATCTATCCAAGTACCAGCGTCAGCGCCAGATTATGTGAGGTCCAAAGCGAGCACAAGCTGCTGACTGCGCACACTAGTCTCGGTCCATCTGTGGCGCATGCTTGATGAAACAAAACTTTTGATTGGATTGAAGTTTTTATCATGTATTACTAGAAAACGCACGAAAAATAGCGCCGGAGCCGCGAAAAACCCGTAAATTCAGAGTCTATACAAGCAAAACAAGTGTAATTCGTTATACGCATTCAAAACCTTGAAAAGGGGGCGGGGATTTGAGAATATTATGACGTCGCAATGGGCACCGCAAGCACACAAATTCTCCCTGAAAAATAGCTTTTTTATTGTATCGCGTACCGTAGGGCCACAAAAAAACTTGAGGTTTCGTACGTTTTAAAACCCTAAAATGGTCATTTTGTGTTTGTTTTTTCAATCTGCGATGGGGGTGATGTGGCACCATTCCCCTTCCCCCTCCCAAATACGTCAGTGGCCATTACTCATATTCAGATGAAGATGGTAATACACATTTCCATCGTGTCCAAGGTAAGGTTGGATTCGAATCGATCTGAAGCACAAATTATTGGAATCAATCGGGAATCGTTTGTAGGAACAAAAACTTGCTATATTAAGTGGGTTTTCAATTTAACGACAAAATGGAATCAATTTTGGTCAAATTTGACCGAATTGCGTTTTGTAGTTGAAATACGTAAATTTTTCACCTTAAACATGAAGTATAAATACTTTGCCGTCGAGTATTTTCATTTATTTATTATTTTCATTTATTATTGATTGAAATTATTTATTATTATTGAAAGTGAATCTGAGGCCGAATTAGTGTCAAATATGATCCAACCAACGGCCACTTTATCACAAGGAACTGCTGCGAGACATAGTACCAACAACTACACTCTGAGCGTAAAACATTTCAATTGAACTGCTGTGATGAAGTGCAGTGAGTGGTATCTGCCCTGGTCGACGGTGAAACCATCTACCACTTCTTTGTTTCGTTTTAGTCGCCTCTTACGACACGCAGGAAATACGTTACTAAGGACTATTCTGAAGGCCGAACCTACAGAAACAGAAGTGGGGAATTGAACCACAATAAGTAATATTATCGGTATTGCCTGTTGTTACTGCCCGACTGGATGAGAAGGTTTATTTCGTCAAACATGAGTCACAGATCGGGCTGGGCAAAACCGAATTATTCGGAATTCGAATCTTATTGAAATATTTTTTTTCGAATCGGATCGAATCACTAATTCTTTGTTAATAATAGATATTTCATTTTCCCTATTATAACTCGGCCCCATTGCAAAAATAAAGAAATTTATAGTTTGTAGTGTATTTTCAATCCACGCTAAGAGCAACAATTTTCATATTTCAACGTCGAAATATGATCGATTTTGGTCAAACATGGGCGAAATCGAGTGTATTTTGTCGCAGAGAAAGAAACTTCACTTTATTTAGCAAGTTTTTTGTTCCTATGAACTATCCACGATTGATTCGAATGATTTGTGCTTCGAATCATCGAATCGGATTGCTCAGCCCTAGCACCTGCTTTAGTAAGAGGGCGACCAGGTCGGTACTACCAATAGATTTCAGAATCCCTCGATGCCAACACAACCTCGAAACCCGACGTGACATTTTTGAAATGATGAAATCGACCTCTCGACTCTTCCCGCTGAATCATTACTTGATTTATGACGCCATAAACGACACACAAACATAATAAGTAAACAAAGGTGCGGTCGCTCTAACAACCGCTTGGTTTCACTTAAGACAATGGTAATGTGAGTTTTATTGTCCATACTTGGTCCATCGATAATGCAGTTAAATTAAAACTGAAACATGTATGGGCGGGCGATAATATTCTTCAGAAGTGATTGGCTTCAATTGTAGTGTACACTGTGACAAAAATGCGGTAAAATTAATCGTCATTCCTTTACAGTTAGTTTGCCTGGTTAATTCGAAACGAAACTTAAAATGGACTTTTTCATCCAATTATGGCCTGTTGATGCAATGCGCTATCTGGGATGCGGTTTATCAACGGTCCATACTTGTTATGAATCTCAACTACATGGCGGTTTCAGAAAATTACAATTACTGTGAATGGAAGGTAAATTTACTGTATTTTTATTATAATCTCAACAGGATTACCTTCTGGGAAACAACGCTTTACCAAACGTCCAATGCGCCGCCACACTGTAACAAAAATGCAACAAAATCATTGGTCTTTCACAGTACTTCTACTTGGCGGTATTGGAAAAATTCAAAATAAACTTTTTTGTCAAAGTATAGGCTGTTGGTGGAACGCATCATGAAGGCGCGGCCCATCAACAGCCCATAATTGGTATAAATCTCGTCAACATGGCGTTTTTTAACTTTGGAAATAGGCAATTACTGCGGTCAAAAGTCTATACATGCTATGCTGGAGTTTCACTCCAACTTCGGAAAGGTTTGTATCGTTATCAGCGCTGAAGCCGCTGTTCATATATTTCTGTAGTTCCTGTATGTATAGTCCTGTACATATATGAGTATAATATATATATTTCACGATTATCATACTTATTCCACGTCTCTGTTTCCGGTTTGTTGTTCTTTTCGCATTTACCTTTTTTTTTTATGAATTTAGAGTTTATGTCACACACTGCGTAGCCCTATGCGGTCTTGTGTATCCTGCCTGTCCTTTTATATAAGAATGCATATTTCCTACTATCATTACATGCTAAAAGGCGAAATAACACACACCGGTATATACAAGTCTTATCAACACATCGTTCTACTTCGAACCCTCGTCCTCGCGGGATTCGAACCTGTGTTCTGACGATCAGAGATGCGCAGAGTGCAGTCGCTAGAAACCCATCTTTTAGTAGTACTCTTTGCTGTAAAGAGACAGCAGCTAAAATAGGTGGGGCTAAAACGATGGGTTTTAATCATAACCAACTTAAAGTAGGGATGGGCAAAACCGAATTATTTAGAATTCGAATCTGATTCGAATAATTGATTATGGTCAATGAATAATTAAAAGTAGTTAGAAAAATTAGGTCAAAACTGTTTTATTTTTTTAGAATGAGTCACTGATGGATCGTGCCGGCGAGGCACGGTCCATCTGTGGCTCATGCCTAACAAAATAAAATTCTTGATTAGGAGTGAGAAAGGGAGAGATATCATGTCATCTAAGGTGCGCCGTGACTTTTACTGTTTATTTCGCTTTTACGCATTTTCTTCAGAAATGATAAATTCATTTAACTAATCAGTATAATTTTTTTGCGCGCCTTCGGCACTCGTTTTGTTATAGCCTCGATTGAGAATCGTGCCTCGAAAATCGATTGAAAATCGTGCCGACGAGGCGCGTCCATATTATCCGTCCGTTATCCATATTCGGAGAAATTATTCGAATCAGATTCGAATCCCAAATAATACGTTTTTTCCCAGCCCTAATGACCCATGCGTGCTAAAAGAAGGCAAATAGGTGGTAGACGCTTCTACTATTGCTCAGGGCAGATACTACTCATTGTACTTTACTATGACGGTTCCGTTTGGAGTGTTTTCCACTTATTACAGTAATTTTACTGGTCATTTACAGTTATTGTATATTGCTCACATTCAAAGCCGCCTTGTTCCTGAGGTTTAAGCCAAGTATGTGCCGTTGATGGACCGCATCTGCATTCCAGTGCATTCCACCAACACCACATACTTGGCTGAAAAGTAGATATTCTGTTTTTATTTTAATATCAGAGAGGAAAATTAACTTAAAAAAATGCTTTTTCATTGAAATTTACTCTGAGCGAGACCGGAAACCGTGCCTAAAAGATACTCGGGTTCAAGTCTGGGTTTATCTGCGCCTCGTTATGAAACGTCATAGATGTCGATTAAAATTATTTTATTGAATTTATTTGATAAGAATACGGTGTATTACGAAGGTACGAAAAAAAGATACGGTACGAAATAAATATCAAACTCCGTACCGTTCCGTACTACCAGCCTTGGCCACCAATGAACAGGGTCGGATGGTAACCTGGGATAGATCCTCGTATAGCGGTGTAAAACCGTCAGATTAGACACGGTCCATCAATGGCTCATGTTTGGCAAATATTGGAATGTTTATACACTCATGAAGTGAGTGAATTCATAATTGGAACATGTTGTCATAACTTTTTGTGGCGTGGGGGTAAACTGCGACGTAGTGAATCGTCACCCCCAAAACAAAAAAGCAGTATAGCAAAGAAAACGCAGATAATTGATTGAAGATTCAGGAAAAAACCACAGAATGTCCGCGCGACTGTCTTTTGATGACTAATTTTATGTATTCCATGATATTTTGCCCTTGAATTGAGAATTTTTGCTCTATTTTCAAACAAAGTCGATAATTTCCGGAAAAACATGCAATTTTTAGAAGTAATTTCTTGCCAGCGGGCCTGTTATCAAGTCCTACTTGGAAGCGCAATCGTTCTAATTTGACCCCAAACCTTCCCATCAAGCTTCTAAATACGTCACTGATAACGCGCATTAACTCGATTAGAAATTTGAAGAAGGTGGAGTTGAAATTGAAAAAATCAGTGATCAATTTATGTCTTCATAATTCAGTCTGGAACCTGCACCGTAGATATGCAAACTACTTCAGATATGGAATTGCATGGTCTGAGACTTCCAAGGTCTACTACTTACAACTACCTGTTACTTTTATGTTTTGCTCACCGGTGGGCTGGGCAATTCGATGATTCCGAGCACAGATTATTCGAATCGGCCATAGGAACGAAAACTCGCCTAATATAACCTAGTGGGGTTTTTCATTTTAACGACAAAATGCAATCGATTTTGATCAAATTTGACCACATTATCGCTCTTGGACTGGAGTGTAATTGAATAAACATCGCTTTTAGATCAGTTTAAGCTAATATTTGTAATTCGTAACTGTGAAGTTCTTAATTATTATGAAGGAGACAATAATAGTGATAGTAAAAATGGAATATTTGTTATTTTCTTGGAATCAGCGGTTCGATCCGTTTTGAAAATATATCCGAACTCCAAATGATTCGATTTTACCCAGCCCTACTCACCAGCCAGGCTCTATGATAATGTAAATGTCTAGTTGAAGCCACGGTCTGGTGCAAATGACCAAGTAGTCGTAAGCACCAAAAAATATACATGCATACGTTGCTATACAATTTCGAATGAAACTACGTATTCTAGACGTATGTTCTGCCGTGAGGTTAAATTAACTGTTGTTCAACTCGCTGACTAAAACCAAACAAGGTGTCCAACACAAACGGCCTTGCGGACAAAAAGTAGTTTGGAAACTTGTGGTGCAATTTACTTCGAAATACGGTTTAACATGTCCTAACTGAATTAGAACAACAGCGGAACGTTTTGAAATCGTCAGATAAAAACGCGAGAAATGACAACATTTTTGGAAATAAGGTTGCCAGATAAAAGCGCTAAAATTCACTAAACATTATGACGCTATACTTAAATAACAATTTTTTTTAGCATTTTTTACGTTTTTATCAACCTTATAACGTTCTGCCGTTGTTCTAAGTCACACAAAATATATATTTTTCTATCGTCCCATCGTTTTAAAATTTTGCCTTCGTTAGATTTTCATTATCACCCTATATTTTCAAAAAATTTTGTCATTTCTCGCGGTTTTATCTGGCAACCTCAAACGATTCCGCTGTTGTTGTAATTCAGTTGATACTTTGTAAATTATATTTTTCTTTCACCCCATCGTTTCGAAATGTTGTCTTCGTTAGATTTTTAGGAGTTGAATTTGGCCTCAAATTGAGAAAAAATGGTATTTTTTAACAATTTTCGAGCTTTTATCTGGCAACATTAAAACGTACCTCTGTTATTTTAATTCAGTTACAAAATATATTTTTCTATTGCCTTATCGTACCTAAATTTCCGCTTAAATTTTTCGATTTAATTTTAATTTTCGAAAATTTAACATTTTGGTTATATTCCCTATATCATGTGAACACTAATAAAAATACGTAGGGACTAGATACGATTCTGCCAGTTTCAAAAGCTTCACAGTGGTGGTGCTCGCGTCCCTCATTGATAGATGCATCATTATTGGGTGATATTTTTTACGTCTTTTTGTGATGTTCATTTTCCAGCGTGATGGAAATAAATAGTTTTCAAAATCAGATGCAATTGCACCGTGCTAATTCAGTTGGATTGTAAATTATTGGTAGTATGGGTTGACAAGAAAACTCATTCATTTCAAAATTCAGATAAAATATTATGATAAATGACAAGGCTTCTCCGTATAATTCTGTCGTTTCCCCGATGAATTCTCTAATCGAAAGACATACATGAAAAACTCATTTATTGCTGTAATGTGATTAAAAAGAAAGAAACGAATATCGAAAATACATTAAAATCGAAAACAGAAAGAGCGCAACCGCGGTTTGTTTTGGTATCAAACTCCGGGAACATATTCATCGCCTGAGCTACGAAACGAATGGAAAACAGATAATTGCCCGAACAAGATAGACCAGTTTGTTATGATAGAACTCATTTATGTCCTGTAGGTACGGGCTATGAAACAGTCCTAACGTATTTTCTGCGGGTCGTTAAAGGTGACTAAAAAAAAAAGTGGTAGATGGATTTACCATCGCCAAGAGCAGATACCATGCATTGCACATTATCATGGTGGTTCCATTTGGAATGATTTCTGTTTGAGCGTAATTGTGGATTCACCTTTTAGTAGCTCTTTGCTATTAGGTGGACTTTGATTCCATTCAGGCACTGCTCTCGGCCTTGCTGAGAGTGTCTGAGTAACTAACATTCTATCTGTCTGGATCGTTCAATGCGTCGGGCAAAGAGGTCATTTCGTTCACGTCACCAGTCAAAGATCTCGGTTTTGAGCTTCTAAAATCTAACTCATGATATTTTTCGGTTATAAAAGGTATATTTAACAAATTGTAATTGCACCCCACGGCGCCCAAAAAATATTCGACTTCTGGAATAAAAGTTTAGAATATTATATCTCGACTTCTGGAATAAAAGTTTGAAATATTATATCAAAACTTCGAGGATGGGAAATGTATGTCTTTACAACGATACTGAAAGGACACGTCATCACGACGGTAATTACAGAAATACCTATTGCTTTGGCCTGACCAGCAGCAACCGAAGATGTATCCTACTTAGTAGAAAGAAAGACAAAGCAAAGCAGTAATGAATAAAACAGAGTAGTTAGAACTAGGAAGTTAACATTTGTTTCGTCAATTATAGGTCACTGACAATGGTGGTGGAAGTCTTGGGGAGGGAGACAATACAGTTAAATTCAAATTTTTCAACTACTGCGGTGCTTTTGAACCCCTGGTCGTAATTAAGTCTGATGGGCAGAACCGAATCATTAGGAATTCGTATCTAATTTGGATTGTTTTTGAGGATCGGATCGAATCACTAATTCCCTGAAAATAACAAATATCCCATTTTTATCGTCACTATTATTGTGTCCATTATGATAATTAAGAAATTCATAGTTACAAATCGCAAATATTAGCAAAACAGACTTAAAAGTAATGCATCTTCAACTTAATTTTGACCAAAATCGATCGCATTTGTTGTTAAAAATAAATTCCGCCTCATTTGGCAAGTTTTTGTTCCTACGAACGATTCACGATTGATAAGAAAAATCGGTGCTTCGGATCGCCAAATAGAATTGACCAGCCCTGATCCCGACCCAAAATTGAATCGCCGAGTACTAGACTCTTTTGCACATGTTTCTGACATCCCAATTCCTGCCGAAAGAAATGTTTGGTTCACTGGCAGATCGCGTTGGCAGCAGATTGCTTGATATTATTGAAATTTACATTATAAACAGACCAATCAAAATCAGTTAGGACATTTTTTATCTTGTGGGAGAGGAAAGCTGAGAAAACGGCCAATCACGTGGCAACCACGACTTCTAGTGCTGTTACCAGATCCAACCAGGTATGGTTTTCCTTAAGCGATTGCCAATTTTTCCTGAGCGTGGACAGGGTTGGTGGAGTGAGCTGTAACCATTAGTCACGTGAACCACAGTGCGGCGAGATGTCCAGCAATTTTCTCACATTCAATCAACCCGCACAAGGATCAAACCCATGATATCAGAGATGCATAGCTCGAAGCGTATTCCTAACGCTTTACCGATCGAGCTAACCGCAGAAAGTTTATTTTGTCAAGTATGTTTCACTGATGGATGGTCTAAGCAGTGGATCCATCAGTGTACCATACTTGGCAAAATCTTCCGGTTGGATGTCGATATTTAGTTCCGGAAAATGCAGGGCTGAAATAGACAACTTTTGTTCATAAATGTTTAAACAAGAGTCTCCACTCAGTGTCTGAAAAGGTATATAGATGTGGACAAAGGCTTGTAGTAATTTCTTTCCTTTGTACACTGTAACAAAAATGCAACAAAATCACTGGTCTTTGATAGTAATTTTACCTGGCGGTATCGAAAAAATTCAAAATTGGCTTTTTTGGCCGAATATGGGGTGTTGATGGGGCGCACCACGAAGGTGCGGTCTCATCAACATGACGTTTTTTGTAACTTTGAAAATATGCAATTACTGCAAATGACGAGCAAATTTACTGTACTTTTGTTACAGTGTACTAAAATTAAAAAAATTCATGAGGAACTGAAACAGACAAATATTTGAATCCGCGAATTATCATATATTTGAATAATTTATATTAAAGTTTTTTAAACTGTAAGTACTGCAGGAAATTGAACTGATTTTTATTTTATGGAAAATTCGAAGTAATTGAAATTCCAATTCAAACCTCGTCATCGAAAAAAATAATCGAATAGAAACCAAATCTAAAGTTTCGCAAGCGAACAGAATTCGGGTCGGGAATGTGCGATGGAAACGCGTAGGAGTTCCATTCTTTTACGGTTTTTATTGATGATTAGGAAATAAAATTGACTTTTGTGGCCAATTCGGGCTGTTGATATCGCACACCGTCCAACACATGGTCTGTTACCCGCTCAATCTCATTAACACGACGGTTTCAAATTTCGGAAACATAGAATTACTGCAAAGCAGCGACTGTACTTTTTATTCAGTGTAGTCTTATTTGACAACAGGAGAAACGCGCATTGTAAAACCTCCAACCCCGATCAGCCACGAGTCTTATATGTCCGAATAATAAAATAAGACTCCAAGCAGCACTATCATCTTTCTTCATTTGCATCGATTGTAGCAAACATGAAGTTTTCAAACACAGATGTGTTGACGTAATTCTGAAAGAAAAGAAGAAGTTTGATAGGAAAGTGGTAGGTGGTTTTGTCATCGCCCAGGGCAGAATACTAGAATTATGATGGAAAGTAGCTTCGAGTTTCATTTGATTCCAAATCATGATATAATTTATATAATGATATAATTTAAGTTGTAAAATTTTACGCTGCAAAATAGGCAAAATGTGTCAGCAATTTCCTTCATCTGAAACATTCATCTATTATTATAGCGAATTTAAAATTAACTACAACTATAATGACAACCCAAACTTACCCCGCTCGTCCTCGCATCAATCTTCTCAAAGCGACACATAGTTGGGAAAACGTAAGTCGATCGTGCGGTCGATCCTTCCAACATTGTGACATTAACTTGTATCTGCGGGAAATATGAATGAGTTTTTCAATTCACTCTAAGCAGGGGCGGAAGCAGTGCCAAAAAGAAACCAACAAACAGGTTGGTTATTAGCAAAGAGCTGAGCTGATTTGAATAATTTTTTGAATCGGATCGAATCACTAATTCCCTGTAATAAATATCCCATTTTTACTATTACAACTTGCCTTCTTTGTGAATGAAATTTATAGTTTGTAGTGTATTTTCAATTCACATCAAGAGAAACAATTTTCGTATTTTTGCGACAAAATATAGTCGATTTAGGTCAAATTTGACCAAAATCGATTGTATTTTGTCATAAAAAATTAAAATTCTACTTCATTTAGCAAGTTTTGGTTCCTATGAACGATTCACGATTGATTCGAATAAAATGTGCTTTGAATCGATTCGAATCACCAAATCAAATTGCCCAGCCCTACTCACACTTCACTGTCGCATTTCAACGGTTGATCCATCCTATATCCTTGGGGTAATTTCTCATACAATTCTGCACACGACATCCCGTAATACGGCGTCCCTCCGAGGCTCACTATCTCCCATAGCAGAACACCATATGACCATCTGTAAAGAGATTATTAACCATTTTAAGAAACAGTTGTGAACATAGGATATTTTCAGAATATTTGGGAATTAGCAGAAATCAGAGTAGAAGGAGAACAAAAAATATATTACAACAACCAATTTTTTAAGATGAATGTGTTTTTACGGCAACTCATTATTTGAGTGGATTACCCTGCACAAGGTCCTGTACTTGCAGACATTTTTCACGAACAGGGTTAATGTTTTTAGGAAGATACGATCTTTCCGGTTCAGTCGAGCCTACCAATGTTGTAGTGGGGATGACCAACGAGCCAGACCTGTCGGGGCTCGGAGATCTTCAACCTACAATTAGGGCTGGGCAAAACCGAATCATTTGGAATTCGAATCTGATTCGGATAATTCGGAATCACTGATTCTGTGTAAATATCAAATATCCCATTTTAAGTATTAAAACTTGTCTCCATTATGAGAAGCGAGACATTTATAGTTTATAGTGTATATTCAATTCACACTCTATGTCTAAGAATAACAATTCTCATATTGTAACGACAAAATACAATCGATTTTGGTCAAATTTGACCAAAATCGATTGCATTTTGTCGCTAAAAATAGAAATTTCAGTTCATTTGACAAGTTTTTGATCCCGTGAACGATTCGCAATTGATTGGAATAACTGCGTCTGACAAAAAGAAGATGTAAAAACTGAAGATATATAAACACACCATCGATTGCATGCTGACCTGGGGTATAGTGAATGGTTTAAAATAAGGTTCATTTGAATTAGGCTTTAACTGTCGTTTAGTTGTCATCTGAGGATATCCAAAGCAGCAAAACCTCGGATGTGGCTTAGAACGATGTAACATTAGAACGATAAGTAAACGGGACCTTAAATCTAGACATAGTGGCTCTAATCCCCGGTACAACGTGAAATTTGGCATATATTATGATTTCACTGCAAAATAAATCAAGTTAAGAGCAATCGAAACCGAAATTATTGTTTAATCGAAATTGTAGAATTACTCAGTATTCCAGTGAGGACATCACTAGTTAGCATTCGGTCACACCAAAATCGATAGCATTTTGCCTTTAAATTATGAAAATTGTTGCTTTTAGACAATGCAGTGTGAATTGAAAAAACACTATAAACTATCAATTTCTCGATAACCATGATGGAGACGGTTTGTGATAGTAAAAGTTGGATATTATTCTTACATCCTGAGTACCATGTTGAATTTATGGAGATTCAAACCCGAGATCTCCATCTACGATACCAAGAGCCCGACGACCGTACAAGAGTTTGAAAATCATTTAAAAACTAAATCCCAGCGACACAATCAAACAGGATAGAATAAATCCCCTAACACTGCGTCATTTCTCACCATTTTCTTCTGACAAATCATTGAAGGCATCTTCATAGATAAACTCCCGTCGTACTGTGACCTCATTGGTCATGGATGAGTGACCAAACCCCGCCTCCTCCATGATTCTATCCCGATGACTCTCACGATTCTCTCGATCTTTACTTAGCATTGTCTGGAGAGAAAATATTTTTTTTATTTATTTTCAAACTAAAAAATTACCCATCCAGGGATGCCCAAAACAAATCAAATATTCAAATACATTCGAAAACATTTTTTTGAAATAGTGAAATTCCTGATTATGGATTTATTTTAGAATAGTATGAAATATGTCATTTTTATTGCAGAAATACAGACAGAATCAGCAAAAAAGGTTGTTTTTGCTCTCCAAATAGACATAGTTCTGTGAAGTAAAGGAGATTGAGGACCATAATCCAAACTTTGCCATTAATATTTAGAAGTTTTCAATATTTCATATTCAAAATTGTTTCACAATGTATTCGAAACAGTAAAATATTCGGTTTACCCCCCCTGCGTCCTGGCAGGACAAGGTCACCAAGGTGGGTTCGCACCCAGACTGATCAGTATAGAAATATGTTCTACATTGGATGTGAATTTCCGTTATTCTAAATTATTCTGAGCAAGGTCGGAAGCAGAGCCTAGAAGGAGCCAACTAACGACAATCTTATAGCAAAGAGCTACTACAAGATGTAGTATAAGCAACGGCACTCTAAGCAGAAAACATTTCAAATAGAAACGAACTGCTATGGTAAAGTGCAGTGAGTGGTTTTGTCTGAAAAGGTTAGACTATGACCCAGCAAAAGCTTACGTTAAACTTATATCTCTGTGGAATGAGAACATGATATTTTTGTTTCTAAAAAAAAATTCTCCAAGAAGGTAAAAAGAAATTAGTCTGGCCCCGCTGAGAGTGAATTTCATCAAAAAAAAAAAAAATGGAATGTAAACCAAGCATATATAGCCCAGCATATAGGGGCCCGGTTAGCTCAATCGGTAAAAGTGCTGGGAATACGCTTCGAGCTATCAGACCGTGATGGATGATGATTATAAACGAGAAGTCCGCCTTGCCGGTGCACAGTGGTTTGAAGTAAGCACCATGCACAGGGAAAATGAGAAATATGATAATGCAAAAAAAAAAAACTCCACGTCGATTCGGAACTGGTATCTGCACCATAGAACGTGGCTCGCCATATGATTAAGCTGTATTCTCAGCTTTCCTCTCCCACCGGATAAAAATTAAATCCTATCCATAGATATTTTGAATGAAAGGGAATGGTAAATTATACAAACTTACAGTGAATATAGACACCCTCGTCTCGAATGGTATAACGAAAGGAATATTCATCAACAGAGCAAGTTGTCTGGCCTCGGTCACTGATAGTACGATGTCTTCATCGGATGTGTCTGGGAACATAAAACAATAATAAAGTATCCACAAAGAAAGTTGGTATTTTGATGTGAAATTCCATCAATTAATTTTCTTATTTTTAGGTTTGAAATTCCCTCTAAGTAAGTTAGTACGACACGGTGGCAGAACCTTGGTTTTCCTCAGATGTCTTGAAATTCCCCCTAAGTAAGTTATTACGACACGGTGGCAGAACCTTGGTTTTCCTCAGATGTCTTGAAATTCCCTCTAAGTAAGTTAGTACGACACGGTGGCAGAACCTTGGTTTTCCTCAGATGTCTTGAAATTCCCTCTAAGTAAGTTAGTACGACATGGTGGCAGAACCTTGGTTTTCCTCAGATGTCTTGAAATTCCTTCTAAGTAAGTTAGTACGACATGGTGGCAGAACCTTGGTTTTCCTCAGATGTCTTGAAATTCCTTCTAAGTAAGTTAGTACGACATGGTGGCAGAACCTTGGTTTTCCTCAGATGTCTTGAAATTCCTTCTAAGTAAGTTAGTACGACATGGTGGCAGAACCTTGGTTTTCCTCAGATGTCTTGAAATGGTCATGTCATCTTCTTCGGATGCACGTGGTGCTGTATAGGTGTTAGGCATCACTGATTGCACACGCTCAAATCTAGTGAGGGATGATTATATATATATATATGTTTTAATGGAGATTCACTCCAAGGCCGGAAGCAACTTCCAAAAAGAACCAACCAACAGCCACTGAATAGCAGAGAGCTACTGAAGGAGGTAGTACAAGCAATTGCACTCTAAACGGGAAACATCCCAAACAGAACTGAACCGGCGTGGTAAAGCACAGTGAGTGGTTTCTGCCCTAGGCGACGGTAAAACCATCTACCACTTCTTAAATATACATGAGAGGTCTGCTGGATGCCTTGTCGGCGCAAGGTTGGTTGTTCAGAAAACAATGTTCCCATAACAGATGCTCACGACTTCCTCCACCAACAACATCCATGCACAGGAAAAGCAACAATACGTCAAATCAAAACCTTCACCCCGGTTCGGACTGGTATCTGAACAACTTATTTTATTTCATTCATTCTGAGCAAGGCAGCAGAGCCTAAAAGAAACCAACTACCGACCACTTAATAGCAAAGAGCTACTACGAGATGTAGTACCAGCAACTGCACTCAGAGCGAAAAATATCCCGAATGGAACTGGACCACTGTGGTAAAGTGCAGTGAGCGGTATCTGCCCTGGGTGATGGTAGAACTATCCTCTACCACTTCTTTGTCAGGGTTTGCAATTTGGCTAAGCCGTACTCTCGACTTTCCTCTCCCACAGGATAAAATAAAATCCAATCCCAACGAAACAAACAAAATGTCCTCACTTGCTAAATGAGCCGCAACAGTAACGCTTATTTCCGATCTACGATGCCATCGATGTGCGAAGTCATTTGATTGGTCGGTTTTGACATAGATGGAGTTGAGAGCCAATATCGATCCGGGATGAAAGAACGTCTCGAATCTCGCGTGTGAAGGTGTTTTACTAGTCTTCTGCAGACCCGGATAATGTTAAAATAAAGAAATAGTTTTTAGTATGTTCAAGCCAGGGTAACAAAATTTGGTTTTCCTTGGGTTGTATGAAATGATAAGGTCATTTTGTTCTGATGGATAAAAAAGGTTCAAAATCATCAACACTGCTATTTCATAGCAGTCTTGATGATCTTGAACCTTTTTCTGTAGTTTGATTGCCACCGAGTCAACTTTATTCTCAATATTATATTCTTCTACTAATAGATTTATTTATTTGGGTGTCTGAGTAGCAGAGAAGCTGTCATTCAAGTCCAGGACTTTCTTAAGTGAACCAATACATGTTAGTTGGGCAAGGAACATTACACAATGAATCTGAAAAAACTAAAAAAAAATTGGAGATTTTGAATCTGCAACAACAAACATGATTGTAATGAATTGCCCGATGTTGCGAATCTCATGATAAGTGACATTTGACCCTGTTTTTATTTTTGACTCGAATGCCTGTTGAATTGACCTCATTCTGTCATTCCTATAGGTACTGGCTTCAGATATGACTGAAAGGAAACAAAGAAGTGATTGATGGTTTTACTATTGTCCAGGGAAGATACCACTCACTCCACTTCACCAAGCTGGTTCGACTCAAATGCCTGTTGGAAAATACTTATTTTGATGAGCTGGAGCATTTCAAGCAAATAACATCCTAGTACCGGTATATATGTTTGAGTATTCTGCAATAGGTTCAACACAATTGTCATTCAGTCGACAAAATATTGGAACAGTTACGGAAGCAGACTATGTAAGGATAAAAGATAATGGAATGAAAAACTTACTGTAAACAGGAATACCGTGTCATTGATTTCCCGTAATTCCGTTACTGTGCCTCGTTTAACTCGATGACCAAACGTTAGCGCATGAAGAATGTTCCTGAAGAAAGATGAATGAAGGTGTAATAACTGGGGTCGTCCTTATAAGAAGAGATAGATGGCTTTACCATTGCCTAGGGCAAATGCCGCTCACTGCACTTTACCTTTGTGGTTTAAAAGACATTCTTTTACCAACTTATAATTTACATGAAAATTCATAATTATTTATGAAAAAAATTAAAATTATCATTTTGTTGATTTTGAATTGTTGCAGAAATCGAATCAAATAATTAATGATTTGAATATTTTGGACAGCCCTAGTTATGATCACTAACAAAGACCCTTGCTTTATCTAGGCTAGGCAATTTCATTTGGTAATTTGGATCGATTGAAAACTGAGAATATTCGAATCATTCGTGAATCTGCCACAGGAACAGAAACATGTTAAAAAAAAAGAATTATATCTCCTTAGAAAAATTTTGGGCAAATTTACTTGCGTTCTGAAACATGACGTTTGAAATAGCAGCATATCGACTCTGATAGGTTTTTTACATAAATATTAGTGAATTCGTTAATATAGATTTCTTGAATTTTGAGATTGAGTATAAATAGAATTAAAAATGTGTGGATATAAATAAAATAAAAATATTTAAACACTCAATTTACTTTGCCGAGTCCTAGAGCATATTCTGGAAAACATTCAATTCCAAATTAATTAGAAATACAACCTGCGATGCCCAATAAATTCCAGACATATTTTAGGGAAGTGACCTACGAATGTTTGTTGTCGTTTTGCATAAATTGGTGCAAATTGACAGAAAAACCCATTCTTGCTTTCCAAATTGAAGTTGTTGAATAAACCAATAAAAAATTGTCAACCACGCTCAGGTTTTTCTAGATTTGGTAAATTATTATTTTGACCTATATAGTTTGGAAAATATGACTGAATTTAGAAAGTGTTCGATATTTAATATCCGGAATAATTTTTTCAGAAGGTATTCGGAATAGTGAAATATTCGGAATGGCCGTTACTGAACACAACAAATTATTCAGTGAAACTAACTTTGCATTGAAGTTCCCGAATCTCGATCTCGTCTCAGGCAGAGCTTGTTTCACCAGCGCGAGGCAAACATCTCTCATAGTGAGAGCGATTGAAATCAACTCGTTAATCGTGAACGCCATGTGCCGGCTTGCTGCTTGTGTGACTGGAAAATATAGAAATATAAAGCTTGTGAGCTGTTGGGTGCAAAATATTGATTTCATCTATAAAGCCCTTTAGGTGCGGGTATTTCCTCGTTGTCGAAAGAGGCAACTAAAAGGAAACAAAGGGGGTAGATAGTTCAACCATTGCTCAGGGCAGATACCACCCGCTGCACTTTACCATAGTAGTTCAGTTACATTTGGTATGTTTTCCTCTTAGAGAGCAGAGTTGCTGGTACTAAATCTTTTAGTACCTCTTTGCTATCAAGTGACTATTAGTTGGTTTTTATTTTTGAAATGCTGTTAGCAGTAACGCCATCCAGGGAAGATACTGCCCCAATAATCACAGCATTTTCATCAAATTACAAGCATACGGACTGAATTTCACCTGCTCAAAATTGTCATTTATTTTCTCGTATAATCCTGGGATTTCCCGAATTTTGAGTATTTTTTTTTAAAAAATTCACTCTGAGGCCGGAAGCAATGACTAAAAGGAACCACAGTAACTAACAGTCACTTAATAACAAAGAGCTACTCCAAAATGTAGGACAAACAATTGTGCTCGAGGCAGAAAGCTTCAAAAACAGAGCTGGAGTAACATTGGGCTTGGGCTACATTGGTTATTTTGTGCACCGTAATATCGTCGCAAAAGTGTTGGCATTATCGGTACGTCACACTATTTTTTTCGTATCGAAAACATGCGATTGTGCAGTTTCCTGTAGTCACATAAGGTATGTTTTGATTAAAAAAAATCAGGTTCATATTAAGAACCTAAATGTGGGTGGTTTGGTATTTATTAATGAAATTGCAAAAGTTCTAATGATGCATATAATTGGACCAAGGTACGTCTTTTGTAGCTACTTCAAGACCACGAGATCCAGATTTCATGGCAAACCGGCATTGTGAAGATTAACAACTCACCATTATAAAAATCTGTGTCATGAACTGAAAGTAGATTGTGACAAAACAATGAACAGAAGACAACAAGTCTTGATCGAATTGATGAGGATTCTGATTGCGATAGCTGACTTCCTTCAAATAATAACTTGACAACAGGAATGCTTGAAAAACAGAAAAGGAAATATTCTATTAAAACTCGTAAATTTACCATTTCATGAAAATGCCCCTCTTGTCATTTTTCTTCATATTATCAGCTTCAATAATTTTATTGCTCTTTGACAAATTAAAAAGATGCATCAGTACCCCATGTCTTCATGAGAATGTCTTTCTTGTTCTGATAAGTGTTTTTAACAAAGTCAGTAACTCAAACATGACCTGAACGCTTAAAAGGAACCAACTAACGAGTTCAAACAATTCAATTTTATAGTAGTTTTGATGATTTTGAACCTTTTATACAGTTTGGCTGTAACCAGACACTATAACCACAGATATAACATGTAGAGTAGCTGACATTCGGCCAACCACTTGTTTTCTTTTAGTTGTCTCCAATGACAACCTGCTCCTACAGTTGTTACCTTTTGCCAGTGATTTTACTCGTTGACGTCAGTGAAACAGTCGACTGCCATAATTTCCTTAGGAATGAGGATGAGAACGCCAGTGTGTATAGCAGCCTGGAACAAAATATGATTCGAATTAAATGTCGAAGGGATGTTTAATTTAATTAAATAGAGAGAGAGATTTTAATCAACAAAAACATGTTTAGAATCAATATGGTGAAAAATTAGTTCAAAAAGTTTCCAATAACTGGGAGGAAATGCTTGAATGCAGCGTGGTTCAAAAGAAAAAAAATTATTGAAAAACATATATTCAGCCCCCTCAAAAGGAGAGATTAGGTTAAAAAGCAACCCACAAAAACTTTAAGCTTATTTGAGGCAGCCAGTGGTTTAAAATTTTCAGTTAAAGGGAAATCTGGCAACAGCAAAAATTCATTGAATTTTTCTAATTTTTAATCTGAAATATTTCAGACACCCAAAGAAAAGAAAATTCTGACACCCCAGCTAGTACTAACCTATTTTTCTGTACAGACGTTCTTGTAACGACAATCAAATGATGGCAGATAGCACAGATTGAGTCCAGACTTTGCGACCCTGTTTGTTCGTGAATCTTTCTTCCGACACAAGCATCGATGAAGTCACGAGATGTAAGAGCGGCATGACATTCCGTTATTAGTTCGGACAATGAGATCGCATCTTCCTAACAACAAAAATAATTTCAAAGATTAGAATCATTCTTATAGTGCATCGGGGTGGCACAATCTTAGTTTTATTCAGGTGTTCGAAACAGTCAAGCCATTTTCTTCGGATGGACAATAAAGCTTCAAAATCATCAACACTGCATTTTACAACAGCCTAGCAAGAGATATATCATAAAATATTGCACCCTTGGTAAATTTTAAAAAGATGAGACCAATTTTCTTCGGGTGTCTGAGCAGCTGGCCAGTATGAATTGCCTCATTGAGTTTACAGTGTGTTAAAAGGAGAGACCAAAAATTTGCAAAAAAGAAATATTTGTGGAGGACAGGTATTATACAATGCACTCTACTATGATGTATTTACTCATTGTATTACGCACCATTATAAATCCACAGAAAATGGCTGCCATCACAAGGAAATTAATCAAACACAGGCAATATTTCATTATTTATCTCTAAAATATTTAATTAAATGTCTCTCTTTTTTAGTGTCTGGGCCTGGTGGCAACCAAATTGAATCAATATTCTGCCACTCTGAGCACGGCCGGAAGCACTGCCTGAAAAGAACCAACCAACAGGTACTTAATGACGAACAGCTATTACAAGATAAAGAGACAACAACTGCAGTGTCTGTAAGAAACCAATTAACAGGCACTCAAATGACGAACAACTATTACAAGGTAAAGTGTCAGCAACTGCACACTTAGTGGATAACATCCAACACAGAACTCAACTACCATGATGATGAAGTGCAATGAATGGTATATGCCCTGGGCGATGTACCATTCCTTTGTTTACTTTCAGCCTCCTCTTACTAAGGAAATATGTTAGGACTATTCTAAAGCCAGTACCTACAATGCATATTGTTCAGCATACCACCAGCATGAAGAAACTGAAATATCATTCCAACTAGATCTGGGCGGCATGTCGGTAACACGGTAAATACCGTTATTTTTTAATTAGTGCTTCTTGCATGTCTTTGAAACACCGCAATAGCATACAGATGGCAGAAACAAGTGTGACATTGTTATTTTTTTTATTTAAATTCACTCTTAAGCAAGGCCGCCTGAAGCAGCTCCTAAGGGGAGTAAACCAACATCCAGTCAATAGCAAAGAGCTACGGAGTACCAACAACTGCACTCTAAACGGAAAAACATCCAAAATGGAACTGAACCGTCATGATAAAGTGCAGTGAGTGGTATCGGCCCAGGGTAGAGTTGGGAGGCATCAGGTATATTTTGTACCGGCACACCGCCGCCAAAATTCCGGTATTACCTGTATGCCAAGCCATTTTCTGCTATCAAAAACATGCTATTGTGTCATTTCAAGAGCCACGTGATGTACGACATAGTTAAGACCAGTTTCAATGTCGTTACTTTACCTGATAATGCATCAACTTGTAATCATTTTAGGCGGTACGTCACGAAATACCGATATCACGTCAAACCAACATTGCGAAAATTAACGCGATACGACATTTTGGAAAACTCAATTCCAGTATTACCCGTCCTACCAATATGCTGCCCATCTCTAGTCCAGGGTGATGGTAAAACCATCTACCACTTCTACCGGTAATAATGGCAGCTTGGTGGCGGTATGCCGGTAGATAATATAACCAAAGCCGCCCAGCTCTGTTCCAACGTGAAGTATACTTGACAAAACAGAATTCCCAATTGGAATATGTTACCTGGTGTGCGCTCAATCCTATTTCCATCTTATTTTCTGCTGAGTCATGTTCATCGTCAGAACTCGACGAGTCATAATCCTCATCACCATCATCACTGCGGATTCTTGGGAGTTGATTCAGCAGACACTGGAGGCAGTAGAGATAAACAGAGAATGTCGATTCTGACATTGTATCTAGAAAAATTAAAAAGATATCGATTATTCTCAAATATCATCAAAAATTAAACAAAAAAACTGGCATTCAGTAGAAAAGTTGCTCTCGTATTTATTTCTCTGAATTAACTTTGGGGAGTCATAGTGAAGCCAGATAAACTTTCCTTAACAAACATTTTCTTAGGTACGAGGTAGAACTGTAGGGTGGTGTCAGCCACTAGTTCAGTTGTGTTTCGTGATGTTTTATGATTAGAGTGCAGTTGCTGGTACTAGTCCTGGGCGACATCTCGCTGTAACTGTAAATATCATACAGAGTTCCCCAAAATACTGTATTGCGTTAATTTTTGCGTTACCGTTTGGCCACGATAACCAGATTTCACCCATATTGCCTGGATTCGCTTAGGTTGATGTAATATCGCACCAAATATTGATAAAAGAAAGGACTCAAAACAGCTCATATACATTATAAACTTTTGCTATACCGGTACCGGAAAATTCAAACGTATCGTACCAAACTACATACCATACTACCATCATTGATCACAACCCGCCCACTTTTGGAGAAATCTATTAATATGTGACTGCTATTTTTATCAAGATGTGCCTCATGTAAGTCTTTGGCACACCATGATAGAATGCTTGTTTGTAGCAGAAAATACCTTGACATGATCAGCTGTTGTTGATGCTACATCTGGCATTGGCTCTTTGCCATTAAATGGCCGTTAATTAAGTTCTTCTAGGTGCTGCTTCCTACCTTGCTTAGAGTGAATTTCAATAAAATGAAAAATTAAAAATGCTCACCTAATTTCGAATGAACAAGTTTCACCAATGCTGGTAACAATCCTGGCGACCCGAGGCCTAAACCTGGCAACATGTCTTTAATAATTTCCAATATTTTGAAGGTGGGGAAGTCCTTTGTACCACCAAACGCGGGGTATAAGTAGTAATATAACTGTGTAGTAGGATGTCTGCATAAAACCAAGGAAATAAAAGTTTTGATAATCCCAGTTTGAAGTTCGGAGTTTGAATCTGAGTATTCCATGGAGTCATTTGAGTTTTGTCGATTCCCTGAAAAAAAAGCTCAGATTTAAGATTCATCCATAACAAACAATGTCACGTAGACACTTAAAAAATGGCTTCAGTAACAAGAATAAATAAAAAAGGTATTAATTATATTAATTAACAATATGTGAAATTTTAAAATGTAAAATCTGGCATATATAACGATTTCACTGCTAAATAAATTAATTTATGAACAATCAGAAACAAAATTACTTCTAATAATAAATCCAGAATAATCTAAGAGCAGATTATGGTGACAAAGACTTCAATTTTTTGAATCTAAAATGAAATCCCAAGTCGGAAAACAGCACAGAAACTTCTACTTTACCTGAACTTTGTCCCGCTATGATTATTGGTCTCATCACTAGAGACAGTAGAGTACCAGCAAGCGGAGTGGGTGGATGTACAAGGGATTCCCCATCATTTGGTGAAATATCCGATGGAACACGAACTGAGAGAAGATGCAGGATGCATTCAAAATATCCTGGAAAGTAAGAATTGATTAGACATCAGGTTGCCGCTACTAGACACAGGAAACCCCTCATCCAACTGATAAGGAAAACTAATAAACATGACCCTGTACCAGCTGGAACATGACCCTGTACCAGCCGCTACTTAGTGACGGTTAGTGCTTTTGAAAAGATGAGACTCATTTCGGTTCAGCTGTGAGTCAGGTTACGACACACTGGGTGGAGTGGTGGGCAAGGATTATTAACAAGCCGGCTTGCCAGGAAGCCGAACCTGTCCTGCCAACATCATAATTGAAGAAATGTCGCTTCCTACCCTTAATAAAAATTTCTAACGTATTTCCTGCTTCCCAGGGCAGATACCACTCATTGCACTTTACCATGGTAGTTCAGTTTCATTTGGGATGTTTCCCATTGTGTGGATGCTGACACTGCATCTTTTAGTAGCTCTCTTAGTAGCAAAAAATGGTCAAATTATCAAGAATTTTGTTTATGTGAAATGTTGAACCATTATAACATTTACATAGTGGATTAAACTGTATTTACTGTCAAAGAAGGCGACTAACATTGATTAAGTGGTGGATGGTTTACGATAGGCATGGACATATGCCAATCATTGCACCTTCCTATAGCCTTAATATAGCGAAATATTTATTGAATGATTTTCCCAAATAAATCTCACAAAATATAAATACGTTTTTCATAATATCTTCAAATATATGTTTTATGAAAATATTTACAATTTTGATTCTGTCGATTTCGAATCACTGAACAAATTGAATTATATAAGATAGCAATTTACATCTCAAATATTTCCTACAGTCCTACCTGCAGCAGAGCCTCAAAATACCAGATGTTCTGAACAAGTTCTTGACGTCGTTTTTCAACCATTGTTCCTTGTTGTGAAGTAAAAGTTGACCAAACCATGTCTACAAAAAATAAGATATGATAGAATGCTAAGAACTATTTAGTTTAGTTTAGTGTACATAAACGTTAGTTCTATCAGTATTCAAAACCCCAATATGGCAGTAGAGAAGAGTGTTTCAGTGAAATAAAATTGTTAATAATCGACCATGTGATTGGCCAGGGAGTCGTGAAACTACATAACCTTCTTCTATGTCTCTGTATTTGCGGATCCGTGTGTGGTAAATGCAAAGATACAGTAGCAAGAGTAACTGTGACAAACTAAAGATTTTCAAAGTCTTGTTTCACACTTCTTCAACATAAAGTCACATTTGTTAACAAGCTGGTCTGTAGAAGTCTGGTCAGATGAAATGAAATACATTTGAGTAAGCAAGACCCTCTAATTCGACATTATTGTCCATAATGCGGTAAAGTAATGATTTATGTTGAATTTTACAATGCAAACTTTAGCTTATATATTATCATGATTCCAGATTGGGCAAAATATGGTCCAATAACATCTGTTTATCTGAAATGTTGTTCTGTTATTGTGACTTTTGAATACAATATACTACATACGATAAAACATATTTGTATTATTATCAACAGTGTCTTATTGGATTTCTATCTAATAACATTTGGACAATAATTGAAATCTGCGACCCAAACGAATCAAATGGCAAACCATTTTTCGGTTCCAGCCCGGACCTAATGGTTAAGAGTTGAAAATTGCATTCAAAGAAATTCGATCAATCGTTTGTATTCTAGGATTGAAAATGCATTGGCAACTTCCACAATGCAGCTTTTCACTATTAAATATAAATAGATCTTGTAGTGCTATATTTCAACTATATCATAACAAAATAGAGAATTTTACATACATGGACAAGTTGTAGGACGAAATTCGCGTGCGAAAGGATAATCAGCGCGGGAAATGGCCATTAAAGCGAATCTGTGATGTCATAATACAGTCAGTAATAGGATAGTATCTGGCATTTGTGACATTCTGCCTGGCCTTACCAATCTATCGTTATCAGCATTTGATTTGTAGAAAAACTTCAACCATCGTGATGTCGTTACTAGGACATTGATGTTGGAGACGGCATCTACTGCACGATGGCGCTCTTCATCAAACTGCGTCCTGAGATCTTTTTTCAACCTTTGTCGAACGAGATAAGAACGAACACATGATTGAAGAATGAGAGCGCTCTGCAATCTGCGACGAATTTCCTTTCAAAATGAAGCAATATGAGAATAACAATGAAGCATTTTTGAATGAAAAACAAACACTGTGATACTTTGTAAATCACGAAGGTATTTCAAGAAACAGGGATTAAGATTGTCCTTATCACTTAGTTTAAACTGTTTACCAAAATAATTATTCAAATAGAATAATATTTTCCGTTTTCTTTCCCTTAGCAGTTTGGTTGGCACCAAATGCTCAAAAGAAACATTTTAATCTCTTAATTTTTTCGGGTCATCGAGTAACAGAGTAGCTGGAATTCTGGTAGTCCATAATATGATTGCCACTAACCTCTCTTTTCTGTCTTTCTTTCTGTGCTTTCTGCAGAAGTCTTGCTTTGTTGAGTTTGTCCTAAATGATAGGAATTGAAGATATATTGTTTGGGCATTTAAAAAAAATAATATATTCGAGCTGCGGATCTTTGAAATGCTTGTGTCGGATGTCCAATCTTGTGGGAGATGCTCCTATGCAAGAAAATAGCTGCTTGGCATTAAAAGGGGTTCACATACGAGCTCGGTTACAGCCTCCTCCATCAACCATGTCCATTCACTGGAAAACCAGTTATTGGTTGGGCAAAAAACACCACCTTTAAAATAGGCTAGACCACAAACAATATATCCACCTTTTAAGTTACCTCTTTGCTTTTTCCTCCTAATGACACAGTCGGTGTAGTTCTGAATTTCCCTTCAAAGCTGTACATCGCGTTATTTAATCCACAAAATGTAGCGAAACAACTTCCAAAATTCAAAATCACAACGAAACCGATTAATATTCCAGCAACTTCTGCTTTTCTATTTTGTTTGCCTAAAATTGCTTAGTCATGTGACGTCAGTATGTTTGTGCTGATGCATCTGACGAAACAGCAGTAGGTATTTGCTTTAAACATTATTCGTCTATAACTGGTTGGTTGGTTTACACTTGAGCAGACATAGTTTATTTCGACGATTCGACACTGTTTTAAATCATCAAAAATCGTGAGTATGATGTCTATATTATAGTGAAAAACACCCAGTTTTGGAGCATTTCCTGCGCGATTTCCCTTTTTTGGGCTTTTTACGACCTTGACTAAAAGAGTGAATCCCTGTATTGCGGTTCTTGGCCAAAATTTCTGCAACTCCAATAATCCAAACTTTAAAAAGAATTTGAGAATACTTAGTAAAGATAATATTTGGTTTTATGATAATTCTTAGGAGACTATTAAGCCTCGACCTCGATCAAACTGATTTTGTGCAATGGAAGATAACATTATTCGTGACTATTATGACATCATAAAAAGGTTTTTGGGATTCATCGGCAGCCGACCTGGTGGTCGGACGTTTCTTGCTGTTACTGTTCACAAAGGTCGCGGATTGGAATCGCGTTCAAGTTTTTCGCAAAATTAGGCCTGGGTGTTGGGCGACGGGCAGACCAGTCAGCGCATGGATACCTACTGTACAAATTCAACATCATCAGATTCTTCCTCATTTGACTGTGACAACTTCTCCGAAGCGATGAAAATCAGTTTTTAAAATTTAACAGAGCTGCACAACTCAACTATGAACGGATGTAAGTATGTGTGTATTTATTTTGCCTTTCAGCGAGTATGATGCAGTAGAAAATATAAATTCTTGTATAAAAGGTCAAGGAGTATGCACAAGGCCGCATTGGCTTAAAATACAGTGTGTGGCATAAACTCCACAAACAATAAACGTCAGGTTATCTTACCAATGCATTGTTTTGCGTTCATTGTATTTGCATGCCTAACAAAGCACGAGCCTACGCAAGAAAACGAGCACTTTTCGTTAGCTTGCATTGTAAACAATTAGGTTGTGTTGGACAGCGTGGACAAACGCATGAGAATCATTGCGCTAGGGTAAAGCGCAAGGTTGCAATAAAACGAAACTAGAATTACACATTCCAGAGAGAACAATCGACTGTATATTGGGAATAAAAATATAATATAACTATCTGCTATAGCAATTATCACTATATTTTGCCAACCACTGCACGACTTATATAATGTGTCAAGGGTGATACATATGCTAAACCCCTCACAACATCAGTCTATGACAGAAGTTCAAAAGATTGAAAATACACAACATGATCAAAATATTGGACATTTATTAATGCTTGTACTGTCTGCTTTATTTACATTTTGCAATCAGCTATCGCGCATGACCATATAATTTGTTTTGAATTTTTGTAACAATTATCGCCTGCTAATGATGCAGCGTCGTAAATTTGCTCGTGGTAAATTTAAAACTGCCGTGTTGGTTCAATAAAACCATGCTGGCTCATGTTAACAGATAATGTATATTTTTGATCGAGTGTGTGCGATGTTGTTGGGGTCATATATAAATGTGGTATTCACCAGCGTATTTGGTGACAGGGAATGGTGTCATTGCCCGCTCGCCGACCGATAAAACCGAGAAAAATGACCTTTTAAGCGCTTCGAAACGTAAGAAATCTCGAGATTTTTTGTGCGTTGTAATTGTTAAAGCTCATTTAATCATCTCCTGTTATGTCTATATTAGCAGTAGGGAAAATACATTTCTATGTGAAAGGTGTGGAAGTATGTACAATGCCACCTAACACGATATGTTGTAAACACGGGTATTTGAAAAAAATTGTCTGCGGCGCCCATTGTACCGTCATATTTCGATTGCGAAGTTCGGTACAAGATTCTGAATACACTACTGGTGGTGTAAGTCTTGATGTAGATTTCGTCTATTCGTGTTATATTTATAATAAGTCGAAATAAAATTTATCACCTATTATATTTTCATTTTTATCAATTGTTATCTCGTCTAGTTTATATCAACAGCCCAAATGCGCTCGACTTACGGCTTCATATATTTTGTTGAAGAAACGCTCGTACCCAATGTAGGTTATGACGAAGCCTGCATCCTTGTGTGGGTATGTGTCGAATTTTATTTTGTTGGTTCATGAATAAGATATTATATCGCTCGCGGTTTGATTTTATGATTTCGCAGCAATATATTTCTGTTGTTTATTTATATGTGGTCTTTGTTATGCGTCTTTGTACGTGCAGTTATCGCGAATTATTTTTTGTTCATCGTTTTATTTTTCGTGTGGGGTAATTAATTTTAGGGCAAGCGGGCGCGCGTATGTATTGCGTATTTTCAAACTTCGGAGTTTTGTCTTCTCACTCGATTTTTCTCTAACTCTATAATGAAAATATGTTATTAATACTCTGGTCACGACGAAGTCGCAAAGTAATATGTACAATGTTTTATAATTTCTGTCGTGTTTATATAGGTCTTCAAAATAAACTAAAGCTATGTATAGTATTCAATTTAGTATTAAAGATTAAATTAAAGATCTTCCACAATTGTCTAAAATTATTTCGTTTTTGGTATTTGTTTTCAGACTTATGAATATTGATAAGCAATTTATATAATATTTGGAATATCAAGGTAGGTTGAATGGTTTTTTTACTTGTGTTATTTTAAAATAAACAGGAACTTTCCGTACAGTAGTCTGTTCAGGGTCGGAATATTTTCAAAGTGGATCAGCTTTGGATTCAGTACGCGGTAGCGACGCGATCGATCTATGGCGCATGCTTGACGTAACTAAGTTCTCATACACCTACTATGTTTACTACAAATTCTCAAGCAGACTCGGCCCGATTAGGCGGGTTTTTCCAAAATCGTCGGAATTTTTTGCAGACGAACTATAATTTATCATGAACTTATCAATAAATAAAGAATGAGTCACAAGTTCATGACTTAAGCAATCACACTCTCTGCTCTTGTCCAGGTATTTGCAACTTTACATATTTTGTTACGGTGTTGTTTCATGTTACTTATTTTTTTCTTACTGTAGCAATTCACCTTTTTTTAAAAGCCTTAAGCGAACATATATATATGTCAAGAGTGAATATTGGATAATTTTCCGAGTTCTACTTGGATTCTATTAGGGCCGGGATCCTTAGTCACAAGGTGCTGTGAAAGATTTAAAAAGGACAATTAAATGATTGATAAATACTGCGACGGTTGATGACGTCATTCACTTTGACGCGTGACGAATAAGTGATGGGAGAAATTCGAGGAACCCATTCTAGGACGTATTTATGCAGGCATGTGAGCATGCTATCCCAGTCACCAACATTTATGAAAACACGTTTTGTCGAGTATGAGTCACTGGTGGATCGTGCCGCCGAGGCGCAGTCAATCAGTGGCTCATACCTGATAAAACTCCTGATTGGGGAAAGCTTGTATTTGATTTAAATCAGGTACGGATAAGGCTTAGTTAATAAGACAGGAAAACTGGTGATGAAATCGAAGAATTATCACAGCTCTGATTTCGCAGAAAACTGTCCATCGGACCAGCAGGAAGCATAAATCTGTATTGTAACTGCGCCTTTCACTCTTTTCACGATAATTTTAAACAGAAATATGAATAGAAATGTGAATAACCTCGTTGTGCTCGATATTTTTTGAGGCAGAAACTTGAAAATGTGAATTTATTGCTAGTCGTGGATATTTCTGTGGCATATGTCAAAAAAAAATTGTGCACATACGACGACGCGACTTTTTCTTTTTTGATTAGGTCAGACCTACTCGAGATGAAATGAGGTAATCGTACAGAATATCTTGCTTGGTATTGAAGTGAAAAATAAATATACCATATAGTAACAGTTGTACGTCACGTGCGTTGGGGGGGGGGGGGGGGGCAGCAATTAGACTGGTAAATATTTCTGAGTATCCTGGTTTTACTTTAGAAAATAGTAATTTGATAGAAAACCAGATAAACCCATCATCCACCCAATCAGTAATTTAATTTTGTCAAGCATGACCCGCAGATGAACCGCCTCTCAACGACACGATCCATCTGTGACCCATACTTAACAAAGATATCTTTTGACAGAATGTTTCCGATCGGTCAGGCATTTTTGAAATATTTGAATCGTCGAATGGTTATCCAGTTTTTATACTACGTTTGTATGCAGTTTTATTAATCAAGTGCCCTGTTAAAAAAATAGGTAAATTTACCTATTTTACTTAGTAAGTGTTTTAGATTAAACTTCAAATAAATAACTCTTTCAAAGTTAAATTAGATAAATCAGACATCAGTAAAACTAAGTAAAAATATTTTAAGAAGAAACTCTGTACACTGGGTAAATGCGGTATTTTTACCTAAAATTGCCAACGCAATAGTAGAAGTTGAAGGATTGTGGATTTGTTTAGGAATTAATTATCTTGATGTCGCGAGTCTGCTAGATCAGGCGAGGCGTTGCTTGTATATTCGGATTTCGATGTTAGGGCGTCGATAATATTATACCGGTGCCGGTATTATTGACGAGAAATGTTTTGTCAAATAATGCCCATTGATAGTTCGCATCTCTGAAAGGCGGTCCTTACACGGAACACGTGCGATGCAATACAACATCCTTTGCGGGGGCCTTTTCTTTTCCAATATTGTTAAAACGCGACCTACGTCGTTTGATTTCACACGATGATTCCTTAACTGGGTCTCATCTAATAAGTGAATTTGATCCAAATACATTATACCGTGCACGAGTCAATGCTAGGTTGCTTCAATGAGACGCGGATCGTCTCTGGCTCATACTTCATAAATTAAAACTCCTGATTGGGAAAGCCCCTAATTAATTTAAATCAGGTACGGATAGGGTTGAGTGAATAAGACAGAAAAACTGGTGAAAACGAGGAGTGGACACCAAAACACTTTATTATGAAACACTTAACACAAATTATACGAATCCGATTCGAACTCATAATGATTCGATTCAGACCAGATTTTAGCGCAATTGATTGAGAAGAACAAGAGTTAGATTTGAGTAGAATTCGAATCTGAAATGCTCCTATTCACCCGCGTTAGCTGAGAGTGATTTTTGAATGACATTTTTAATAAGAATCTAAGAAAGTTTATCTGTGCATAACTGTAACAAAGTTACACTAAATTTACTGATCAATTACATATTTCCAAAGTTAAAAACGTCATTTTGGCGAGATTTTTGCCAATTACGGGCCGTTGATAGACCGCACCTTTGCGGTGCGCTCCCTGAAGACACCATATTTAGCCAAAAAAGTCAATTTTGAATTTTGTCCTATACCGTCAAGTAAAATTACTGTCAAAGACCAGTGATTTTGTTGAATTTTTCGTTACAGTGGAGTGATGACGAGCTATCTACTGGCCTTTTGTACGTTGGATATTCAGGCGTTGCTTGGATATTTCTTCGATGTTTTTAGCGTCAATTTACGAGTTACTGACGAGATATGTTTTGTTAAGCATGGGCCACCAATAAAGCGCATCTCTGAAAGATGCGCGATGAAGTACAACATCTTCTGAGGGGGGTGTGTTTTCCTTAATATTATTGCGACCTTCAGAAAAAAAACGCCCGTTTGTTTTCACCCGACAATCCCGACGAGTATTTAAGATTGATTGATTGCACATCCCCGGTAGAATCACTATTCCTGGTGCGGGTTACTGATCGATTGCTCTGCCAAGGTTTCTCTGTGTAGAAACATTTCACAAAAACACTTTTTGTCGAGTATGAGTCACTGATGGATCGCGTCGCCGAGACGCGGGCCATCTGTGGCTCATACCTGACAAGATAAGATTTCTAATTGGTAAACCTAAATTAAATCAGGTGTGGGTAAGGCTAATTGGCGAGACAGGAAAATTGGTGAGTGAGGATAACTTTCATTTCGCAGAATGTTCCCAATCTCTCTAACCACCAGCAGGAGAATAAATCTGTAAATGAAGCAACTTATTGCATGCACGGCGCTTTTCGTTGTATTGTTAAGGCGGAAACGTGAATATAAATGTGAATTCTATGGCTAGTTCTGTGGTATACTTCAAGATAAAATTGGGTCTTGTACGACACGCATTTTTAACCATAAAGGTGCTAATTTTTCTCAAGATAGGTTGGACTCACTCGGAATGAGATAAGGAAGTGAAACAGAATATTTGGTTCTGATATCGAAGTCACGTGATAATCTTTGAGGTGCATTAGAATTATAGTCACAGTTGTTCACCACGAATAGCAGTAGCGTATTTGCCTTTTCAATGCTTTGTGATGAGTTTCCCAAAAATGTAGGCGCACCTTAGACGCGCAAGCATGATTACTCATTTTATACCTTACAATTCCTTTTGAAAGATTTTTACGCGCCTCCGGCGCACATTTTTAGTTGCTCTAAAGTGATAGCAATGAAAATATGCGACTGATGCCTAGAATTGAAAACTGATTGATTGTACATCACCACTAAAGAAACTACGATCGCTATGCATTTGTGGCCCGGGTTACTGATGGATTTTACTGAATGTCCGAATATTACTATCTATCATATAAGTCTAGGATACGTGGGAAGTTTGCAATACTATGATGATGGTGCCGAATGTAATTATTTTCAGGCAAAAACTATGCTCAGTGAACGATACCCGCTATAGATGATGATAAAATCATCTAGCTCTACTTCGCTTCTTTTTAGTCGTCTCGAATAACGCAGAGAAAATATGTTTGGGCAATTCTGAAGCTCACACATACAGGTCTGAGTTAGCTGTCAGAGCACACCAAACTTTTTTTCTTATTTTATCGCAGTGGTTACATGGGTTTGAGAGTTTTCGGTTCATTGAAATGAAGTGAGGAAGCCAAATCAAAATTTTGTACCAGCAATTGTAGTTGTTGAAAACAGCCAAAAAGGTTTAATTTAATAAACGTCAGCGAATTTTTCTTCCCAAGCCGGATAAGCGAAGTTATAAGCTTTTAAAAGCAATAAATTAGAAAAAAAAATATTACCGCGTTGTCTTAGTGGTTATCACTAATGATAATAAAAATGTGGGTGTTTTCCACTTTTTACATTTGAATAATTTTTGCTTTTCTTCAAAAAATACCTCACCGGCACCCTCACATCTCTCGTCATAAAAAATATCGTCGGACAATCACTCGTACCTTAACGTATACATTCAGTAATGAGTGTTTGTGTATGTTATGTTGTTAGACAGAATAATATTGGCCGAAGACATGTACGAGCAGCCACCTATATATACGGCGAATCTTGGTGATGTTGTTCTTAATTTTGGGCAAATTTTGAAAACTTCTATATTTTAGTTAGAATCCGTGAAAAATAATATCGCTTTGACTTCCGACAGAAATGCTTCGATAATGACTCATATTATATTCCAAATTTTACACTATGTCGTATACCGTGATAAACAGACCGTTAAAACCTTTACAAAACAATTCATACAGAAACATTCGCGTAGGAGAAATCGCAAACTCATATTCCTTATTTATTCAAGTATGGCGAGGGGATATAATGGGCATCTGAGGCATAGATTATGTGTGGTGCATGCTTAATATCTCAGCATTTATGCTTTACTGCTGCGTTAAATTTATAGTTCCGCATTTTAACCTGAGATTTCGGAGATTGTCGCAAAAATAACTTTTCATGTTCAATACCGATAAGTGAGAATATTCTGGTTAAGATTTAATATTTTTAAAAAATACATTATGTGAAAATTTATTCTTTTGCGTGTATCTGGAAATAATGACGTAATATCGACGTCATTATCTTTATTACAACCCTTCCTATGAGTTGTCATTTTTTCATTCTAAATTTCCATGATTGGGCCGGAAAAAATTCGGTTTTGTCTTGATAAACGGGACATTTAAAAGCTGGAAGATAGTTTTGTGCATAAACATATAAATACATTTTGGAAAGATATACTCGAACTAAAATTGAAATCTCTCAAGAATTAAATACTGACACTTTCTGCCGTGCTGGAAATGAAATTGATTCTGTCTAGTAGAATGAAAAACATTTTTTTTTCAACGTGAATTCTAAGAACACTGAATTATACACATAAGGTCAACCCAGTTCGAATGACAAAACACGTTGTATTGTGTTCAAATCGCTGAAGCTCAAGGAGCAAGTTGTTTAGCGAATTTTCTTCTTATATTACACGTTATACGTTTTTTAAACTCCTTATATTTTTAGAAAAGTTCTTGGAAACCACGTTCCCAAAACATTCACAACAAATCTGAATCGTTATATTAAATTACAGTGAGTGATACCTACCCTGGACGTTGGTAAAACCACTGACCACATCTTTGTTCCTTTCACTTACGACACGCAGGAAATATGTTATGAAAATTTTAAGGGGCGAAAGCTGTTCAATCGTGATATACAATTAAGTATAATACCATCGTGCATGGCAAATACAAGTTTTAGTTCTCTAAATTGTAAGTTTCCGTTTTAACTGAGTATAACGGCCAGTTTTTCAGTTTAAAAAAAATTGAAATAAAGTTGCCAATTTTACTGTTATTTGTATTCATTTTATGGCTCTTGCTTCAAAACTTAACTTTTTAATTTTTGAAGGGAGTCATTTCAGTAATTGGCGGAAACTCGGGCTAGAGGAATATTTTGTCAAGCATGCGTCGCCGATGAATCGCACCACCGGAAGCAGTCCATCTGGGGCCCATGCTTGAAATAATTAAATCCCCGAGCTATATTTTAATATATTTCCACTAGCTATCGATGGAGAGCAATCTATCATCCGTAACTCAGCTGTTTTGTTTTCACCACAAGGCGACGTTAAAGGTTGTTAAATAAAATAGAATAATTGAACATGAAATATCAAGGTAAAAGACAAGCTGTTTTACGTTAGGACAGGATTTCATTTTCGTCCGGCGGGAGAGAAAAGCCGAGAATGCGGCTTAGCTATATGGCGAACCCGGACCTCTGGTGCAGATACTAGTTCTGAATTGCTTTGTTTGGCCAAAGATAGGTTTAGCATATATTCATGGAATCACCGTAGCGCTGGAATATTTATTTTGCCAAGCATAAGTCAAAGATGTCCTGTGCCTAGGTTGCACCTATCATTAGTGACCCATGCTTGTCAACAGTCCAGTCAATGTTCCCCCCACG
Organism: Styela plicata; assembly: GCA_963675895.2. Lineage (NCBI taxonomy): Eukaryota > Metazoa > Chordata > Ascidiacea > Stolidobranchia > Styelidae > Styela > Styela plicata. Next base: position 7,881,860 of record OZ023147.1, read on the forward strand.
TAAGAGCTAGTATCGTAGACTGGTGGAGTCCTCGTTTGAAATTCTTATAAGATGTTTTATGGTCGTAGGACTTGAAATCAGCTCATCTTATATTTAGAGTTTGAATATTGTGTAAAATAGATATGACATAATAAAGTATGAGATTCGAGATGTTTTTTGAATGTATTATACAAAACACTAGTTGACTTTATTCAGATTATGAAACAACATGAATAGTTGGAATGAAACTTGTTTGGTTGCACAGGAACGTAGGCGATGAAAGTGGGGATGTAGGATCTGGTCATTCGATAATGATTATTTGTGGCATTTAGATCTCTTTATGAGATAGGAATAAGAATTTGAAATAAAAAATCAAATTTTCACCACGTTTTTTCTTTTCCACGATTTTTTTTTATCGGAGAAAAATTTGGTGATTATTTTTTCATTAGTTGCCGTCTTTACTATATAATGAGCTTAATTTTGCGTATTAGGGGCGCATTTTTGGTCATAAAATGCTAATTGCACTTTACAGCAGGTATTTATTGCTGCGTTTTGAAAGAATAAAATAAGATTCGGTGAGATTTCATGTCTGTTTGAACATTAGGCAAACTATGATATTGCTATTACACGGAAATACTGTTTTTCAGTGGTAAAAGTTTTGTGAAAAATGGGAATTTTGCAGTACTGGTAATTTTCCTGAATTTGAAACCGCCTTCCTGAGTTTTAATACCAAGTGTGTGCTGTTGATGGACCGTACCTGTGGTGGCACATTTCATCAACAGACTATAATTGGCTAAAAACTCGATTTTGTAGTTTTGTTGTGATATTAGGATGTTAAATAACTGCAAGAGAGCTGTGATTTTACCGTATTTTTGTTACAGTGTGTATATATGTGTGTTTATTTGTAGCAGGTAAAAGCACTATTAGTTACTCGATGGCTGCATACTGGTATAATTTTTGCCCGATTGTTATAATCTGCATCGATTTAAAATTCGTCAATATAAATCTTCTATGTATTTAGATTATCTCGTTTTCATTCCCACATTTATGTAGCTCTTTGGTCAGAAGTGGTGTCAATAGTTTCATACGTCCGATTATTTCCTTACATTGTCCATCAGTGTCGCCAAGGTGCAGTCCATCTGTGGTTCATGAAATTTCTGTTCAGGTGAACACACGCAGTATATTCCAATGGGCCTGTGTTGGGGATGGAACAGGTTGTGAATGAACTGTGACTGTGATTTCCACGAAATGCGATAATTCATACGCGTACTTGTGTCTTAGGTCCCAAAAATCAATAAGCGATCAGTTTAAATGTGGTATTGGGTGCAAACTTGAACAGTAAAAACTGGAAATTCATCTGCATTTCAATCCGATTTGCCAAATTCCTTACCGAATTTAAAACACCAGTTAACAGACGAATCCTTAATATAATTAGCAGCCCCCAACAGGAACCAACCAATGACCATTTCATAGCGAAGAGCTACTACTATAAAATCTATTGCCAGCAACTGCACTTTATGTGGAAAACATAATAGGCAGGACTGAATCATATTGTAAAGTGCAATGAGTGGTAATTCTTTTTTTAAATAAGAAAAACAGCCACTAATTTTATTTTTGTCTTATGATAGTAGGGAGATTGAAGTTCACTTTGTTTTTTTGCTGACTCATTGCCCACGTCGCGTGTCGCTCCGCTGAAGATTGTGGCCAAAAAGGCTAAAAGCAACCTCTCCACCCCCAGAATATCACATTTTTCATAGCAGAAATGAATTTATTGTCCCAAAAAACCTGTGGGTACAAACTTTTACAAATTTTCGTCCAATAGTATTGGAGATATTGGGAAAACTAGAAAATTTGGAAATCATGAAAAAAGATAACCCGGCAAAAATTTCGAAAGCCTATAAAATCCAAAGCACTCAACCTTTGACCCTAAAATTAATATATCTGAAAATGATTATATTTCTCTACCACCATTTTGAAGAACTATTGAGGCGGGGTGTGCAGAAAGTGATTTTTTTGGTTTAAATGTAATTGAATGTCCCGTTTATGTCTATTTCGTTTCGGGAAATTTCGTCCTAATTGAACCGTTATCGCATTCTCATACTTTTCATTCAGTCATGCGTGGTCCAGCGATTTAATGGCTTCTAAGGAATGCTACATATATAGTTCATGCTTGATATCTCCACTTTCCTGGCGAGTGTTTCTTTCCACTGTTGCCTGTCATGTATAGGTCGGACATATATTTTGTCAAGTATGAGCCATAGATAGACCGCGTCGTTGGTGCAATTCATCAGTGACTCAACCTTAACAAATATTTTCAAATATTTTCCCACCGGTTGACATCACTAATTTACAAAAATTAATACGCATTACACTTTGTATTTTAATTTGTTCTGTAATAAATGTACTAAACAAAGTAGACAATCTTATAGAATCGAAACTGGAATTTGTCTAAATTCATTGAGCTTATTCTTATATTTGTAATTTTTTTCATTATAAACAGGGAAAGATACCCTGAACACTAGCTGCGCTACTTATCTTCTTAGCTGATCGTAAATTGCAATAAACTAGACCTTGATAGGTTATATCTATAATCATTTCAATATTTTAGCGATGCGATCCCAAATGCCTTGTTTAGTAAAAACGGTCTCCTCCACCCTTTGCCAACCGGAAAAAAAATCACAAAAATGACTGATATATGCTTTGAAATATGATAGGATGACATTTCCTTTTTATCACGTGAGAGAGAAATGCTGAGAATACGGCTTAACCATATGACGAACCACGACCTCCCGTGCGGGCACGAATCGGTTCTGGATAAAATCTCAAAATTCTTTAGCTGTATTTTGGACCGAATTATCACTATTCAAAACACTTTGAGTTGTTTAAAGATTATAAAAAAACAAAAACTCTATTTTTTCATAGAAATTATTTTTTCTGTATCGCCCATTATGACGACATTACTTAGTCATGTCAATTTTTCGTATTTTGGTTCCCTCTCCTTCACTTTTCGAGTTTCTAACTACGCCAAAGTTTGATGTCACGTTTCTATATCTTCGCTTGTTCATTTTCATTTCTTTATTTTCGTAAGAGACAGCAGGACAGGAATTTTGAAGGAGGATGAGTTGGACATATTAGATTTATATTATAAGACCCTATGCTGAGCTAGAGACAGAACAAGTTCATACTGATTTGTGCAATAGAAGTCCTCTCGTAAAATGGGTTTGTAAAGGGTCCGGGTTGAGATCAAAATGTCGTGAATCGAGTCTTTGATCAATTTCGTTGAATTGTAACTATTCAAAACTCTGCCAAAATCAATGAAGAGTCATGTGGCACATTATCATCTAGATTATTCATTCATAAAAATATTATCCAGTTGCTACTTTGTGCATTTCGCTTTGAGAAAATCATCCAAACCCCATTCTGAAGGAGTGGTTTTGTTCTACATTCATCTCAGGGATACATCAATGATTATGACCAATGATGTTTAGAAAATGTTTTGGGTTTAACTGTAACAAAAGTACAGTAAATTTACTGGTCATTTGCAGCAATTGCATATTTCCAAAGTTGAAACAACGTCATATCGATGAGATTCATGCCCATTATGAGCTGTTGATGGACCGCACCTCCGCGGTGCGTTCCATCAACACCCCATGTTTGGCCAAAATTTTGAATTTTTTTCAATACTGTCAAGTAAAATTACTGTCAAAGACCAGTGATTTTCTTGCATTTTGTTACAGTGCAATGCTATTTAGAAAATGTTTTGGGTTTCAGTGAAAAAGTAAACATGCGTTGATGTATAAATAAATTTCTAATGCCTGTCTGTACTTTTTAATAAAGTATTTTTTAATTGATAATTTTGTACATGAGACTCAAGTCCCAGAGTTCTATATTGTATTCGAATATTCGTTTTGGTTAAAAACTTGTTAAAATCTGAGAGTGACTGTTTTACACTGTTAAAATGACTAATAATTGTGTTCACGCGTCTATGCATTACAAAAATGTTTGCTGTACCCAAACATACTGAATATTACTAAGACACCCGAAGAAAATCCCTTCTATCGCAAGAAAATGAACCAAAAATATGATCCTATAAATTCAATGATGACGAAACTAATCTACAGAATAATATCTTTGTTCAGCAAAAACATGTGTTCACAAAATGTTTTTGACTGGTGTCCTATTTTAAAACCACCAAATTAATAACAATGATTTCAACCAAATCTCGAATGACTCGTCTGTTTTACGTGCAGTACGGAAGTTCTTGATTTGGATCAAATACGTCAAAATCTTGATCCAAATCTCACGCAGAATTCCTACATCATACTCTGCTTACACCTCAAGTTATCGTATTTTACTAAATTTGATAAAACCTACCTCATCATCGTCAAATTTGATAAAACCTGAGTCATCACCGAAACACAAATGAGGATATGAAATGTGTATATTCGTTTTGGAGTTTCAAAAAAACTTAGGGATGCTTGAAAACTCCAAAAAGTTGCTGGACTGAAAACGAATATGGAAAACTGTCGACATAACTAGTAATGCTGTTTATAAAATTTTAATTAAATAATTTAACATATTTTTTTTCGAAAACTTCAATTATTTTCCAATATTTTATGTTGGACAGTAAGGAAGTTACATCCTTGTTTATTTGTTTCAGGCCAGGAAGTTCTTGTGTTTTTATAAATCAATCAATTATACTTGCTTTTTCAATTATTCTGGTAAAGATTTTTCTAAGGGTAAATAAACAAAGCGGTAACATGCATTATGCAAAGTAACTGATAGTATATGAACGAGTGAAATAATAGGCCGTAATGGCTTATAATTCGAATAATAAGTAAAAATCATTGAAAAGATGAATCAATAAAATGATAATTTTATTTCTAAATATCCAGAGAAATTTTATGGGAAATGAAAAAAAATAAAAAAATAGGGGTATTGGAAATCTCGACAAAACAGCAATTTACACATTCCGTTCTTTCATATAATGAAACCAAATTTTCTTCCAAAATTGATTAATGCAATTACGTGTCACGAAAAAATACGTAAAACTGTTGGCCATGTTATCCATTTCATAGCATAATAAAATATTTTGCAATTAACTGGGAGATCTTCCTTCATCTTTTGTTAAGCATGGTTGATGAGGTGTTGCCCATGCTTGGCAAAATATAGATCTGATCAGGTTAAAATGCGGAACTATACATTACAGATTAGAGTGAGAACAAACACAGAACAAGAATTGTTCAACGTCGAACATCAGACATACAAGATCGACGCTTTAACAGCTCATTTATCGTTGGGCCACACATGCTTGACTGAACAAAAAACACGAATTTGCGATTTCTACGATTCTTGCGCGAATGTTTTCGTAACAATTGTTCTGTAAAGATTTTAACGGTTTGCTGAACACGAATTTGCGATTGCTACAATTCTGCCGCGAATGTTTTCGTATGAATTGTTCTGTAAAGATTTAAACGGTCTACTGAACACGAATTTGCGATTGCTACAATTCTGACGCGAATGTTTTCGTATGAATTGTTCTGTAAAGGTTTGGACGGTCTACTGAACACGAATTTGTGGTTTCTAAAATTCTTGCGCGAATGTTTTCGTATGAATCGTTCTGTAAAGATTTAAACCACCACCGAGCACCATGTTCACATTCATTAATACAATTTGCTTTGCTAATACAACTCCGAAAAGTTTAAATATATAATATTCATCTCAAAATCTTTAAAATTTCAAGCGAAATATGGGAGCACGGGATATCATGACGTTCTTCTTTTTATCCTCGATGATTTGTGGGCATGAAATATCATGAGATATGAACAATATCTCGGAAGATCTCACTTCTCTTTGATGACTCGTAGCAATAGTTTGTAATTAACAGCGATAAAATCGGTCCGAATCCAATACTCGCAAACTAAATTAATCTGGTTTCGGCAGTCACAAATATAATTTGAGGGAAAGATATCTTTAATAAAATAGCGATGATAAATTCACTAGGGATTACCCTTTTAAATTCAAGACTCGAATCGATTCGGATACATGTCCGATTTGGACAATATAAATACTCATCCCATCAAATTCTACGAGATATATTCTCTGATAGGAAATAAGAAATCAGTCACTTATTGAATTTCCAATCAATTTTTATTATCGAATCATATTCGAAAAGGTATTGGATTTGCAAATAAATGCATATGATAGTTATAATTTTAAATCTAACAAAGGCTGGGAATTCAATATGATTCGAAGCACAAATTATTCGAATCTGTTGCGAATTGGCCATAAAAACAAAAACAAAATTAAATTTGATTGAAGTCAACATATTTTTAAGACGACGGGCGCGATCCGTCAAGTCACCCATACTCAACAAAACACGACGACGAGGCACTGTAACCCATAGCCTTGGAACTATGCTCGATATCCATGATCGGTTCCTCACATGTCTCCTACGCGCAATCTTCATTTCATAAATAATTTTCATTTAATTTGAAATTTAATGAAAGTTTTTGCTTCTTCATCGAAACTTTTTGTTCTCCTACGCGCAATCATTTCATAAATAATTTGTATTCAATCGAAATTTTAATGAGAAATTTTACTTCTTTATCAAATTTTCTGCGCGTCCTCAGCGTCAATTTGTACTGATTGACATATTTTGTATATTTCATTCTTTAAAGTGCGAAATCTGCCTCTTGTTTTAAAAAAAATTGGCGCGCCTCTAGAGTGAAGATTGCTATGGACGAAAATATAACATTTGGTTGTTAAAAAATTGTTTTCGCCCCAAAAATTCCTGGAAACGATACTGTGTAGCAACGAAATGATGGATCACACCCCCGATGAAAGTGATAACCAAATATCAGCAAAAATTAATGATAAATATGGGAGTAACGGATCAGATGAGACAATATGAACTGTACTCAATCCTTAGTCCCCGTATATATATATATATATATATAAATATATAGTAAATAAAAAGTTATCTTATTTTTATTTTCTGTCAGAACTGTCTACCTCCATGTTTTGTTATGACAAGCAAGGCCGGAAACAACCCAAAAAAGAAACCAACTTACAGCCATCTAATGCTAAAAGAGCCACTACAAAATATAGTACCAGGAACTGCACTCTAAGCGGAAAACACAAGCGGAACCATTATGATAAAGTACAGTAAACGGTATCTGCCCTGGGCAATGTTAAAATGATGTACCACTTCTTTGTTTCCATTTAGTCGCCTTTGACGATACGCCTGAAGCCTGTAGCATTCGATTCGGTACTGAAATTTAATCAATTTGATTCCGAAATCAAAAGATATTAAGAGTTTAATCACTCCTAGAAATAGCGTTATTCTCAATTTTTCAACAGAGTTGAATAAAAATATAATAGAAAATGTAGTATCCAGATACAGCATAAGATTAATCTTCATTTCTTTTGCGCATAGATCTGAATAAAAATCTCGTAATATCGTTATATAGCTTTAAGTTCCGAATTGCTGGGATTTATATGTTTTGATCCGAAAAGAACATCTAGGATAATTTCAAGATGGCGAATCATGGACAGGGTCCACCTCCTGCAGCTGAGATTCGAGGTAAGGCAATTTTTTTATATTGTGGTTCGTCATTTGACTGTTTGATTGGCACAGCCTACTATAATGTTTCCTATTATATGTTGCTTTCAAATATAGGTCGCTTTATTTTTATGTTAGTGTGTTGAGTAAGAACACTATTGACCCTTAGAGTGCCCGGTTAGTTCAATCAGACATATAGACATAGCCTATTCTGACACCTCCGTCGACACAAAAGGCGATACAAATCGGTAAAAGCGTTTGCAATACACTTCGAGCTACGCACCTCTGATCGTTATTGCTCGAGTTGCGCGGTGGTTCACGTAAGAACTCATTGCGACTTCCTCCACCAATCAGGTCAACGCACAGCAAAAATAAGAAATATGACAAATCAAAAACGTACACCCCGATTCGGAACTGGTATCTGAACAAGAGGTTGTGGTTCGCCGTATGATTAAGCTTAATCGTGGGCGCTCCTCTACCGCAGGATAAAAGAGGATTCCCGTCCAGGTCAGCAGGGGTGGTGATCATTTCGTGCCATTCTAAAACTTTGTTAAGAGCGAATGGTCAATTCGTACCCTGAAAAAATCGCCCTTGGTCAGTTCGTATTCTTGCTGAATGTTCACGATAAATTACCTGCTTACGAGTTTTGATGTATCAGTGTAATAGTAGCAAGAGGATCTAATAAAATTACCGAAAATAGATACGCTGCTCATGATCTCTCAAACTTTGCATTATGCGGCCCGAAATAAAATTCGCGGAAATTGTCATCAAAAGCTCGACAATCGCTCCTTTTCTCTCCTAAAATGCTCAGCCATCCTGACTTCTCGCATGAGTCCATCGCGGTTTTCATCAGGGTACGAATTGACCTATGTACTGTTTTTGGGTACGAATTGCTTCACCGAAAACATACTGGTACGAATTGACTGGAAACCAGTCAGCATCAGGTGTGCTTGAATGAAACTTTGTCTACTGAGCTTTTGCACCGCGGTCGTGTTTGGCGTCAAGTGATGGACTGGAAACGGGGTCTGTGGGCTGAGACTCACATGGCCCACGAGTGGAATTTGTTCGACCGAGTAGGCTACTATAATTGTTGAGATATAGGTCCTGATGTGTATTTTGTGAATATGTGACACTGACATACTGCATATATTCTGTACGATATTAGGTGAGTTTACCTTATCGTTTATTCGGGTCTAGTGAAGTTTAGTACCATATTCCCGAGTGTCATCAAAATAAAAACAATGTTGTGGTGTTTAGATTTATTCAAAAGTAAGTTGGCACGCAGCAAAGGCAGGTCAATGAGCAATCATTGGTTGCACCTTTTTTAAACTTCAAGGTTTTACCAGTTTTCCTGAGTCCTTTGTCACCTTTTCCTGATAAGTTCATCAATGACTACCGGCTGCCGGTAATAGAAATGCAAAACTAATAATTTCCTTTCAATTCTCAGAAAGTGTATTCAATGAAGCAAGTATAAGAACTAGAAGAGTTGACACGGTACAGCATGCAGAAGTCGTTCATGCAGGAGTCGTTAATATTCAGCACTATAATGCTCCACCAGGTGAGTGCCTTAGCCGAACTACCATTTTGGAGTCCACAATTACTTTTTTCAATACGACTCACTGATTAACTGCAATTTGACAACGATTATCTGTCAACGACTCTTGCTAAACATCCATCACCATGACCCTATGGTTGGTGGTTGTTTTTAGAGTTGTGCTAGTCGCAAGCAATGGTCAGTTCTCAATCTCAATTTCTGCTCTCGTAACAAAATTTGTAATCAATCCACACGACTGGCTACCAATTCGCACAATGTCACAAACAGTTTTATGCAAGAAGTTTTTTTCCAAGATTGTCTAAACTTTGGAATTCCTTGCCTTCTCAATGCTTTCCAGATAGTGTTGATCTACAAGGTTTAAAAACTCTCGTTAATAGGCATCTATCAGGGATGGGGTTTCCTTAGTTCTATTCCTCCATAGTGGCTTCAAGAGAATTTTCAAGTATGCTTTGTCTCCTGTGGCCTTGCTCTGAGCGAATTTGAATAAAAAAAAAAAAATTAGAAATCTTTGACAATATCTATCAATATGCATCCTCTGACTTTATATGCACTTGTTATTACCTGAAGACGTTAGATCTCGTATAAAATTCGAATACCCAAGTTTTCTGTATAAAAATATGTTTATTTAGGAGCGGCACTTCATCCAGCAGTCGCACAACAACAGAATCCTAATCAAGCACCGGTCGTACAACAGCCGAATCCTAATCAAGCAATTGCAGGACAAGGTAATTATATTCATTACGTAAAAACTTACAAGCTTAAATGATTATTTCGAATCTTATTATTTACTTATAAGCTGTGAAGTCATTTAGACTTAGATCTAAAACTCATAGTTTTCTGAGAAAATTAAGTAAAAATTATGAGATTCTCTGTTTTTGGGTTTAAATTGATTCGATTTATTGTTTTCGGGATAAAATAATAAAAACCTACAGAAAACATGATTTTGCACTGAAAATTACTCGAAAGTTTTGTGAAAATTCATTAACATGTCCTGTTCATTGCTCTTAGTGGTAACTAAAGTATGCAAGGCGGATTGTTTAGTTTATTTCTGATTTATCGATTGTAATGATAAACTAAGTTTACGAAATAGTACCAGAATGTCACGACAATACGTCTTGTTCCAAAGTCAAAAAATGCCCTGTTGGTTTATTCTTATTAGTTCATGTACCACCGATTGTTGTTTTACCTCGCAATCTATTTCTTTTGCATCTAATTCTATTCTTTTCTGAACAAATAAGGCAAAGTAGTTGAAAATAACGAAACACAAGAAAAATTGGAAAATTTTTTAATGTTGCCAGATTTCGCTTGTAACTGAAATTTTCAAACCCCCGGGCCCGATTCAAAACTTTTTCAAATAAGCTTAAACTTTCTATGTGTTAATATTCAACACTATCACTTCCCACCAGGTATGTTTTTATCATTTTTAACAGCCACGATTTTTTTTTATCTATTTTGTCAAGTACTGTCTAGGATGAACCATGCTCAGACGATGCAATTTGTCAGTAATATATACGACCTGATTTTCTAGTACGAAAATTTTTCTTTGGTATGGTGCAAAGTTAGATTTTCATTTTTGCACGGTACCATATTCTTTTTCTTACCTTCATATTAGACCACATTCTTCTCATATGAATTTGAAATTAATTTTTATTCTACATTTATGTCGTTTTACAACTAAATTATAAACGCAAATAAGATAGTCTGTCAAAGAATTTTTAAACCAGATATCATAAAACTGTAGATGTTGGTGACTTTACACGCAGAGGTTTGTATTAAACAATACTGTTTTGGACATTGGTAGTTGGTTCTGTTCGAAATTGCTGCCTACCGAATCGTACCTGTTTTCATACTGTTACGAAATTTAGTGAGATGAATGAAAAATATTAATGGGACTCATTTTCGTACTACAAGTACGGAGTTCGGTACGATATACGACAAAAAATAACTTCAGTTCGTACTGTAGTATCAGTCTTGGGTCATGATAAAATTATTTGCCACTTCGTTGCCTCCTTTCAGATAAACCTCTTAAGACACTCAGTGATACATCAAGACTATTAGGACTATTCTAAAGCCCGTACCTACAGAGCCTCAAAATATTGCGCTAGTTTTATATCATATCTCAGCCTGTGATCATACACTATCTGATCTTATTTTGAATTCATTTCAATGGAGTGAGGTTTTGGAATGAACTTTCAGGAATTTCCAAAAATGTGAAGGCTAGTGCAGGGGCAAAGCGATGATTTTTTAGCCAACACAACCAGCACTTAGATCTTCTATGAAAGGTAAAAATCCACGTTTGCCTGTATAAATATGTTAATCTTATTTAGGAGGGGCACTTCAGCAACCTGTGCAAGTCGTTCAACAGGAGAACCCAGAGGCTCAAAATCAAGCCAGTGCAAGTCAAGGTAATTATATTCTGATGATCAATAGGATAAGATATCATTTTTAACCAGCGGGAGAGGAAAGCCGAGAATACAGCTTAAGCATATGGCGAACCACGACCTCTCGGGCTGGCACCAGTTGGGGTGGAGGTTTTTGGATTATCATATTTCTAATTTTTCCTCTACATGGACCTGGTTGGTGGAGGAAGCCGTAAGCAGCACTTACGTGAACCATTGTGCACCAACGAGGGGTCGAACAATCCTCTTCAATAGAATCATCCCATTTGGGATTCAAAACCCACGATAATTGAGGAATTGTAACTCAGTCTATTCTCCAATCCCAGATTGATCTAACATGGCACCCTTAATATTTAAAACTTCATTAAGCAAAGTATGTCGCCTTACTCGGTGGTGTATGACATGGACATCACACATACAAAATTGGTTAGATTAATTGGTTGTCAATGTACACCGACTGCAACCAAGCTACTTATGTGTCATTCTCAAACCCACACTTTTTCTACTGTGTCCTGATTCATGTCTGTGTGCACTCGGCAAATGTTAATTAATAATTGAATCCTATAATCCGATTCAAAAATATATTTTTGCGCAGGCTGTGCACAACGTATATAGCGTGAAAACGTGCAAAATGCACTTGTTCTGTTCTTTCTTGGCTATTTTGGAATTCCTGGTATCAAAGGTTTTCATAATTGGTTTCCATAAAGGTTCTGCATAATTTTTTTATTATTTTTGTTGGGGTGTTGGTGATAGCAATGGAAGTGACGATTTCTTGTCGCTATTGCGGCTGACATTTGGTTTGCCTTCCATCTGTAGAACTTCCTAATTGGGGTGGCCCTGCCAGGAGAAAGTATCTGCCATCAGCATAGTGCTACCGATTACAAAGATATTTAGTCCCCTGGAAGAAAAGTTCCCCAGATAAAAAGGCGCCCACAAAAATTAACCCTTTTTTATCAATGCATTTCGGAATAATTCCAGTATATTTAATTAAAATTTTTCATTCATTCTTGAATAGTGGAAAATTTGACTGGTGGAAAATTTTAGGTTTTAATACGTTATAAAGCACTTAGGAGGGCATTCTGTGCTTTGCAAAAACCTATTTCAGGAGTGGGGTGCCACTGTAGGGCTGGGCAATTCGATTCAGTGATTCAAAACACAATTTATTTGAATCAATCATGAATCGTTCATTGCAACAAAAACTTGCTAAATGAACTAGAATTTTCATTTTTACCGACAAAATATAAAAGTTGTTGCTCTTAGACAATGTGGTGTGAATTGTAAAAACACTATAAACTATCAATTCCTTGATAACCAAGAGACAAGTTGTAATAGTGAAAATGGGATTGTTATTTACCTGGAATTAGTGATTCGATCCGATTCGAAAAATTATTCGAATCAGATTCGAATTCCAAATGATTCGGTTTTGCCTAGCCCTTATCTGCCAGGTCTTATAAACCTGTGACACAAACTTATACACCTTGGCGATGAAAACATGCGATCGCTTTGATGGTCACAAGGTTTTATTGTCCCGCTTCAATTTACCTCTATTAAAATGTCTATTTTTTCATTTTTAGGTGGTTTCTTTCGCCGAATTGCAAGGTTTTTTTTAAGAAGCACTCGAAGTAAGTTTATAACAAGTAATTGTATCGATACAAGAAATCTGCCAACAAAGCTCTGAATATTTATACTCTTTTAATAGTACGAAGTAGTTTGGAATCGCACTCATCATATTTTGGCGTTACATGCAATCATTGGACCAGATATTCCATATCATTACGGAATCTGTACTTTGCCCGACTGCTCAGTTGAATTTAATTAATTTAACTAATTTACATTCCGCTTCAATTTAATTAATTTACAGTTCGCATTAATTGAATTGATGCGGGCTGTAAATTGTTGATTGAAATATTAATAATCTGCTCAAAGTTGGCAGTTTTTAAAAACGTATATACAATTAATTTAGTGCAAAGTAATCTACTCTCGTGTTATTGGAATATTTTTTGATTTGGGTGGGAAGACTAGTAAAATATTGTCCTTCTACACGTTTTTGAGTTTTTTTTATGTATTCTTCAACAAAATTTGTTGATTTTACTCCAGTAATTTTAGGTTTTAATAGGTTATAAAGCACTTAGGAGGGCATTCTGTGCTTTGCAAAACCTATTTCAGGAGTGGGGTGCCACTGTAGGGCTGGGCAATTCGATTCGGTGATTCAAAACACAATTTATTCGAATCAATAAAGCTCTTTGCACTTTAGTGGCTTCAGGAGAATTTTCAAGTATGATTTGTCTCCTGTGGCTGTGCTCTGAGCGAATTTTAATAAATTTAAATTCTTTGACCAAATGTGAGCAGTACGACATCTGTAACGATCAAGCTATTGCAAGACAAGGTTACCTATAATATTATTATTATATCCATTACATAAAAACTTGGGGGCTTAAATCTTTATTTTGACCCTTATTTTTTCACCTATAAGCTGTGAAGTCAATTAGACTTGGATCTAAAACTGATAAAAATTATTATAGTTTTCTAAAATTAAGTTTCTAAAATTATGAGATTCTCTGTTTTTGGGTTTAAATTGATTCGATTTATTGTTTCCGGGATAAAATAATTAAAACCTACAGAAAACATGATTTCGAAATTTCGCGAAATTTGCGAAAATTCATTAACATGTCCTGTTCATTGCTCTTAGTGGTAAATAGAGTATGTAAGGCAAATTGTTTGGTTTATTTCTGATTTATCGATTGTAATGATGAGTTTACGAAATAGTATCATAATCTCACAACAATTCGTTTTATTACAAAGTCAAAAATGCCCTGTTTGTTAATTCTATTCAATTCAGGCCATTGGTAATGCTTTTGTACTGGTACGAAATTTAGTAAGATAAATGAAAAATAATAATGGGACTTATTTTCGTACTAGTACGGAGTTCGGTACCGTATACGACAAAAAATAATGTTAGTTCGTACTGCAGTATCAGTCCTGGGCCATGGTTAAATATCTGCCACTTCGTTGCCTCCTTTCAGTTAAACCTCTTAAGACACTCAGTAATACATCAAGATTATTAGGACTATTCTAAAGCCTGTACCTACAGAGCCTCAAAATATTGCGCTAGTTTTATATCATATCTCAGCCTGTGATCATACACTATCTGATCTTATTTTGAATTCATTTTAATGGAGTGAGGTTTTGGAATGAAGTTTCAGGAGTTTCCAAAAAAGTGAAGGCTAGTGCAGGGGCAAAGCGATGATTTTTTAGCCAACACAACCAGCACTTAGATCTCCTATGAAAGGTAAAAATCCAAGTTTGCCTGTATAATTATGTTAATCTTATTTAGGAGGGGCACTTCAGCAACCTGTGCAACAGAATCCAGAAGCACAAGCCGTTCAACATGAGAACCCAGAGGCTCAAAATCAAGCCACTGCAAGTCAAGGTAATTATATTCTGATGATCAATAGGATAAGATATCATTTTTAACGTGCGGGAGAGGAAAGCCGAGAATACAGCTTAACCATAGGGCGAACCACGACCTCTCGGGCTGATACCAGTTGGGGTGAAGGTTTTTGGTTTATCGTATTTCTAATTTTTCCTGTGCATGGACCTGGTTGGTGGAGGAAGCCGTAAGCAGCACTTACGTGAACCATCGTGCACCAACGAGGCGTCCAACAATCTTCTCCAATAGAATCATCCCATTTAGTTAGTATTCAAAACTCACGATAATTCAGGAATTGTAACTCAGTCTATTCTCAAATCCTCAACAGATTGATCTAAATTGGCACCCTTAATTTTAAAAACTTTATTAAGCAAAACATGTCGTCTCCAATACGATCAACTCCCATTAACACATATACATAACGAGCGATCGAAAAAAAGTTGTCTGGAAAGGAGTCGCCCAAAAAATTGTCACCTGGAAGAAAAGTTCCCCAGAAAAAAATGCGCCCACAAAAATTAACCTTTTTTACCATTTCATTTCGGAATAATTCCGGTATATTTAATTAAAATTTTTCATTCGTTCTTGAATAGTGGAAAATTTGACTGGTGGAAAATTTTAGGTTTTAATTCACGTTATAAAGCACTTAGAAGGGGATTCTGTGCTTTGCAAAAACCTATTTCAGGAGTGGGGTGCCACTGTGGGGCTGGGCAATTCGATTCGATGATTCAAAACACAATTTATTTGAATCAATCATGAATCGTTCATTGCAACAAAAACTTGCTAAATAAACTAGAATTTTCATTTTTGACAACAAAATATGAAAGTTGTTGCTCTTAGACAATGTGGTGTGAATTGTAAAAACACTATAACTACCAATTTCTTGATAACCAAGATACAAGTTGTAACAGTAAAATTGGGATTGTTATTTACCTGGAATTAGTGATTCGATCCGAAAAAATTATTCGAATCAGATTCGAATTCCAAATGATTCAGTTTTGCCTAGCCCTTATCTCAGTGATACATCAAGACTATTAGGACTATTCTAAAGCCCGTACCTACAGAGCCTCAAAATATTGCGCTAGTTTTATATCATATCTCAGCCCTGTGATCATACACTATCTGATCTTATTTTGAATTCATTTTAATGGTGTGAGGTTTTGGAATGAAGTTTCAGGAATTTCCAAAAAAGTGAAGGCTAGTGCAGGGGCAAAGCGATGATTTTTTAGCCAACACCACCAGCACTTAGATCTCCTATGAAAGGTAAAAATCCACGTTTGCCTGTATAAATATATTAATCTTATTTAGGAGGGTCACTTCAGCAACCTGTGCAACAGAATCCAGAAGCACAAGTCGTTGAACAGGAGAACCCAGAGGCTCAAAATCAAGCCACTGCAAGTCAAGGTAATTATATTCTGATGATCAATAGGATAAGATATCATTTTTAACCTGCGGGAGAGGAAAGCCAAGAATAGAGCTTAACCATATGGCGAACCATGACCTCCCGGGTTAACACCAGTTGGGGTGAAGGTTTTTGGATTATCGTATTTCTAATTTTTTCTGTGCATGGACCTGGTTGGTGGTGGAAGCTGTAAGAAGCACTTACGTGAACAATCGTGCACCAACGGGGTGTCCAATAATCCTCTCCAATAAAATCATCTCATTTAGGATTCAAAACCCACGATAATTGAGGAATTGTAACTCAGTCTATTCTCAAATCCTCAACGGATTGATCTAACAAGGCACCCTTAATTTTTAAAACTTCATTAACCAAAGTATGTTGCCTTACTCGGTGATGTATGACATGGACATCACATATACGAAATTGGCTAGATTAATTGGTTGTCAATCAATTCAATGGCATGACCTCCGGCATTCGGGTAACGCAACGTAATATGAGTGTCAGCCACATATCGGGGGTGCCCGGTTGGCTCAATTGGTAAATCGTTGGAAACACACTTCCGAGACAACCATGTTGTCGGATGTTGGAATTTTACCAAAGATGCTATCAAAATAAGGAAAATTTTTTGACCCTCTGGTGATTAGGCAAGAGGCCCTGTGGCTATCACTTCTATCACGCCAGTGTCATGTTATGTTAAGCATGCATGGGCATTGCACCGTTTGATTGCTCCACCAAGGCGTGGTACATTCATGGCTCATCAATCTTCTACACGACAAGGTAATTATATTTATAAACATTAGATATATCCCCAGGTAAACTCTCTGAACTTTATTGTTGTGGTTCAGTCAACGTTGGGATATTTCTCACATGAAATTAGGGATTTGTTTGCTCTTCCTGCGTTCTGTTGCCAGATTAGACACCTTCCCCTGCCAATGTGTATCAATGTCGTATCCTTGAAAGTAGCAACTCTGAACAAGACTATGTTTAATATCTATCACCTTCACCTTGTGATTTCTTACCACTTTCTTCTAATATTTTTGAAATTTTATGTTTCCACAGACCAGCCAACCTCTAGTGCTTCTCCACATTCCTCTGTAAAACTACATATAGCGGCTGCTGGGGAAGGAAAGGATTCAGGTAGGAATGTAGGATGAGAAATTTATGTGACGAGGATGAAATTTACTAATGATACTTTGCTTTGTCCAAACTTTCAAATGTTCAAATAATTTCTATTTTCTATCACATTTACCTAGCTAACTAAGGGTTTAGCCCCAGTTATTATAATTTTTTTCAAAAGATAACTCTTAAGCAATGTTGGAAGCAAGCCCCATAAGCAGTGGCGTTGGACAGTCCGACATGTCGTGGGAAAAAGTGAATTTGTGGTTTCATACAATGCAAATGTGCGCTGAAGGCGTGAAAGAAATTCATCAGCTTTTTGCAAAATATGACGAAATTTTAGCTGAAAAATATTTTCTGATGAGTATTACCTGGGTCCCTGCATGGTGTAAAAAATTTGAGTACGCTGCCGAACCTCTGATTGTGGCTGAAACAACCAAAGCTAATTATGCTAGAATGTGATAATATTTTTGACAGTGGGTTTTTAGGTGTGATACTATCGATAGTTGGGGCATCCGACCCCCATAAATGAGTAAAAATTTTGATAACATTACTAAAATTTTTACTGCTTTTTGCGAAAATTTTTACAACTTTGACCACTAGATGTCGCCTATGGTACAAACAGACTTACAATTTTATACGAGTTCAGCTCCAAATCAAAACGATATAGGACGCAAAAATTTGGCATTATTGAAGACTACAATGATTGTAAAAGTTATAAGTTAACGGGATGGTAAGACCTACTTAGTGCCTCCTAGTGGCAGAAGAAATTTTCGATTGTACCGAAATTTAAAATTTTTGACTAAAATGATGATGCTGGATGAATAATTTTCTAAATACCATTGGATTGGGATTCTGTACTGAATATCCTCTCTTTTTATGTATCGCATGCCTATATTGAGATGCATATTATTTTGAGGAAAAATAGCTGCTGCTGACATTTTATGTCGGCTATTTCTAAAAAAAAAAAATTTTTGCAAAAAACATATTTAAGAAATATACTCCCAAACTAGACTATTATGGCTGAAATCCGAGATTTGACCTTGAAATACCCCCATTTACACATTTCTCTGGAATTATGGTTGTCGTCTACGCTAAATCGAACTTGTAAAAGCAGATTTTTATTAGAATCTACCAAAACGATTATTTATGATGCAGGGCAACAAATTTTTTAACTCCTCTGAAATACGTCTAAAATCAAGAATCTTATTGTAAATTTGTTAACGTATTCGATTTTCGGGTCTGGATTTGCCCCCCTTTTGGATGATTAAAAAAATTAAATGGAGGAAAAAGTGAAAATAATCTTTTTCAGATGCGGCTGCATCAAAGCACGATGTACCTGGTTTGTCAAAATCTGAAAGTATTGAGCATTATTCTCCTGTTTATGCAGAGAAGAAACCGTCAGGTTGGTTATTCCAATTTCATGCAAAAATTGTGTATTTTTAATTGAAATTTCTCTAATAAAGTGTAGTGAGTGGTTGCTGCCCTAGATGATGGATAGACTATCTTCCATTTCTTTGTTCTTTTTTATTCTTCCCTTACGACTGCAAATACGTTAGGATAATCCTCATTTAAACCCCTGTTTGGAGATTTTTCAAAATATTTTTGGGTCTTCTTCATAAATTTATCGGGGGGCATATGCCTGACACTGCTAGGCACGTTATTTTGTGGAGCAATCATGTTGTGCTAAGCATGCATGGGCATTGCAGCAATTGATCGCTCCACCAAGGCGTGGTACATTTGTGGCTCATTCTTGGCGTTAGGTAGGATCCCCCTCATCAATCTTCTACACGACAAGGTAATTATATTTACAAACATTCTACATATCCCCAGGTAAACCCTCTGAACTTTATTGTTGTGGTTCAGTCTATGATGGGATATTTCCTACATGTTATTAGGGATTTGTTTGCTCTTCCTGCTGATTGTTGCCAGATTTGACACCTTCCCCTGCCAATGTGTATCAATGTCGTATCCTTGAAATTAGCAACTCTGAACAAGACTATGTTTAATATCTATCACCTTCACCTTGTGATTTTTTACCACTTTCTTCTAATATTTTTGAAATTTTATGTTTCCACAGACCAGCCAACCTCTAGTGCTTCTCCACATTCCTCACCTCCAGCAAAACGACGTAAACCTGCTGCTGGGAAAGGAAAGGATTCAGGTAGGAATGTAGGATAGAATGAATCATGTGACAAGGATGAAATTTACTAATGATACTTTGCTTTGTCCAAACTTTTAAATGTTCAAATAATTTTTATTTCCTATCACATTTACCCGGCTAACTAAGGGTTTAGCCCCAGGTATTATAATTTTTTTCAAAAGATAACTCTAAGCAATGTTGGAAGCAAGCCCCAAAAGCAGTGGCGTTGGACAGTCCGACATGTCGTGGGAAAAAGTAAATTTGTGGTTTCATACAATGCAAATGTGCGCTGAAGGCGTGAAAGAAATTCATCAGCTTTTTGCAAAATATGACGAAATTTTAGCTGAAAAATATTTTCTGATGAGTATTACCTGGGTCCCTTCATGGTGTAAAAAATTTGAGTGAATTGCCGAACCTCTGATTGTGGCTGAAACAACCAAAGCTAATTATGCTAGAATGTGATAATATTTTTGACATTGGATTTTTAGGTGTGATACTATCGATTATTGGGGCTATCTGGCCCCCATTAATGAGTAAAAATTTTGATAACATCACTAAAATTTTTACTGCTTTTTGCGAAAATTTTTACAATTTTGACCACTAGATGTCGCCTATGGTACAAACAGACTTACAATTTTATATGAGTTCAGCTCCAAATCAAAACGAGATAGGACGCAAAAATTTGGCATTATTGAAGACTACAATGATTGTATAAGTTGTAAGTTAACGGGATGGTAAGACCTACTTAGTGCCTCCTAGTGGCAGAAGAAATTTTCGATTGTACCGAAATTTAAAATTTTTGACTAAAATGATGATGCTGAATGAATAATTTTCTAAATACCATTGGATTGGGATTCTGTACTGAATATCCTCTCTTTTTATGTATCACATGCCTATATTGAGATGCATATTATTTTGAGGAAAAATAGCTGCTGCTGACATTTTATGTCGGCTATTTCTGAAAAAAAAATTTTTGCAAAAATCATTTAAGAAATATACTCCCAAACTAGACTATTATGGCTGAAATCCGAGATTTGACCTTGAAATTCCCACATTTACACTTTTCTCTGAAATTATGGTTGTCGTCTACGCTAAATCGAACCTGTAAAAGCAGATTTTTATTAAAATCTACCAAAACGAATATTTATGATGTAGGGCAACAAATTTTTTTAAGCAACTCGTCTGAAATACGTCTAAAATCAAGAATCTTATTGTAAATTTGTTAACGTATTCGATTTTTAGGGTCTGGATTTGCCCCCATTTTGGATGATTAAAAAAATTAAATGAAGGAATAAGTGAAAATAATCTTTTTCAGGTGTGACTGCATCAATGCACGATGAACCTGGTTTGTCAAAATCTGAAAGTATTGAGCATTATTCTCCTGTTTATGCAGAGAAGAAACCGTCAGGTTGGTTATTTCAATTTCATGCAAAAATTGTGTATTTTTAATTGAAATTTCTCTAATAAAGTGTAGTGAGTGGTTGCTGCCCTAGATGATGGTAAGACTATCTTCCATTTCTTTGTTCTTCTTTATTCTTCCCTTACGACTGCAAGTACGTTAGGATAATCCTAATTTAAAACCCTGTTTGGAGATTTTCGAAATATTTTTTGGTTTTCTTCATAAATTTATCGGGGGGCATATGCCTGACACTGCTAGGCACGTTCCTTTGTGGAGCAATCATGTTGTGCTAAGCATGCATGGGCATTGCACCAATTGATCGCTCCACCAAGGCGTGGTACATTTGTGGCTCATTCTTGGCGTTAGGTAGGATCCCCCTCATCAATCTTCTACACGACAAGGTAATTATATTTATAAACTTTAGACATATCCCCAGGTTAACTCTTTGAACTTTGTTGTTGTGGTTCAGTCAATGTTGGGATATTTCTCACATGAAATTAGGGATTTGTTTGCTCTTCCTGCTGTCTGTTGCCAGATTTAACAACTCCCCCTGCCAATGTGTATCAATGTCGCATCCTTGAAAGTAGCAACTCTGAACAAGACTATGTTTAATTTCGTTCAATCCAACTGGTTTACTTCAAAAGTAACGATTTTCAAATAGTTTATTTTTAAATCATCAAGTATTTGAGAATAGCTGAGCTGTACAATGTACAGTATTTTTTACACCATTATCCTATTTTGGTGAAGTTTTCAATTTTTTTTCCATATAAAACAAGACCTCCATTGAACCAGACCTGCAAGGAAAACCATTAATTACGACCATAATTAGTTTAATCACGATCGAGTTGCAATAAAAAGAAATTATCATCTATCTGAGCATTTTTTCACTCTTCCATCTTTGCTCAGTTTTTAAATGATACTTAAATTTCCAGCATATGTAGTGATTTCTTACCATTTTGTTTTGATATTTCTAAATTTTTATCTTTCCACAGACCAGCCAACCCCGAGTGCCTCTCCACATTCCTCAGTAAAACTACATATAGCTGCTGCTGGGGAAGGAAAGGATTCAGGTAGGAATGTAGGATGAGAAATTTATGTGACGAGGATGAAATTTACTAATGATACTTTGCTTTGTCCGAATGTTCAATAATTTGTATTTCTTATCACATTTATCCAGCTAACTAAGGGTTTAGTCCCAGTTATTATAATTTTTCTTGAAAGATAACTCCAAGCAATGTTGGAAGCAAGCCCCAAAAGCAGTGCTGCGGAACGGTCCGACACGTCGGAAAAAGTAAATTTGCTTTTTCGTACAGTGCAAATGTGCGCTGAAGGCGTGAAAGAAATTATCGTCATTTTGCAAAATATGACCAAATTTTATTTGAAAGTTGCGTCGCGAAAAGGCAGGGATTTTTTTGTATTTCTACCACCAGTAAATGAAGCAGAAAACATTCATTATGTAACTGAACCTCAACGACAGGGTGTATTGAGTGCTATCTACCCTGGGCAATGGCAAAATCATCTGTTGGTTGTAATTTACAAGCGATTTTGGCTAATTTGCTTCATTGTTTTGAAAGGGATATTAACACACCAGGAATACAACATGCGAAATGAGTATTACCCGGGCCCCTTCATGCTATAAAAAATTCTGAGTGCGTTGCCGAACCTCTGATTGTGGCTTAAACAACCAAAGCTAATCATGCTAGAATGTAATAATATTTTTGACAGTGGGTTATTGTGTGATACTATCGATAATTAGGGGTATCCGACCCCCATAAATGAGTGAAAATTTTGATAATATCACTATAAACCGATACTTTTTTTTGCGCCTTGCGTGATTTGTATTTATTTTCATCAACATCCCTTACTCAATATCGGAGATCTTCCACTACCGCTGTTGATCAGCATTTATTGTATTTTAATATGATTCTATCAGTGGCTGAGTATTGATGATTTAATGATTTAAATAATGACAAAACTAGACTAATTGACATAAATTCCTATCTGACTCCTATCTATCATATCTACTACATTTCTAATGGTTTATGTTATACAGGTTCTGCATCATATTCAATGGCCGGAGATGGTGCGAAAATTCGCACGGCTGTGAGTGATTCAAATATGTCAGTTTTATCAAATAAAGGTGAGTATCATTATTGTTCATCTACCGAGTTTTTGTCGAATCATGAGGTTGATAGGGGGAGGGTAGTGCATCCTCACATGAATCCACCTTCGGAAAAAAGTTTGCCTCCAAGATTCGGGTCTCATGAAGTTCAGTACGATATATCCGATTATCATAAAAATTTTCTGTATTGGAAGCGACTCATCCTAACTCTAAAGACAATTCCAGATGCTTGCAGCATTGGTGCCCTCTGGTTAGGATGAGAATATTCCGCCAGTTTTAATTTTGATGACATTTGGGAATATGGTACTAAACTTCACTGGACCCCAAGATCCTTCTGTGTGCCCTTTTTTTACGATTTGCTTTAACACTTATTTTCTCTTTTTCACACGTTTTACACCCATCAAAAATATCTTTTATAATATTATTTATCCTGAATTCGAGATTGTCACTTGTGTGAATGTAGGAAGTGTTGTATGTAGTGTATTCTTTGATGTTATAAGTTGGGCAACAATGTGAAGCAGTATCAGCAGGTTCCTCTCAAGCCAAGGCTTTGGGCACAAAAACCCGCAAAAAATAGTATGCTTTTAGGCGCTTACAATTTCAAGGCGATTTGAACATTTATTAGACTATTCTGTTGAATAATTCAAAATCTTTGAGGGTTTTAAAAAGGATTCATTTTTAATTTGAAAATTTACCAAAAGGCTGCATTTTGAATCTGGAAAGAGGAAATTGTTGCGCCTTCTAACCCACACATATCTGAGATTGTTACCCGTGCTACCACTCGCAAAAGCATTGTTTGGTATTTTTTAATGGGTTTATGTATGGACATTGCAAAATTGGGTAAAATCAACTGTGAAAATGTTTTTTTAAGCCACGTAAAATTGAAATCCTACTTCTTTCGATTGCGAATCACAATCAGCAGGAAATTATAGTTGTTATAATAAATACGGGTACACGGAACGATTTGCGTAAGGTATTCCCTTTTTAGAATTGTCACTTAAATGTGAATCTCCTTATTCATGCGAGCCCCACTACCACCTGCCATTGTAAGCTTCCGTACTAACTTCATGGGATAAGCTTCGAATATATATTGATATCAGTAGATACCTATTATAACACTTTCCAAACGTTTGCATTGCAGGAGATGCTGCGTTTTTTAAATGTGGTCAAGATTCAAATAACAGAATAAAGATAAAAAACTCAAACTTCAGCATCTATTATCAAGGTGGGTTAGAATATTTTCTTCTGATCACTTGTACTAATATGTCTTCACCATATGTTTGGTGGAAGAACCTGTTAATAGAGGTTACGTGGACCCCCCTGTCTTTTCATACATCATGATCACCCCCTGGATCTGCACAGGAGTACCTGACTCTAAGATATTTCCTGCCTAATTTTAAATGCAACTGATATTGTGCTATGACTTACGCAAAGCACACCTCTATAGAAAGTGTCCATCTAGAATAACCATACATGACCATTGTTCTCGTTATAGAATATTTATTTTGCATATTTGATTTATTTTTAACAGTCCCACTCGAGATTTTGCAGTTTATACAAAGATGGTAGATGGTTTTACCTTTGTCCAGGGTAGATACCACTCACTGCACTTTACCATGGTGGTTCAGTTTTGTTTCGGATGTTTTTCGTTTAGAGTGCAGTTGCCACATCTGGTACCACATCTTTTAGTACCTGCTTTGAGTGGCCGTTTGTTGGTTCCTTTAAGGCACTGCTTCCGCCCTTTTTCAGAGTGAATTTTAATAAGAGAGAGTGAGAGATTTAAGATTTCAACAAAACTTTTATGTTAACAATAAATGTTGATTTTGACGAATCATTCAAAACCCTTTTATTTGTATTTATCTTCCTGCTATGCTTGTCTGTTCATTACTCTTCCTATCATCAACATCGCCACTGGTACGGGCCACACATGATTTTGTATGGTCTAAAGTTCACCTTTCTCGAATGAAGTGTGACCAATAAAAACTGAATATAAGATTTAGCTGACATTACGTTTCCTCTCAAAATAAAGTATAATCAAGCTGTTGTGACTATACACGAGTCATGTGATTATCAGATCATGCGACAATAGCAATCTCTGACTTAGATTTCCAGAATGGAAATGATTGAGGTTTCTGCTTCTATTTTTAATGAACATGGCTGGGTTTTTCCAAAATAATTAGTTAGAATAATAATTAGTCTATTAAAATGACGCATGGACAATTATTGTTTGCGCCGATTATGCCACATTCAAATTCTTTAGGAAGATATTTAAAACAATATATTATTGATAATAAAATCATTTATTTGTGAATCTGATTATCAAACACCTGAATTATTATAGTCTTCGATTTCACAATTGTGAAATTTCAAATTTTTCTTGCTCCTGCATTTTAATGGTTTGCCTGGATTAAATTTGACGTGTAGTTCAGATTTTTTGATATATCTGGAACAATTAAGCATTGGTAATAAAATAATTTATTTTCATCATAAATTACGCCTAGTAAATGGCGAAATATATATTTCAATAATAATTGTGGAATTCTACTTGCTTGGTTTATTTGAAGGGCGTATTATTGGTAATGAGGAAAATCACTTTTTATTTGGAAAGCCAACTAGTAAATTTTGAAACGCATTCTTCAATTCTGCATGGTAGAATTTACTTTGCTCTGTGAATTTGTAGAGCAGCGTGTATTTCAAGACATTTTTTATTCCCAACAATTTGTGATGAATTTGCCATAATTAGATTCTTCAGAAAGATATTTCAAACAATTTAACATTGGCAATAAGATTGGTTATTACATAATCTTAATTTATGGCCATGCAAAAGTCTGAGATTGGTATTTATAAATATAAAATGTTATGATATCGATTAAAATTTATACAAAAATTTATATATTGATTATCTCTGCCTCTAAAAAAATAATATTTAAAAAATTGTAAAAAAATATAGGGGTAGCAAGTCATATATGGTTGCTTTGTTGATCAACCGAAAGAAAAGTATCAAATTGTTGGATGTCACGAAAAAAAATCAAAACGAAAAAAATGTTCTGTGAGCTACTGCACGTTTTTTCACTATTTAAAGCATATATGTGTGTCTATATTTATCATGTAATATTGAATTGTACAAGCTCCAGCAGTGCAGGGGTCATGTGGGTTTCATATTTTGATTAATATTAACATCATCTCTTGTCCAATTTTAAAGTAGGTGTTTGTATTTGCCAGTTAAGTGGCTGTTTTCTGGTTGCTTTACAGCACGGCCTTGCACAGTTGCTCAGTGAATTTTCATAAAAAAAAAATTTAACAGATTTCAATATTTATGCAGGGGGAATGAATCAGCCAACATTCAACTTCCGTTACAAGACTACAAGATTCCATCTTAAGATACAATATGATGGTGGAATTAACATTGATGCGAGAGATGCTGCAAATGCTTGGGAGTTACAAACAAGATTTAATGAGGATACAGTATCGTACGTGCGAGCTCTCATATCAAAAGGTTTCAAAGTACTAACTGTTGGTGCGCTTGGCTTGGTTTTAAAAAACAAGCTGGGGATTACAGCAAATCCACTTGGTCCTGGCAGCACAATATTTGAGGTGATGATACCGAGTGCCGCGGGTGAAGCTTTTCGAGAATTTGTGTCCTCAGGGGGATTGACACAAATAGTACAAACTGAGTTCCAAAATATCGAGGATCGTATTTCTCAAATCCTTGCTGGTGAATGGAAAGACGTAAAGGCAACTTATATGGATGTACTCCTGCAATTAAAGAATGTCCGCATAAAACAAGTAACATTGTAAGTAATAGGGTGACCAACAAGGGTTTCTAAACAGGAACAAATATCCATCCAAAGTAATTCGAAAATGGATGCATTCCATATGGTGAAATTCTTTGTCTCTGATCTAAAAATTCGAACCCAAAGCCTGTCATGTATGGAAAGTAATTTTTTCCATCGATCTTCTTATGCCGAATTTACATTATTGAATAGAAAAAATTTCAAGCATAATCGTAATCCGTGCGTCCCTTCAAATTAAGCGAGCAGGGAAACTTCGAAATCGCACAATTGGGAATGGAAGAAAATATTTCGTTATTAATTGGATAGAATTTCAAATAAATATAAAATATTTCATCAGCAATGATATAATATTTGAAATATCTTTCAAAGAATCTAAGCTTGGCGAATATTGCGAA
This sequence comes from Styela plicata, assembly GCA_963675895.2. Taxonomy (NCBI): domain Eukaryota; kingdom Metazoa; phylum Chordata; class Ascidiacea; order Stolidobranchia; family Styelidae; genus Styela; species Styela plicata. The sequence goes on from OZ023147.1 coordinate 7,909,155, forward strand.
TTGCGATGAAATTTAAAAAAAAATTAGAATTCCTGCAGCCCCTCGGATTAAACTTTCTTTTCCTAATGGCTGAAATTGCCGCGTACTTATATGATGCTCATATGCATCATTTGAACATACTATTATGTTCATTCCATTATTTTTACACTTCGATGGGTATCATGTCATAGTCGCAATCTCAAATTGAATTGCTGCGATTGGAGTCAATAATTCAGCGACAAATATTGTGTTTCGGTTCTAGTTCCAAGTTGTTTATTAAAGTCCTCCTTATAAAGTGCATGGTGTGACATCCCTAATGTTGTGCCCACATGTTGATGAGTTTCTATTAGACATACTATCGGCGTATGATTTTGGGTAAATGTCAATAATATTGTTAAAACATCAACTTCCTGATATGCCATGCGGTAACCAGTAATGTAGTAAAATTTTTTAATGTAAAAAGTTAGAATATATGATGACTTTAATTGCAAAATCAATAGACTCCAGATAATTTAAATTTCACTCGAACTGTTTATCTTCAAAATTTTAGTGTTCAAATTTCTTTAAATAGGCGCACAGGAAAAGAAGCTACAGAAGCATTCGAACATATGTGTAGTGCTCTGAAAAATGAAGAAATAAAAGGTGACAGCATGTAGGGTTATTACTTTTGGTTACATTCATTAATTGAATATAAAATCAAAAGTTCGAAATATTCGTTATTAGTGTCGCTATTATTGCGTAGAGGGTTTATACCATGGAAAACTTCAACTTCACTGGATCTTTTTCGAACTTTTGGGATTATGAAAATTTTTTTTTTTTCAAATTAGGTAAACAAAAACCCAACTCTCATCATTAAAGCCTTTAATCCTTATTCTCTATGGAATAGAGCAAATTGGCTACTCTGCTAATCAAGATGGCCCAAGGAAATTGGTTTCATCAGAAGAAAATCTAGCAAACTGTAGAAAGGGGCTCAAAAACAATTAGGGCACAATTAGTTCCCCACCTCCAGCAAAACGACGTAGACCTGCTTCTGAGGAAGGAAAGGATTCAGGTAGGAATGTAGGACGAGAAATTTATGTGAAGAGGATGAAATTAACTAATGATACTTTGCTTTGTCCGAATGTTCAAATAATTTTTATTTCCTATCACATTTACCCGGCTAACTAAGTGTTTAGTCCCAGTTATTGTAATTTTTTCTTGAAAGATAGCTCAAAGCAATGTTGGAAGCAAGCCCCAAACACAGTGGCGCCAGACAGTCCCCATAAATAACTAAAAATTATGATAAATTACTAGAAACCGATACGTTTTTGCGCCTTCTGGTGCGATTTGCATTATTTTCTTCGCATCCTCACCCCAATATCGCTGATTTTCCACTACCGCTGTTGGTCAACAATTACAAACATTCTATTTTAATAGTTTTGATCAGTGGTTAAGTGTAGACGATGTAGGCTTGTAGAAAACTAGAGTAATCGGGATAAATTTCCTATTGGCTCCATTTAATCTATTTCTAGTAGTTGAGTTTATGTTATACAGGTTCTGCGTCATATGGCCATGAGGTTGATAGTGGGAGGGTAGTTCATCCTCGCATGAATCCACGTCCAGAAAAAAATTTGCCTCCCAAGATTCATGTTTAGTACTATATATCCGAGTATCATAAAATTTTTTTTTATTGAAAGTGACTCATCCTAGCCTGCGGAGGCAATGCTAGCCTATTGGTTTCATTAACTGTATTTCTAATGGTTTATGTTATACAGGTTCTGCATCATATTTAAAGGCCGGAGATGGTGCGAAAATTAACCTGGCTGTGAGTGATTCGAATATGTCAGTTTTCTCAAATAAAGGTGAGTATCAATGTTGTTCATTTACTGAGTTTTTGTTGAACCATGAGGTTGATAGGGGGGAGGGTATCGCATCCTGACATTAATCCACGTCCAGAAAAATTTTCTTCCAAAGTTCGGTTCTCATGAGGTTTAGTACCATATATCCGATTATCATAAAGATTTTTTGTATTGGAAGCGAGCCATCTGGAGATAATGCCTGATTCTTGCAGCATTGGTTCCCTCTGGTTAGGATGAGAATATTCTGCCAGTTTTAATTTTGATGACATTTGGGAATATGGTACTAAACTTCACTAGACCCCAAGATCCTTCTGTGTGCCCTTATTTTCTGTTTTCTACACGTTTTACACCTCCCAAAAATATCTATTATAATATTATTTGTTCTGAAATTCGAGATTGTCAGCTACTTGTGTGAATGTAGGAAGTGTTGTATGTAGTGTATTCATGGCTATATCATGGCTATATTTGGTCATCAACCAGAAAATGAGTAAAAATAAGAAATCATATTGGTCAATGCTCGGCCATGTCACCAACGAATGTGTCTTTGAGCATGACACTTCAGCATGACAGCAGCTCAAACACATATGGAATTCAGAACCATGGTGGGTATTGATTACATACCCGGAAAGGTTTACGGACAGACCACAGCAAATGATACAAAACCCATAAAATATTATATGTATTTAATATGAGATTTACATATTTTGTTTAGGATCAGCAGCGATTGTATCTGGAGATGGAGGTCAAGCTCATTTTCATGGACCAGTCAATATTATTATTAAAGGACCAGATAACGGTATGATTTCATTCTATTCCAAATACCCTGTGAACTTCGATCAGAAAATATATATTCTCATAAGTCGTAATCATTGGGTATAAGAACCACCCTGCAACGCCTCTAACAATACTTTCTGAACATAATAACCCTGCACTAGATTTGAACATGTGTAATATCACTTGTATCTCCTGGAAGCTATTCCCTGCCTGATTCTTAAGCACAGTATATATTGGGTTAAACATGACAAACCTGTTTGACTTCGGGTGTCTCAAGAATTAAGCCAATTCCCTTTCCAATCATATATTTGTTGCAGACTTTGCGAAACTTTGCAATAAAGTAGTCTGTTTTTGTTTCAGACAGCACGCCTCATTGCGTCTGACTTCCTCATGAGCGTGATTTCGAATAACGTTTGAAAAAACGTCAAATTGAAAATCCCACAATTGTGAAATCGAAAAATATGTTTCAGTATTTATTAGCCGGATTTTCAAATAAAAATGAATTATTTTATTAGCAATATTGTTATTGCTTGAAATATCTTTCCGACGAATCTAAACATGGCAAGTTTGATGCGAATTACTTTGACTTTTTAAAAATGACGCAATTGACACTGCCCTTCAAATTAACAAACAAAAAATTCCACAATTGTGAAATCGAAGAATGTATTTTAGTATTTATTAGCCAGATTTTCAAATAAAAATAAATTATTTTATCATCAATTATATATTGTCTAAAGTACTTTTCTGAAAAATCTAAACTTAACAAGTTGGACACAACTTACTTTGTAATTTCCCAAATGATGTTTTCTGTTTGATAAAACTGTATATGAGAGATACGTTTCATCAACTTCTTATTCAGGATATTTTAAATAAGGCACCCAGACGAATATCAGAGTAAATAATCTTAGGTGATATTTTTTTTAAATCCCACAGTGTCGTTTCATCGAGATGAATTTTGTAAGGATTGTGTCGTTTCGTGTCTTGGGCGTCTTTCTCTATTGAATCTGTGTCCATCACACAGAGATGGAAAACTTCCTGACAGTTCATGTATCGCTTATTGCTTTTGCTAGTCGATAAAGTGAAGCATCGTTGCTTGAATAAAAAAATATGTGGATCATAAGTCCACTTGTTGTGATATTAGAGGATGAATAACTTTAAGTTTATGTCTTTAGAATAAAATCCATCAGACACTGCAAGGGCTCATGAGGGTTTCATATTTGTATTATTATTAACATCTTCTGTTGTCCAAATTTTAAAGTAGGTGTTTATTTGTATTTGCCAGTTAAGTGACTGTTTTCTTGTTGGTTTACGGCACTCCTTCAAGCCTTGCACGGTCGCTCATGATTGCGCATAAAAAATAAAAAAAAAATTAACAGATTTTAATTTTTACTCATAGGTTCACAATATAAGACTGCAAGTTTCCATCTTAAGGCACAATATGATGGAATTATCATTGATGCGAGAGATGCTGCAAATGCTTGGGTGTTACAAACAAGATCAAATGAGGATACAGCATCGGACATGCGAGCTCTCATATCAAAAGGTTTCAAAGTACTAACAATTGGTTTAGTTGGCTTGGTTTTCAAAAATCTGGGATTAACAGTAAATCTGCTTGGTCCTGGCTGCACAATATTTGAGGTGGTGATACCGAGTGACGCGGGTGAAGATTTTAGAAAATTTGTGTCCTCAGGGGGATTGACACAAATAGTACAAACTGAGTTCCAAAATATCGAGGATCGTATTTCTCAAATCCTTGCTGGTGAATGGAAAGACGTAAAGGCAACTTATATGGATGTACTCCTGCAATTAAAGAATGTCCGCATAAAACAAGTAACATTGTAAGTAATAGGGTGACCAACAAGGGTTTCTAAACAGATAACAAATATCCATCAAAAGTACTTTGAAAATGACCAATCATTTGCCCTTGCTTCATTTTGGATTTCTAATGTATTATATTAGTATCATGGTCAGTTCTGGAACTAACCATACAAGAGTCTCATTGATAACTGATGATTATCCGGTAATGTGTGACCAACCATGCAGAACCATACAAAAAGAAGGGCGTTGTGCCCATCGTTACATTACATAGCTCACTTTTCCATATTGGGAACGATTGAAGTTCTGATTATGATTTATTTCAATAAATTTACTGATATTGCTGCATTCGCTATGATACCAAATATGACTTTCTTTACGAGAAAAAAAAATACAATTTTATAGTTTTATGTTGAATATGGCACCATTTTTATTCTCACATATGGCAAAATTAGGTACCACTTTTGTGGTACAATATATCTGTTCTAACGATATGCTTTGGAATTTACATTATTAATTAAAAAGATTCCAAACTTAATCTTAATCCGCGCGTACCTTCAAATTAAGCGAGCAGAGAAACTTCAAAATTGCACAATTGTCATTTATTGGACAGATTTTCAAATAAAAATAAAATGTTTGAAATATCTTTGTAGCGAATCTAAGCTTGGCAAATATTGCGAATTGCGATGTAATTTTTAAAAAAAAAATCAGAATTCCTGCGGCCTCTTGGATTAAACTTTCCTTTTCCAATGGCTGAAATTGTCGTGCACTTATATGATGCTTATATGCATCATTTGAACATACTATTATGTTCACTCCATCATTTTTACACTTCGATGGGTATCATGTCATAGTTGCAATCTCAAATTGAATTGCTGCGATTGGAGTCAACAATTCAGTGACAAATATTGTGTTTTGGTTCTAGTTCCAAGTTGTCCTGCGGTAACCAGTAATGTAGTAACATTTTTAGTTTTTAAAATAAAATTTTTTTAAAAAGTCACAATATATGATGACTTTAATTGCAAAATTAATAGTTTCCATATAATTCAAATTTCACTCGAACTGTTTATCTCCAAGATTTTATAGTGTTCAAATTTCTTTAAATAGGTGCACGGGAAAGGAAGCTACAGAAGCATTCGAACAAATGTGTATTGCTCTGAAAAATGAAGAAAAAAAAGGTGACAGCATATAGGGTTATTACTTTCAGTTCATTAATTGAATATAAAATCAAAAGTTCGAAATATTCATTATTAGTGTCGCTATTATTACATAGAGGGTTTATACCATGGAAAACTATCCTTTTCGAACTTTTGGGATTAAAAAGTTTTTTTTCAAATTAGGTAAACAAAAACCCAACTCTCATCATTATGGCCTTTATTCCCTATTCTCTATAGCATAGAGCAAATTGGCTACTCTGCTAATCAGATGCCCCAAAGAAATTGTTTCATCAAAAGAAATTTAGCAAATGTCAAATGGTAGAACGAGGCTCAAGTTTATAAATACCTCTATGATATAGCAGTGTTAGTGGTTTTGTCTCCCGAAGAAACTAACGTAGAAAAAGAATGGGCTGTTTTTATAGGAGGAATTGAAAATAATCTTTTCCAGGTGCGGCTGCATCAAAGCACGATGTACCTGGTTTGTCAAAATCTGAAAGTATTGAGCATTATTCTCCTGTTTATGCAGAGAAGAAACCGTCAGGTTGGTTATTTCAATTTCATGCAAAAATTGTGTATTTTTAATTGAAATTTCTCTAATAAAGTTTATTAAGTGGTTGCTGCCCTAGATGATGGAAAGACTATCTTCTACTTCTTTGTTCTTTTTTATTCTTCCCTTACCACTGCAAATACGTTAGGATAATCCTCATTTTAAACCCCTGTTTGGAGATTTTTCAAAATATTTTTGGGTCTTGTTCATAAATTTATCGTGGAGCATATGCCTGACACTGCTAGGCACGTTCCTTTGTAGAGCAATCATGTTGTGCTGAACATGCATGGGCATTGCACCAATCGGTCGCTCCACCAAGGCGTGGTACATTTGTGGCTCATTCTTAACGTTAGGTAGGATCCCCCTCATCAATCTTCTACACGACAAGGTAATTATATTTATAAACATTATACATATCCCCTCTCTGAACTTTATTGTTGTGGTTCAGTCATTGATGGGATATTTCTCACATGTAATTAGGGATTTGTTTGCTCTTCTTACTGTCCTACTGCTGTCTTTTGCCAGATTTGACACCTCCCCTGCCAATGTGTATCAATGTCGTATCCTTGAAAGTAGCAACTCTGAACAAGACTATGTTTAATTCCGTTCAATCCAACTGGTTTACTTCAAAAGTAACGATTTTCAAATAGTTTATTTTTAAATCATCAAGTATTTGAGAATAGCTGAGCTGTACAATGCACAGTATTTTTGACACCATTATCCTATTTGGTGAAGTTTCTAATTTTTTTATATAAAACAAGATCTCCATTGAACCAGACCTACAAGGAAAACTATTATTTGCGACCACAATTAGTTCAGTCATCATCGAGTTGCAATAGAAATGAAATTATTGTCCATCTGAGCATTTTTTCACTCTTCCATCTGAGCATTTTTTCACTCTTCCATCTTTGCTCAGTTTGGTTCCCAAACGATACTTATGTTCCAGCATATCTATCACCCTCACCTTTCGATTTCTTACCACTTTCTTTTGATATTTCTAAATTTTTATGTTTCACAGACCAGCTAACCTTTATTGATTCTCCACGTTCCTCAGTAAAACTACGTACAGCTGCTGCTGGGGAAGGAAAGGATTCAGGTAGGAATGTAGGACGAGAAATTTATGTGGAGAGGATGAAATTAACTAATGATACTTTGCTTTGTCCGAATGTTCAAATAATTTCTATTTCCTATCACATTTAACCGGCCAACTAAGGGTTTAGTCCCAGTTATTATTATTTTTTCTTGAAAGATAACTCTAAGCAATGTTGGAAGCAAGCCCCAAAAGCAGTGGCGCGGGACGGTCCGACACGTCGGAAAAAGTAAATTTGCTTTTTCGTACAGTGCAAATGTGCGCTGAAGGCGCGAAAGAAATTAGCGTCATTTTGCAAAATATGATGAAATTTTATTAAAAAATATGTTCTGATGGAAATTTGCGTCGAACACGAGCGAAATATTAGCGATTTTTTGTATTTCTACCACCAGCAAATGAAGCAGAAAACATTCTTTATAAAACTGAACCACAATGGCGGCGTGTAGTGAGTGCTATCTACCCTGGGCAATGGCAAAATCATCTGTTGGTTGTAATTGACAAGCGATTTCGGCTAATTTGCTTCATCGTTTTGAAAGGGGGATTTACACACCAGGAATACAACATGCGAAATGAGTATTACCCGGGTCCCTTCATGCTATAAAAATTCTGAGTGTTTAGTACCATATATCCGAGAAGATTAGTACCATATGTCCGATTATTATGTAAATTTTTCGTATTGGAAGCGACTATGTTTAATTTTGTTCAATCCAACTGGTTTACTTCGAAAGTAACGATTTTCAAATAGTTTATTTTTAAATCATCAAGTATTTGAGAATAGCTGAGCTGTACAATGCACAGTATTTTTGATACCATTATCCTATTTGGTCAAGTTTCTAATTTTTTTATATAAAACAAGATCTCCATTGAACCAGACCTACAAGGAAAACTATTATTTGCGACCACAATTAGTTCAATCATCATCGAGTTGCAATAGAAATGAAATTATTGTCCATCTGAGCATTTTTTCACTCTTCCATCTTTGCTCAAGTTTCTAAATGATACTTAACGTTCCAGCATATCTATCACCCTCACGTTGTGATTTCTTACTACTTTCTTTTGATATTTCTAAATTTTTATGTTTCCACAGACCAACCAACCTTTATTGCTTCTCCACGTTCCTCAGTAAAACTACATACAGCTGCTGCTGGGAAAGGAAAGGATTCAGGTAGGAATGTAGGACGAGAAATTTATGTGACGAGGATGAAATTAACTAATGATACTTTGCTTTGTCCGAATGTTCAAATAATTTTTATTTCCTATCACATTTACCCGGCCAACTAAGGGTTTAGTCCCAGTTATTATTATTTTTTCTTGAAAGATAACTCTAAGCAATGTTGGAAGCAAGCCCCAAAAGCAGTGGCGCAGGACGGTCCGACACGTCGGAAAAAGTAAATTTGCTTTTTCGTACAGTGCAAATGTGCGCTGAAGGCGCGAAAGAAATTAGCGTCATTTTGCAAAATATGATGAAATTTTATTAAAAAATATGTTCTGATGGAAATTTGCGTCGAACACGAGCGAAATATTAGCGATTTTTTGTATTTCTACCACCAGCAAATGAAGCAGAAAACATTCTTTATAAAACTGAACCACAATGGCGGCGTGTAGTGAGTGCTATCTACCCTGGGCAATGGCAAAATCATCTGTTGGTTGTAATTGACAAGCGATTTCGGCTAATTTGCTTCATCGTTTTGAAAGGGGGATTTACACACCAGGAATACAACATGCGAAATGAGTATTACCCGGGTCCCTTCATGCTATAAAAATTCTGAGTGTTTAGTACCATATATCCGAGAAGATTAGTACCATATGTCCGATTATTATGTAAATTTTTCGTATTGGAAGCGACTATGTTTAATTTTGTTCAATCCAACTGGTTTACTTCGAAAGTAACGATTTTCAAATAGTTTATTTTTAAATCATCAAGTATTTGAGAATAGCTGAGCTGTACAATGCACAGTATTTTTGATACCATTATCCTATTTGGTCAAGTTTCTAATTTTTTTATATAAAACAAGATCTCCATTGAACCAGACCTACAAGGAAAACTATTATTTGCGACCACAATTAGTTCAATCATCATCGAGTTGCAATAGAAATGAAATTATTGTCCATCTGAGCATTTTTTCACTCTTCCATCTTTGCTCAAGTTTCTAAATGATACTTAACGTTCCAGCATATCTATCACCCTCACGTTGTGATTTCTTACTACTTTCTTTTGATATTTCTAAATTTTTATGTTTCCACAGACCAACCAACCTTTATTGATTCTCCACGTTCCTCAGTAAAACTACATACAGCTGCTGCTGGGAAAGGAAAGGATTCAGGTAGAAATGTAGGACGAGAAATTTATGTGACGAGGATGAAATTTACTAATGATACTTTGCTTTTTCCGAATGTTCAAATAATTTCTATTTCCTATCACATTTAACCGGCCAACTAAGGGTTTAGTCCCAGTTATTATTATTTTTTCTTGAAAGATAACTCTAAGCAATGTTGGAAGCAAGCCCCAAAAGCAGTGGCGCGGGACGGTCCGACACGTCGGAAAAAGTAAATTTGCTTTTTCGTACAGTGGAAATGTGCGCTGAAGGCGCGAAAGAAATTAGTGTCATTTTGCAAAATATGATGAAATTTTATTAAAAAATATGTTCTGATGGAAATTTGCGTCGAACACGAGCGAAATATTAGCGATTTTTTTGTATTTCTACCACCAGCAAATGAAGCAGAAAACATTCTTTATAAACTGAACCACAATGGCGGCGTGTAGTGAGTGCTATCTACCCTGGGCAATGGCAAAATCATCTGTTGGTTGTAATTTACAAGCGATTTCGGCTAATTTGCTTCATCGTTTTGAAAGGGGGATTTACACACCAGGAATACAACATGCGAAATGAGTATTACCTGGGTCCCTTCATGCTATAAAAATTCTGAGTGTTTAGTACCATATATCCGAGAAGATTAGTACCATATGTCCGATTATTATGTAAATTTTTCGTATTGGAAGCGACTATGTTTAATTTTGTTCAATCCAACTGGTTTACTTCAAAAGTAACGATTTTCAAATAGTTTATATTTTTAAATCATCAAGTATTTGAGAATAGCTGAGCTGTACAATGCACAGTATTTTTGACACCATTATCCTATTTGGTCAAGTTTCTAATTTTTTTATATAAAACAAGATCTCCATTGAACCAGACCTACAAGGAAAACTATTATTTGCGACCACAATTAGTTCAATCATCATCGAGTTGCAATAGAAATGAAATTATTGTCCATCTGAGCATTTTTTCACTCTTCCATCTTTGCTCAAGTTTCTAAATGATACTTAACGTTCCAGCATATCTATCACCCTCACGTTGTGATTTCTTACTACTTTCTTTTGATATTTCTAAATTTTTATGTTTCCACAGACCAACCAACCTTTATTGCTTCTCCACGTTCCTCAGTAAAACTACGTACAGCTGCTGCTGGGAAAGGAAAGGATTCAGGTAGGAATGTAGGATGAGAAATTTATGTGACGAGGATGAAATTAACTAATGATACTTTGCTTTGTCCGAATGTTCAAATAATTTCTATTTCCTATCACATTTAACCGGCCAACTAAGGGTTTAGTCCCAGTTATTATTATTTTTTCTTGAAAGATAACTCTAAGCAATGTTGGAAGCAAGCCCCAAAAGCAGTGGCGCGGGACGGTCCGACACGTCGGAAAAAGTAAATTTGCTTTTTCGTACAGTGCAAATGTGCGCTGAAGGCGCGAAAGAAATTAGCGTCATTTTGCAAAATATGATGAAATTTTATTAAAAAAATATGTTCTGATGGAAATTTGCGTCAAACACGAGCGAAATATTAGCGATTTTTTGTATTTCTACCACCAGCAAATGAAGCAGAAAACATTCTTTATAAAACTGAACCACAATGGCGGCGTGTAGTGAGTGCTATCTACCCTGGGCAATGGCAAAATCATCTGTTGGTTGTAATTTACAAGCGATTTCGGCTAATTTGCTTCATCGTTTTGAAAGGGGGATTTACACACCAGGAATACAACATGCGAAATGAGTATTACCCGGGTCCCTTCATGCTATAAAAATTCTGAGTGTTTAGTACCATATATCCGAGAAGATTAGTACCATATGTCCGATTATTATGTAAATTTTTCGTATTGGAAGCGACTATGTTTAATTTTGTTCAATCCAACTGGTTTACTTCGAAAGTAACGATTTTCAAATAGTTTATTTTTAAATCATCATGTATTTGAGAATAGCTGAGCTGTACAATGCACAGTATTTTTGACACCATTATCCTATTCAGTGAAGTTTCTAATTTTTTTTATATAAAACAAGATCTCCGTTCAACCAGACCTACAAGGAAAACTATTATTTGCGACCACAATTAGTTCAATCATCATCGAGTTGCAATAAAAATGAAATTATTGTCCATCTGAGCATTTTTTCACTCTTCCATCTTTGCTCAAGTTTCTAAATGATACTTAACGTTCCAGCATATCTATCACCCTCACGTTGTGATTTCTTACTACTTTCTTTTGATATTTCTAAATTTTTATGTTTCCACAGACCAACCAACCTTTATTGCTTCTCCGCGTTCCTCAGTAAAACTACATACAGCTGCTGCTGGGAAAGGAAAGGATTCAGGTAGAAATGTAGGACGAGAAATTTATGTGACGAGGATGAAATTTACTAATGATACTTTGCTCTGTCGGAAAAAGTAAATTTGCTTTTTCGTACAGTGCAAATGTGCGCTGAAGGCGCCAAAGAAATTAGCGTCATTTTGCAAAATATGATGAAATTTTATTAAAAAATATGTTCTGATGGAAATTTGCGTCGAACACGAGCGAAATATTAGCGATTTTTTGTATTTCTACCACCAGCAAATGAAGCAGAAAACATTCTTTATAAAACTGAACCACAATGGCGGCGTGTAGTGAGTGCTATCTACCCTGGGCAATGGCAAAATCATCTGTTGGTTTTAATTTACAAGCGATTTCGGCTAATTTGCTTCATTGTTTTGAAAGGGATATTTACACACCAGGAATACAACATGCGAAATGAGTATTACCTGGGTCCCTTCATGCTATAAAAATTTTGAGTGTTTAGTACCATATATCCGAGGAGATTAGTACCATATGTCCGATTATTATGTAAATTTTTCGTATTGGAAGCGACTCATCCTAACTCTGAAGACAATTCCAGATGCTTCCAGCATCTCTCAGTCTAGTGAAAAATACTTTGCGGCTTCTTCTTGTTGGGGCAACTAACTGCCACCGATCTGGGTATGCTTTGGAATGTAGTTGGGCGATTTTGGAATCAAATCCATCAGGAATGAGAAAATATTTAATAGTTCATGTACCATCGATTATTGCTTTACACTGCAATCTGACAAACTTCGACATATTGATTTGCTTTGATCCAGGTGGTTCATCAAGATCTGATGATTTTGAAGATTATCCTGAGGTTTATAGAAGAGAAGAGCCATCAGGTTTGTTGTTTCATATTTCCGTAGTAAAGCATTATTCGGAGTAATCTTTCAAAATAAAAAGATGTGGATCCTAGCCCACTTGTCATAGTATTAGAAAATGAATAATTCACAAGTCATGTTTTCTAAATAAATTGCTTCGTCATCTTGCGTCAGTAGCAGTGATTCCCCACTATAAGGCCTAACTACAATTTTAAGTAAATGCATTCCATAAATTATGGCCTCATTTTTCATTTTCTTATGATGTGAGGTTTTTTCTTCTTGTCTCCGAGTATCTGAGATCCAGCATTTTATCATAAGATTTATCTGAGACCTTGCAGTCTATCATGAGATAAGTGATAGCTAATAATCTGCATTGGGCTGGTAATCTTGCTCATGAGATAATTGTGTCAATAGTTGCTCAGGGTGATCACTCAGTATTGAAAATATTGGTATATAATATTTACGGGTTTCTTTTTTCTTGTTTTTCTTGCCAAATCTGTCACTGTAGAAATGAGGATTTAGTTTTAATCAGCTCATTTTTAGCGTGAATTTTGTAACTTCAACATGTCCGATTCTGTCGTTTTGTATCTATTAAAAATACTTGTGCGTCGGGACGAAAATATACGATCGGACACAATTGAATAGGGTAAAAGTTATCATGAAAATCACCAAATGGTAAAATAATTTTAAAATGTTTGTTTCCAAGGTACGGAAACTACAGAAAACTCACATACGGTACACAACAAGAATCTATTAGAATCGAATCAAATTAACATCGATTCAAACCCGTTTGATTCGAAATTCTAAAACTTACAACTCTACTCTGGGGCCAAAATAAACTCTGTATTTTAAAACAGTGACATGCAATTTAAAACCAGCACTATTTTTTTTTACGAAGTTTGTAGACAACAGAAATTTAAGACTCTTGTATTTCATTCTCAGGTACACAAAGGATGTCAATACAAGGTGAGAAGTTTGATTTAGAAATTCATTCACGTTTTCACACAATGCCTGGAAAAAACCAACTAACGGCCACTTGTTTGGCAAAGATATACTACAAAACGTAGTACCAGCAGCTGCAATATTAAGGGAAAAACACAACAAGCATTACTATCTAGGGAGATTTAACATCTTGCTTCGAACTTACACAAATTTATTTCTGTAAAGTTTCATCTGACCAAAGTCGAACTTTGAACAAATCTGGCGAAACGTTACAGAAATAAATTTGTGTAAGTGTGAAGCATAACGTGATGGTTATAGTTGACTAGCGGTAAGTAGAGGTGGGCGATTGGTGACTTTTCGATAATCGACAATTGTACGATTACTCCATGGTATTAATCGGTAATAATCGTAAGAATATTCAATTTCTAAAATGTAGGAATCTTTGCCTATAATCAGATCGTAATCAGCGGCGATTAGTGACCTTTATTTTCACTGTTAAAATGAACGATGTAAATCGAGCGATGTAACCGTATTATGTATCTGACGCTCACACGGTCACGCATTTCCAAAGTCACATGGTAAATTGAGCAAATTCTAAAATAAAAGCTAAAATATGAATCGCAGATCTAAAAGTCCGTTTTCTTAAAAGCATACTCGCTTTGGACATCCCTAATAACTTGACAAAATAGAGAGATGTGGTCGCATACGTAACCGACGCTCTCACGTCTCAACGTATTTGCGCGTGTTGTAAGAGGCGACTAAAAAGAAGCAAAAAAATTGGTGGATGGTTTTACAATCACCCAGGGCAGATACCACCCACTGCACTCTACCATGATTGTTCAGTTCCGTTTGGGATGTTTTCCCTTTAGAGTGTAGTTGCTGGTATTTCATCTTTTAGTAGCTCTTTGCTATTTAGTGGCTGTTGGTTGGTTCCCTCGGGGAACAGCCCCCAGCCTTGCTTAGAGTGAATTTCAACAAAATAAAAAAAAATATCTGTCTAAAATAATTTTGTTTACTGTGATATCCTATCGCGGATTTGAAAAAAATACGCTATTCACATTGACTATGTGTAGTCTACGCTTGGGTGGCACTTTTAAACATATGATTATTTAGAGACATTTTTGGGCAACATTCGAGTTATTATGTAACACGAGATATGCCAGCATGTCCGGATAATAGAGCTGGGTGACATATCAGTAGGACGGAAAATACCGGTATTGAGTTTTCCAAAATACCGTTTTGTGTTAATCTACGCAATGTCGGTTTGCCATGATACCGGTATTTCCCTACATACCGCTTAAAATGGTTAAAAGTTGATTCATTATCGCATCGAGTAATGAAAAAAACAGGTCTTTAGCCCTCTTACACCTGCTGATATGCCTAAATTGAACTTTTGCGATGTCAAGAAACAGCGACCAGCCCGCATTTAGAGATATACACACTATAGCGTGCTTTTTGATTGCAGAAAATGGCGTGACATACCGGTATTACCCGCATTTTGGCCGCGGTTATCGGGTACAAAATATAACTAATGCCGCTTCGCTCTAACTACGAACGAGAGAATTCCATCAGACGAATGGCATTTATTTGACATGATCTAAGAAGAAAGAAAGTGTATTTTTAAAGACTCCGCCGATAAAGAAATTCCCTAATGCAAGATGATTAACCCCAATGTTACTTACGTATATCACATTACCATACATACGGATATCTAACGACACGAATATTAACTTTGGTCACTGAATACGCGATAAAAGATTAGTATTGAAAAGAAAAATTGTCAATATAAGTAAAATCTGGTTTTTTTTTTTTGCTTTTGTAAGAATTGAGATTTCAAAAAGCCTCTTTCAAATTTTTACATAGACAGACGTTTTAATTTGTTACAAACAACGGCAGGAGTGAATAGTGTATTGCCTTTTGGGAATATCTCCGACAAAAGAAAGTGTTGGAAATATTGCTCGCCTTTAATTCGCTTTCGTACTTAATATGTCTACATATTTAGCATTATCACTAGCACTCTGCGAACGCAATCGGTACCAGTTGTGACTTGAATGTAATTTGACGTAAACAAACGCGTACCTCCTATTACCGCTGATAATACACGCAAGGAACTTGATACTTGTCCTTTTGACATGCCTGATAAAGTTTGAATTTGTGTATTATTCAGCACTTTTGGAACAAAAAATAGTATAGAGGCGAATTTAGATACAAAATTAATTTTTCACGATTATTCGTAAGAAAATTACAATCGTATCGTGTTTTAAAAAATGTTTTTTAAAAACCTATAACGATTATTTCGTCCACCTCTACCACATTGAATGGGAGGGGGGGGGGGGATGAACTCAGTCAAACACGAAGTGATTCAAACCCAGGCAGCCAAATTTTGAATGTTTCTGATATGATGGGAACGAGCAATCCCCTCTCCCTTTTCGAACTCCTAGATGGGCCCATGTCAAGACGTTTGTTTGTTTTCTACAGATATCAATTCCAGTCCACATGCAAAGAAGTTCGTAAATTATCACAATGAAAAAAGTTGGAAAAAAACAAACGTTCGAATCACAGAGAGTTACGAAGAACAAAAGCTACACGAATCAATATTCGAAGTCAACCCTCAACTAAGGAAAGTAGAGCGTTTCTATAAAAAGGAAGCAGGATTCGCTTACACAGTGGAAGAAAAGAACCTTGGTGAAGTTATAACTCCTAGTGAAGTTGTCGAGCAGTTGAGTAAGCCTGATTGCAGATACATGGCAATAATTGGGCAGGCTGGAAGCGGTAAAACAACAATCACGAAACGTCTAACAAGACTCATCATCGCAGAAAACAGATTAGTCGATGAAGCGGGTACTCTATCGTCATCTCACAATCCTAAGTTCAAGTTCGTCCATCACATAAATATCAAAAATATTCCCTTCTTCAAAGCAACCAGTTCAGAGGAAGCAATAGATCCATGCACTTTGCTCTTTGGGAACACTGGGCTAACGCGACAAGAAATGGAAGAAGGATTTAAATGGGTTCAACAGAATCAAGCAGTATTGGCGTTTGCTCTGGATGGTTTGGATCGGGCTCCTTGGAATCTAAAAGGAAAATACAACATGATGGGATATTATGATAAATCAAGCACACCTACAATTATATACAATCTAATCGAAGGCAATCTCTTCCCCGATGCAACAATTCTTATTTCCTCACGTGAGCACAGCATCGCATCTCTTCCTTATGAATTGTGGCCTCAATACATAGTTTCACTGGCTGGTCTTGTTCGGGAAGATATCGAGAAACTATTTATTGCAGTTTTAGGTGAAACCGGAGAAGAATCGTGGAGGAAGTTAACAGTCCAATCACCTGCACTCATTCCATTCTCTTCTGTTCCTATATGCCTGATTTTCAACGCAATCGTTCACAAATTTAACCCTAAGAATCCACCTAATACAATGACAGAAGTGATGATCCAGATACTCAACATCTTCATGCGATCAGATAACACTCAGGAGCGATCTCGGATACAAAAAATACTCCACAAGTTGATGAAAATGTCATTTGAAGGAACTAAAGAAAAGCGAGTCACTTTCACCATAGATGATTTGTGCAAAGTTGGACTCGAACCAGAGGACGTTCGTGATATCATCATAAAAGTTCCCGGCAACAACATGCTGAGTCAGCATATCATGAAAACTGATGTAATTATGTCATTTAGTCACGAAATCCTACAAGAAGTTCTATCTGCTTTCTACATCGCCAACATGAACCTTTCAACCTTCCGTTCATTCATAACTGAAGAAATACACAATGACCACTGGAGTGCGGTTCTTCGTCTTCTATGTGGAACTGTGTTGAATCAAAGTATCGATGGAAAACTAATCAAAGATATATCAAAGCCTTATTCAAAAACTTATTCTACTGATACAAAAGAAGATGAAGAAGAGAAGAAAAAACTTTTGCGACAAACTCTTGAAACAATGTTTAATCGAATAATGTTTAATCGATCTTATCAACAGTTGGAATTGTTCGGAGCATTGTACGAAGCCAATGATGATAAACTCATTCGATCTCTTGTTCGAGTAATCTACTTTTCTTTCACGTCTCTCACAACAGCAGGAATGTACGCGATATCGTCAGTTATGCGACGATGTGATCAAATAGAACAAGTTAGGCTCATAAAATGTGATCTCAACTCTGAACTTATGCGAATCATGAATTCAAACTTGGTAGATTCTTGTTTGAAGGTGAGATATTAAATTATCAGGCATATTACTCAATCATCAGATTCTAGTTGTTATTTAGTTAATATCTCAATGTTGCCACTATTTACCGTCAGAAAACATTTCATACTAAACCGTTGTAGTAGGGTGCAGTCAGTAGTATCTGCCCCGGATACACAAAAATTACTAGAAAAACAAGCAAATCCTTTTCCATGTTGAAATAATATTAAAGTATAATTAGATAAATAAAACAATGGTTGTGATGAAACCACCACTATAGGAAGTGATTTAATACATTTGTTCTTGTCGATTCACCGATCTTATTCATTTCAGTTGGATGAACTAGATGTTAAAAAGAACGAAGAGCTGGGCACAGCATCTGGTTGCGGTGAACTTGGATCAGTTGTTTCACAATGTCAGGTGAAGAAACTTGATGCTGAGCATTGTGGTATAACAATAGATGGAATCAAAGCTCTCAAAGAAAACACTCGCAATGCAAAGGTGAGAACCAAACGATGATGAAATATATCAAAGTACCTATCTCTGATACTTTTATACCTTATTCTGCCTGTAGGGGATGTAGCAAATCATTAAAATAGATTCTAAATTAGTATATGCCCTGGGCAATGGCACCATTATTTACTGTGAGAAATACATTTTATACTGAACCGCTGTAGTATATGGCCTAGGCGATGCTACCGCTATTTACTGCCAGACAACATTTTGTACTGAACCACTGTAGTAGAGTGCAGTGAGTGATATATGCCCTGCCCAATATTACCACTATTTACTGTAAAAAAATTATCATACTGAACCACTGTAGTAGAGTGAAGTGAGTTCAGTAGTATCTTCCCTGGGCAGTGTTGTCACTTTTTACCGTCTTAAAACATTTCATACTAAACCGTTGCAGTAGGGTGCAGTCAGTAGTATCTGCCCTGGATAATGTTACAAAATTATCAATAGAGAAACAAGAAAATACTTCCATGCCGCGTTGAAATAATATTAAAGTATAATTAGATAAATAAAACAATGGTTGTGATGAAACCACTACTATAGGAAGTAATTTAATACATTTGTTCTTGTCGATTCACTGATCTTATTCATTTCAGTTGGATGAACTAAATGTCAGTCACAACAAGAACCTCGGCACAGCATCTGGTTGCGGTGAACTTGGATCAGTTGTTTCACAATGTCAGGTGAAGAAACTTGATGCTATGAATTGTGATATAACAATAGATGGAATCAAAGCTCTCAAAGAAAACACTCGCAATGCAAAGGTGAGAACCAACGATGATGAAATATATCAAAGTACCTATCTCTGGTACTTTTATACCTTATTCTGCCTGTAGGGGATGTAGCCAATCATTCATATTAACATTGATTCTAAAGTAGTATATGCCCTGGGCAATGGCAACATTATTTACTGTGAGAAAAACATTCATACTGAACCACTGTAGTAGAGTGCATTTCATAGTATATGCCCTGGGCATAACGACTATTCAGTGCCAGACAACATTTTATACTGAACCTGTGTTGTAGAGTGCAGTCAGTAGTATCTGCCCTGGACAATGCTACCACTATTTATTGCCAGAAAACATTTCATACTGGACCTCTATTGTAGAGTGCAGTCAGTAGTATCTGTCCTGGACAATGCTACCACTATTTACTGCCAGAAAACATATCATACTGAACCGTTGTAATAGAGTGTAGTGAGTGATATATGCCCTAGGCAATATTGCCACTATTTACTGTGAAAAAAATACACTGAACCACTGTAGTAGAGTGAAGTGAGTTCAGTAGTATCTGCCCTGGGCAGTGTTGTCACTATTTACGTCTGAAAACATTTCATACTAAACCGTTGTAGTAGGGTGCAGTTAGTAGTATCTGCCCTGGATAATGTCACAAAAATCAATAGAGAAACAAGAAAACACTTCCATGCCGCGTTGAAATAATATTAAAGTTTAATTAGATAAAAAAAAAACAATGGTTGTGATGAAACCACTACTATAGGAAGTAATTTAATACATTTGTTCTTGTCGATTCACTGATCTTATTCATTTCAGTTGGATGAACTAAATGTCAGTTGGAGCGAGGACCTCGGCACAGCATCTGGTTGCGGTGAACTTGGATCAGTTGTTTCACAATGTCAGGTGAAGAAACTTGATGCTAAGGGATGTAATATAACAATAGATGGAATCAAAGCTCTCAAAGAAAACACTCACAATGCAAAGGTGAAAACCAAACGATGATGAAATATATCAAAGTACCTATCTGGGGTACTTTTATACCTTATTCTGCCTGCAGGGGATGTAGCAAATCATTCATATTAAAATTGATTCTGAATTGGTATATGCTCTGGGCGATGCTACCATTATTTATCATGAGAAAAACGTGTTATACCAAACCACTGTAGTAGAGTGCATTCTGTAGTATATGCCCTGGGCGATGGTACCAATATTTATTGCCACAGAACATTTTGTACTGAAACGCTTTTGTGGGTGCAGTCAGTAGTATCTGCCCTGGACAATGCTACCATAATTTACCGCCAGAAAACATTTTGTACTGAACCACTGTAGTAGAGTGCAGTGAGTGATATAAGCCCTGCCCAATATTGCCACTATTCACTGTGAAAAAATATCATACTGAACCACTGTCGTAGAGTGAAGTGAGTTCAGTAGTATCTGCCCTGGGCAGTGTTGTCACTATTTACCGTCTGAAAACATTTCATACTAAACCGTTGCAGTAGGGTGCAGTCAGTAGTATCTGCCCTGGATAATGTCTCAAAAATCAATAGAGAAACAAAAAAATCTTTTTTAAGTATAATTAAATATTTAAGTATATTTAGATAAATAAAACAATGGTTGTGATGAAACCACTACTATAGGAAGTAATTTAATACATTTGTTCTTGTCAATTCACTGATCTTATTCATTTCAGTTGGATGAACTAAATGTCAGTTGGAGCGAGGACCTCGGCACAGCATCTGGTTGCGGTGAACTTGGATCAGTTGTTTCACAATGTCAGGTGAAGAAACTTAATGCTGGGGAATGTGATATAACAATAGATGGAATCAAAGCTTTAAAAGAAAACACTCGCAATGCAAAGGTGAGAACCAAACGATGATGAAATATATCAAAGTACCTATCTCTGATACTATTATACCTTATTCTGCCTGTAGGGGATGTAGCAAATCATTAAAATAGATTCTAAATTGGTATATGCTCTGGGCGATGCTACCATTATTTATCATGAGAAAAACGTGTTATACCAAACCACTGTAGTAGAGTGCAATTTGTAGTATATGCCCTGGGCGATGGTACCAATATTTATTGCCACAGAACATTTCGTACTGAAACGCTTTTGTAGAGTGCAGTGAGTAGTATCTGCCCTGGACAATGCTACCACTATTTACCGTCAAAAAACATTTTGTACTGAACCACTGTAGTAGAGTGCAGTGAGTGATATATGCCCTGCCCAATATTGCCACTATTTACTGTGAAAAAAATATCATACTGAACCACTGTAGTAGAGTGAAGTGAGTTCAGTAGTATCTGCCCTGGGCAGTGTTGTCACTATTTACCATCGGAAAACATTTTATACTAAACCGTTGCAGTAGGGTGCAGTCAGTAGTATCTGCCCTGGATAATGTCACAAAAATCAATAGAGAAACAAGAAAAGACTTCCATGCCACGTTGAAATAATATTAAAGTATAATTAGATAAAAAAAACAATGGTTGTGATGAAACCACTACTATAGGAAGTAATTTAATACATTTGTTCTTGTCGATTCACTGATCTTATTCATTTCAGTTGGATGAACTAAATGTCAGCTTCAACAAGAACCTTGGTACAGCATCTGCTTGCGGTGAACTTGGATCAGTTGTTTCACAATGTCAGGTGAAGAAACTTAATGCTGAGAGTTGTGATATAACAATAGATGGAATCAAAGCTCTCAAAGAAAACACTCGCAATGCAAAGGTGAGAACTAAATGTGAATTCAACATTCAGGAAAAATTTATAGTGAATGTGACTGCATACCGAAAAGTTTGGATAAAATTTTATTTATTTTGATGATATTTTCATGTGTCAGACCAGCAGTAGCCAGAATATCTGTTTGGGTTTTCTTAAATTACATGAAAGATGTTATGTTACCAACCATTATTCTGATCTGTATTTGTGTTATTACCATAACTTTGATGTTGATCGAGATAAAATTGATGTTGTATAATCTCATGTTAACATCAGCGGTGATATCGCTCGTCAATGTATTTGTCCGCAAAGCTTCAATATTTGCCAATGAATGTTCGAATATGATGCCCAGATACCTTACTTGATTGCGAGCTAGGCATATGCTTCGATCTATGCCCAGTGATCAGTAAGTTTTTTTTCTTCACCATATACAGCAATGATATAAAATTATAAAAAAAGAAATGAGCAAAGTAATATGCAGTGCTGTCCAGAATGGGAGTCGCGAGAACCAACACTGGTTATCGGGCACAGATACCCAGTAGCGAAGGATTAATGTTTACTACAAATTATACTGTTCAAATCCCTGGGGTGCAGTTGAGTAAAAATCGATTCGAAATCAGCTCATGACTTGGAACTGGTATCAAGGGAGGTCGTAGTTTGTCATACGGTTAAGCTGCATTCTCGGCTTTGCTCTCGCGCAGGACAAAAATATCCTATTTTATCACCCTGAGCAAGGACCCATACTTGCAATGAAATCTCTATCCTTTTTTTGACTCTGCAGCCTAACAAACTAACAAGATATATTGTTATATATTTGCATTAACATTGTATTCATTGCAGATAAAGGAATTGGTTCTGAGCTTCAACAAAGTCAGCAAACTAGGAGGAGATGAAGGATTATCTACAATCAGTGAAATCGTTCATCAATGTCAGGTTGAAACATTGAGGATGTGGGATTGCGGATTCAACAAAGATCAGTTAGAAAGATTCAAAGCATCGATCGCTGATACCGGGGTTCGCTTCGATGGTTAATAGACATGGAAATTTAAAAATAAAATTGGCATCAGAAGTTCAATATTAGTATAAATTTACGGCCACTGTAAGCAATATTCGATTGATTGCGATTTGATATCTTTTGTCACCACTTTCGGTAGATTCTCATTTCTGCCTACGTTATGAGGTGTCAAATTTTGAGGAGGAAAATAAAAAAGGGAATAAATTATTTCTAACTAAAATTTGCGCGGCTCAGGTGCGCGGGAATTTCACGCTTTTTGCTTGGAAATATCCACTCTATTTAAAAACTATTTAAAACAATAAAAATTTGCAGAAGCAGTGGGATTGCTATTAGTCGGTAAAAAATGTGTATTTTTCCGCACTGTGTTTGTGTTGACTGTTTTATGCAGTTTATTTATTTATTCATATTATAACTTGAGCGATGGCCTAGTGGTTAACATAACGGATCGCATGTCAGTTCAAGATCTCTGTTTTGAGCCTCTGCAAGTCCGACTCGTTAACTCATGTTGACCGCTTAACCCAGGGTGTAATAACTTGAGTAGGTTCAGCAAAGCTTGCCCTGTCATAGATTGCACTTACATTGTGGCTCGCTGAGAGCTTTTTTTTATTGAAATTCATTCTGAGTAAGAGCGGAAGCAGAGCCTAAAAGAAACTAACGACCACCTAATAAAAAAGTAGTACTTAAAGATGTACCAGCAACTGTACTCTGGACGAAAAATATCCCAAATGGAACTGAACCACCGTTATAAAGCGCAGTGAGTGGTATCTGCCCTGGGCGCTGGTGAAACAATCTACCACTTCTTAAAGTTATCAAAATAAATAATCCTAATAAATCACAAAAGTATTCGGATCTAATTGACATCCCTACCTACCAATATTTAACTAAAAAGTCAAAAGCAACTACAAAATGTATTACCGGCAACTGCACTCTGAGCAGAAAATATCCCAATTGCAACTGAAACGCAATGGTAAGTGGTATCTGCCCTGGTCGATTTTAAAACCATCTACCCATCAAATAAATGAAGGGGCTTTGTAGTCATCAATGCTCTTATTTCATAGCAGTATTGGTTATTTCAAAGCTTTTATTTTCTTCGAGTGTCTGGACCACCTGACATTTATCAGCCTGGTCTGAGGTAGCGAGATTCTGGTTATTCAGCAATGTTGTTGGTCTTCTTGTACTTGCACAGTTTTATTACTATCAGACATTATGTTTCTGATCTTTCGGTGAATAATTTATCATTAAATACTGTTTGTTCTTCGGGTGTCTTTGAAAGCATCTTGTGACGACTGATCAACACTAATTGATTTTATTATTTATTTATTTATCCAGTGATTTATTTATATTCATGTGAATAATGTGATCATGATATAGATCTTCTGGGATATTTTTTTGAGTTATCTCAGTCTTAAAAATCGACCATGTTCCACCTGTTTGCACTAGTTAATCCCACAAATATTTGTTTCGTTCATACTCAAGTAATCAATACGAATGAATACGTCGAATATACGTCGAATACGAATGAATACGTAATGAATACGTCGCAACAAACCTAATTTACAATACACTGCACGAGGGGTCGTGGTTCGCCATATATATGAGCTTTATTCTCAGCTTTCCTCTCAAAATGAAATCTCATATTGTGTGTGTCTTTCTATTTTTTTTTTTATTGTTTTCATTTTCTTTGCTGTAACGTTTGAAATGGTAGTTTCTAGTATTTATGTTGAAGTATCAATAATTTTAGTTTCTTCAATATGCCATTATACTATACAACCCAAGTAACATATCATGGGTATTGGGGAGAAGTTAACTCTGATTTATGTCGTAAATTGTATGTTTATTAATGAACAACTTTAAAAAAAAAAAACTTTTTTCTGGCAGTCAAACTGTGATCGCTTGTGGCTGAACCGTGGAGGTGGAGGCAAGGGAACTTATGCCGAAAATGGGACACAGTCTCCTAATATTTTGGAATTTTATTAGAAAAATTACGTTTGAAAATCAACCTCTGATTTTAGCATTTACCTGGAATTGTGATTGTTTAACTCTCAAAATGCTGAATTCAAAAAAAAAATTTTGTTTGCGCTCGGCGGTTAGGTCTGGGCAAATCGATTCGAAGTTAAGAGGATTCCAATCAATCGTGAATCATTCATAGGAACTAGAATTCTCATTTTTAACGACAAAATGCAATCAGTTTTGGTCTAGTTTAACCAAAATCGATTATTATTTTTGAACGAAATTTTAGGGCCTAAAATTGGATAAATAAGTGCAATAAAAATTCACATTTGTGATTTCCTACATTTCAAAGTGCATAATAGGCCGTTCTGAATTCTTTTTGATCAGCATGAGGGGCCATGAAACCATGCTCCTCCCCCACCCCTTACAAAGCGTTATTGATTCCAATCAAGGTCGGAAGCAACACCTTGAAGTAACCAACTAACTACAACTTGTACAAAGAACTACAGCAAAATGTAGTACCGGCAATTGTACTCAGATAACATCCCAAACAGAACTAAACCACTATAATAAAGTGAAGTAAGGGGGCTATCTGCCCTGGTCGGTAGTGAAACCACCCAGAACTTATTTTATCTATTTAGTCACCTCTTATGACACTCGGGGCCTACGTTAGCACCAAATCCCGCGCCAAGAGGGCTACTTATGAACTTCTTTCAACACAATGGTAATGCTAATTATGATGATCTGTATATCTGTTCCTCATACTTTATAGATGAATTAGTAAATAATATTTTTGTGTTTTGTGATGTTTATTTACAAGCGTGATAGAAATAAATAAATTGAAAATACTATTTTTAGTATTTTTATTTTGAATATTTTATACATACAGAGTAGATACGCCAGGTCAATTCTAAATCCCCGCCCAAAAAAAAAAATTAAAATTTGTTAAGGATAAGTCACTGATGAACCGCGTCTTGCCAACGTGATCCACAACACATAACAAAAGCCTGTTGTTCTAAACAATGTAATTTGCCGACGTTTCGAACGTCTGTTCAGACAAGCTTCTTCAGGGCAGTGAATAATGTAATAACAGCCTATGTTTTCCCTGAATCAGGGTCGCAGAACTTGGTTTTCTATGTGGTTGCGACTACATCCTAATTAGGAATCTTCTTCTAAAAAGTTCACTCCAAGCAAATAAGGCAGCAGCGTCTGAAAAAATTGACTGACATTTGAAAGATTTCTGGCTGATCCACTTACAGACCAGTCCACCATTACCCGATCAGGAATTTTATTTTGTCAATTATGCGCCACAGATGGATCGCGTATTGTCGACATACACTGTAACAAAAGTACAGTAAATTTACTGATCAATTTGCAGTAATTGCTTGTTTCCAAAGTTAGAAAACGCCATGTTGATGAGGCTTATGCCAAATATGGGCTGTTGATGGACCGCACCTTTGCGGTGCTTTCCACCAACACCCCATATTTGGTCAGAAAAGTCAATTTTGATTTTTTTCGATACCACCAAGTAAAATTACTGTCAAAAACCAGTGATTTTGTTGCATTTTTTGTTACCTTGTATTTAATAAAAGATGTTTTGGCCGAACTTCTCCGATTTCAAACATTGGTAAAGATTCCCGATATCGAGTCAGAATTATTTTAAATTTTCAAAAAACTAAAATTTTTCTAAAAACTGACCAATCGCAGTACATCTGCGACTGATGCTCGACAAAGTGATATTTTTCAATGATTTTTTTTTAATTAAATCGAACCACATAAAACGAACTTCCGAATCTAACGCGTATCCGAACAGATCCGAATCTTGAATCTAAAAATGGCACCGATAGATGTGGGAGCCCGTTTAACGCTCATTCAACTGAATCTATCCAAGTACCAGCGTCAGCGCCAGATTATGTGAGGTCCAAAGCGAGCACAAGCTGCTGACTGCGCACACTAGTCTCGGTCCAACCGAATCATTCGGAATTCG
>OZ023147.1:7941113-7959719 GCA_963675895.2 Styela plicata
TTTAAATTAATTTAGGGGGCTTTCCCAATCTTTTAATTTATATCAAGTATGAGCCAGAGACGGTCCGCGTCTCATTGAAGCAACCTAGCATTGACTCATACACGTATAATGTATTTGGATCAAATTCACCCAGTTTAAGGAATTATCGGGTGAAATCAAACGACGTAGGTCGCGTTTTTAACAATATTGGAAAAGAAAAGGCCCCCGCAGAGGATGTTGTATTGCATCGCACGTGTTCCGTGTAAGGACCGCCTTTCAGAGATGCGAACTATCAATGGGCATTATTTGACAAAACATTTCTCTTCAATAATACCGGTACCGGTATAATATTATCGACGCCCTAACATCGAAATCCGAATATCCAAGCAACGTCTCGTCTAGCAGACTCACGACATCAAGATAATTAATTCCTAGAACAAATCCATAATCCTTCAACTTTTTCTATTGCGTTGGCAATTTTAGGCAAAAATACCGCATTTACCCAGTGTACAGAGTTTCTTCTTAAAATATTTTTACCTAGTTTTACTGATATCTGATTTATCTAATTTAATTTTGAAAGAGGTATTTATTTGAAGTTTAATCTAAAACATTTACTAAGTAAAATAGGTAAATTTAACTATTTTTTTAACAGGGCGCTTGATTAAAAAACTGCATACGTGCATAGTATAAAAACTGGATAACTATTCGACGATTCATATCTTTCAAACATGCCTGGCCGATCGGAAACATTCTGTCAAAGGATATTTTTTTAAGTATGGGCCACTGATGGATATTGTCGTTGAGAGGCGGATCATCTGCGGCTCATGCTTGACAAAATAAAATTACTGATTGGGTGGATGTCGGGTTTATCTGGTTTTCTATCAAATTACTAGTTTCTAAAGTAAAACTAGGTCACTCAGAAATATTTATCTAATTATATGGTAAAATCGAGTCAATACCAGTCATAGTGAATCTAATTGCGATCCCCCAACACCCCCCCCCCCCAAATACGCCAGTGCGACGCACGTGACGTACAACTGCTATATGGTTAGTTTATTTTTCACTTCAACACCAAGCAAGATATTCCGTGCGACTTCCTTATCTCATCTCGAGCATGTCTGACCTAATCAAAAAAGTAAAATGCGCGTTGTCGTATATGCACAAATTGTTTTTGACATTGCCACAGAAATATCCACGACTAAAGAAATTCGCATTTTCAAGTTTCTGCCTCGAAAAATATCGAGCACAACGAGCTTATTCACATTTCTATTCATATTTCTGTTTAAAATTATCGTGAAAAGAGTGAAAGGCGCAGTTACAATACAGATTTATGCTTCCTGCTGGTCCGATGGACAATTTTCTGCGAAATCAGAGCTGTGATAATTCCTCGATTTCATCTCCAGTTTTCCTGTCTTATTAACTGAGCCTTATCCGTACCTGATTTAAATCAAATACAAGCTTTCCCCAATCAGGAGTTTTATCAGGTATGAGCCACTGATTGACCGCGCCTCGGCGGCAGGATCCACCAGTGACTCATACTCGACAAAACGTGTTTTCATAAATGTTGGTGACTGGGATAGCATGCTCACATGCTTGCATAAATACGTCCTAGAATGGGTTCCTCGAATTTCTCCCATCACTTATTCGTCATGCGTCAAAGTGAATGACGTCATCAACCGTCGCAGTATTTATCAATCATTTTATTGTCCTTTTTAAATCTTTCACACCACCTTGTGACTAAAGATCGACAGTTGTGTTATAAGTAGTAGTGGCCGAACTCACAAACAACATAATCCGGATCTGTCCGGAAATTCTGCAATTTCACAACAAGGATCCCGGCCCTAATAGAGTCCAAGCAGAACTCGGAAAATTATCCAATATTCACTCTTGACATATATACGTTCGCTTATGGCTTTCAAAAAAAGTTGAAAGTGCTACAGTAAGAAAATATAAGTAACATGAAACAACACCGTAACAAAATATGTAAAGTTGCAAACACCTGGACAAGAGCAGAGATTGTGATTGCTTAAGTCATGAACTTGTGACTCATTCTTTATTTAATAATAAGTTCATGATAAATTATAGTTCGTCTGCAAAAAAAAATGGGAAAAACCCGCCTAATCGGGCCGAGTCTGCTTGAGAATTTGTAGTAAACATAGTAGGTGTATGAGAACTTAGTTATGTCAAGCATGCGCCATAGATCGATCGCGTCGCTACTGCGTACCGAATCCAAAGCTGATCCACTTTGAAAATATTCTGACCCTGAACAGACTACGGTACGGAAAGTTCCTGTTTATTTTAAAATAACACAAGTAAAAAAAAAAAACATTCAACTTACCTTGATATTCCAAATATTATATAAATTGCTTATCAATATTTATAAGTCTGAGAACAAATACCAAAAACGAAATAATTTTAGACAATTGTGGACGATCTTTAATTTAATCTTTAATACTAAATTGAATACTATACATAGCCTTAGTTTATTTTGAAGACCTATATAAACACGGCAGAAAGTATAAAACATTCTACATATTACTTTGCGACTTCGTCGTGACCAGAGTATTAATAACATATTTGCATTATAGAGTTAGAGAAAAATCGAGTGAGAAGACAAAACTTCGAAGTTTGAAAATACGCAATACATACGCGCGCCCGCTTGCCCTAAAATTAATTACCCCACACGAAAAATGAAACGCTGAACAAAAATAATTCGCAATAACTGCACGTACAAAGACGCATAACAAAGACCACATATAAATAAACAACAGAAATATATTGCTGCGAAATCATAAAATCAAACCGCAAGCGATATAATTTCTTATTCATCAACCAACAAAATATATGAAGCCGTAAGTCGAGCGCATTTGGGCTGTTGATATAAACTAGATGAAATAACAATTGATAAAAATGAAAATATAATAGGTGATAAATTTTATTTCGACTTATTATAAATATAACACGAATAGACGAAACCTACATCAAGACTTACACCACCAGTAGCGTATTCAGAATTTTGTACCGAACTTCGCAATCGAAATATGACGGTACAATGGGCGCCGCAGACAATTTTTTTCAAATACCCGTTTTTACAACATATCGTGTTATGTGACATTGTACATACTTCCGCACCTTTCATATAGAAAAGTATTTTCCCTACTGCTAATATAGACATAACACGAGATGATTAAATGAGCTTTAACAATTCCAACGCACAAAAAATCTCGAGATTTCTTACGTTTCGAAGCGCTTAAAAGGTCATTTTTCTCGGTTTTATCGGTCGGCCAGCGGGCAATGACACCATTCCCTGTCACCAAATACGCTGGTGAATACCACATTTATATATGATCCCAACAACATCGCACACACTCGATCAAAAATATACATTATCTGTTAACATGCGCCAGAATGGTTTTATTTAACCAACACAGCAGTTTTAAATTTACCACGAGCAAATTTACGACGCTGCATCATTAGCAGGACGATAATTGTTACAAAAATTCAAAACAAATTATATGGTCATGCGCGATAGCTGATTGCAAAATGTAAATAAAACAGACATTAATAAATGTCCAATATTTTGATCATGTTGTGTATTTTCAATCTTTTGAACTTCTGTCTTCTCAAGTGTCATAGACTGATATTGTGCGGGGTTTAGCATATGTATCACCCTTGACACATTATATAAGTCGTGCAGTGGTTGGCAAAATATAGTGATAATTGCTATAGCAGATAGTTGCTTCAATATATATTTTTATTCCCAATAAACAGTCGATTGTTCTCTCTGGAATGTGCAATTCTAGTTTCGTTTTATTGCAACCTTGCGCTTTACCCTAGCGCATGATTCTCATGCGTTTGTCCACGCTGTCCAACACAACCTAATTGTTTACAATGCAAGCTAACGAAAAGTGCTCGTTTTTTTGCGTAGGCTCGTGCTTTGTTAGGCATGCGAATACAATGAACGCAAAACAATGCATTGGTAAGATAACCTGACGTTTATTGTTTGTGGAGTTTATGCTACACACTGTATTTTAAGCCAATGCGGCCTTGTGCATACTCCTTGACCTTTTATACAAGAATGCATATTTTCTACTGCCATCATACACGCTGAAAGGCAAAATAAATACACACATACTTACATCCGTTCATAGTTAAGTGTGCAGCTTTGTTAAATTTTAAAAACTGATTTTCATCGCTTCGGAGAAGTTGTCACAGTCAAATGAGGAAGAATCTGTTGATGTTGAATTTGTACAGTAGGTATCCATGCGCTGACTGTATGTATGTATGTTTATTCGCCTCGTAATAATCAATATAAAATTTAAGGATACAGAAGAATAAAAGACAGGATAGTTGCACAAGGCCCTGTCGACCTAAAACACTGGTGTGCGGCAAAAACCCTTGAAAAAAATAAAATAAAACAATAATATTAATGTGTAGAAAAAGACGCAAATTTGCAAAAACACAACATAAAATTTATACACGTGATGATACAGATAATGCAAAGTATATATATATATATATATATATATTTAAATAAAAAGAATCTATTTGCATCAAATTGGGCTACCTACATATAAGGAGTTAAAAAAATACAGCGGGGTAGGAGTGGAGTCAGGTTCTATCAAAATTTTTAATGAGTCTGAGTGACTCAAATGCCGATTTACCTAGTTAATATTCTAATGAGAGAGAAAAAAATAATAATTTAATTTCATTCTACATCGGTCAAATTCTTCGGTTTTAAGGTTAGGGTGGATTTGCTTAAAATAGTGTTAAATTTGAAATGGAAATCCATCAGTGGCGCATTTGACAAGAGATGTGGCGTGGCAATGGGTGGATTTAGGCCGAAATTCTTAGGGATTGGTTATAGAAGACACGAATCCTAAAATGATGCATAAAAAGTATAAAATAGAATAAACAAACTCCTGACTGTGAATACCAATCATTAAAGGGGTTTCTTGTTTTTAGTAGTTTGTCTGTTTTTTTTAGTTAATGAATGTTATATCCGAGTTTCGTAAGAGCCAAATTGAAATTCAAATGATGCTGCTGTTAATACCCTAGCAGACCGAAATCATGGAAGGTCTAGACAGTGAGGAGATTTGTATAGGTAATTTAAAGGAAAAAGGTGAAGAAAATTAATTAAATACTGATGCAAGTTATTCAACAATAGCACAGTGTGAAATCCTGTTGACTGGTCTGCCCGTCGCCCAACACCCAGGCCTAATTTTGCGAAAAACTTGAACGCGATTCCAATCTGCGACCTTTGTGAACAGTAACAGCAAGAAACGTCCGACCACCAGGTCGGCTGCCGATGAATCCCAAAAACCTTTTTATGATGTCATAATAGTCACGAATAATGTTATCTTCCATTGCACAAAATCAGTTTGATCGAGGTCGAGGCTTAATAGTCTCCTAAGAATTATCATAAAACCAAATATTATCTTTACTAAGTATTCTCAAATTCTTTTTAAAGTTTGGATTATTGGAGTTGCAGAAATTTTGGCCAAGAACCGCAAAACAGGGATTCACTCTTTTAGTCAAGGTCGTAAAAAGCCCAAAAAAGGGAAATCGCGCAGGAAATGCTTGAAAAGTGGGTGTTTTTTCACCATAATATAGACATCATGATCACGATTTTTGATGATTTAAAACAATGTCGAATATTTTGCTGTCGAATCGTCGAAATAAACTATGTCCGCTCACGTGTAAACCAAAAACATTGTTAGTTGTAGACGAATTATGTTTAAAACAAATACCTACTGCTGTTTCGTCAGATGAATCAGCACAAACATACTGACGTCACATGACTAAGCAATTTTAGGCGAACAAAATAGAAAAGCAGAAGTTGCTGGAATATTAATCGGTTTCGTGGTGATTTTGAATTTTGGAGGTTGTTTCGCTACATTTTGTGGATTAAATAACGCGATGTACAGCTTTGAAGGGAAATTCAGAACTACACCGACTGTGTCATTAGGAGGAAAAAGCAAAGAGGTAACTTAAAAGGTGGATATATTGTTTGTGGTCTAGCCTATTTTACTGTTTAAAGGTTGTGTTTTTTGCCCAAACCAATAACTGGTTTTCCAGTGGATGGACATGGTTGATGGAGAAGGCTGTAACCGAGCTCGTATGTGATTCCCATTTCAATGCCAAGCAGCTATTTTCTTGCATGGGAGCATCTCCCACAAGATTGGACATCCGACACAAGCATTTCGAAGATCCGCAGCTCGAATATATTATTTTTTTAATGCCCAAACAATATCTTCATTTCCTATCATTTAGGACAAACTCAACAAAGCAAGACTTCTGCAGAAAGCACAGAAAGAAAGACAGAAAAGAGAGGTTAGTCGCAATCATGTTATAGACTAGCAGCTACTCGATGACCTGAAGAAATTAAATAAAAATTAAGAGATTAAAATGTTTCTTTTGAGCGTTTGGTACCAACCAAACTGCTA
The DNA here is from genome assembly GCA_963675895.2 of Styela plicata. Taxonomy (NCBI): domain Eukaryota; kingdom Metazoa; phylum Chordata; class Ascidiacea; order Stolidobranchia; family Styelidae; genus Styela; species Styela plicata. Next base: position 7,947,539 of record OZ023147.1, read on the forward strand.
TGGAATAGCAAATGGAAAACATTACTCTATTTGAATAGTTATTTTGGTAAACAGTTTAAACTAAGTTATAAGGACAATCTTAATCCCTGTTTCTTGAAATACCTTCCTGACTTACAAAGTATCACAGTGTTTGTTTTTCATTCAAAAATGCTTCATGGTTATTTTCATGTTGCTTCATTTTGAAAGGAAATTCGTCGCAGATTGCAGAGTGCTCTCATTCTTCAATCATGTGTTCGTTCTTATCTCGTTCGACAAAGGTTGAAAAAAGATCTCAGGTCGCAGTTTGATGAAGAGCGCCATCGTGCAGTAGATGCCGTCTCCAACATAGATGTCCTAGTAACGACATCACGATGGTTGAAGTTTTTCTACAATCCAAATGCTGATAACGATAGATTGGTAAGGCCAGGCAGAATGTCACAATGTCAGATACTATCCTATTATTGGCTGTATTATGACATCACAGATTTGCTTTAATGGCCATTTCCCACGCTGATTATCCTTTCGCACGCGAATTTCGTCCTACAACTTGTCCATGTATGAAAAATTCTCTATTTCGTTATGATATAGTTGAAATATATCAATACAAGATCTATTTATATTTAATAGTGAAAGGCTGCGTTGTGGAAGTTGCCGATGCATTTTCAATCCTAGAATACAAACGATTCATCGAATCGCTTTGAATGCAATTTTCAACTCCTAACCATTAGGTCTGGGCCGGCATCAAAAAATAGTTTGCCATTTGATTCGTTTGGGTCGGCGATTTCAATTATTGTCCAAATGTTATTAGATAGAAATCCAATAAGACACTGTTGATAATAATACAAATATGTTTTATCGTATGTAGTATATTGTATTCAAAAGTCGCAATAACAGAACAACATTTCAGATAAACAGATGTTATTGGACCATATTTTGCCCAATCTGGAATCATGATAATATGTATGCTAAAGTTTGCATTGTAAAATTCAACATAAATCATTACTTTACCGCATTATGGACAATAATGTCCATTTAGAGGGTCTTGCTTACTCAAATTTCTTTCATTTCATCTGACCAGACTTCTACATACCAGCTTGTTAACAAATGTGACTTTGTGTTGAAGAAGTGTGAAACAAGACTTTGAAAATCTTTAGTTTGTCACAGTTACTCTTGCTACTATATCTTTGCATTTACCACACCCGGATCCGCAAATACAGAGACATAGAGGAAGGTTAAGTAGTTTCGCTATTCCCTGGCCAATCACATGCTCAACACTCTTCTCTACTGCCATATTGGGGTTTTGAATACTGATAGAACTAACGTTTATGAACCCCAAACCCTATTTCTATGTGGCTGGAAGTTCTTGAATAGTTCTTAGCATTCTAACATCATATCTTATTTTTTGTAGACATGGTTTGGTCAACTTTTACTTCGCAACAAGGAACAATGGTTGAAAAACGACGTCAAGAATTTGTTCAGAACATCTGGTATTTTGAGGCTCTGCTGCAGGTAGGACTGTAGGAAACATTTGAGATGTAAATTGCCATCTTATATGATTCAATTTGTTCAGTGATTCGAAATCGACGGAATCAAAATTGTAAATATTTTCATAAAACATATATTTGAAGATATTATGAAAAACGTATTTATATTTTGTGAGATTTATTTGCGAAAATTATTCAATAATTATTTCGCTATATTAAGGCTATGAGAAGGTGCAATGATTGGCATCTGTCCATGCCAATGGTAAACCATCCACCACTTAATCCCTGTTAGTCATCTTCTTTGACAGTAAATACAGTTTAATCCACTATGTAAATGTTATAATGGTTCAACATTTCACATAAACAAAATTCTTGATAATTTGCCCATATTTTGCCCATTTTGTAGCGAATTCATGTCTTACGTTGTAAAATTGGACATATATTAGGATTTTGCTGTAAAATGGATCAATTTAATATAAAGTAACCAAAAAATGGTATTACTTTCAATCAGAATTCTGAAATACCTGACTATCCGAAAAAGGACATTCCTAAATAAATAAAACAAAATTCATATTTTCAGAAGCCTCATTGTAAGTGATTCAGCCTCATCGATTGCTATTCCATTGAGGGTTCTCGAAACCTTCACATCTCCTGATTTGATTGCATTAAACCTCGGATCGTGGAGCAGTGATGTGACTGATTGTTTGATGAAATTATGGAATGTGCTTGTCAGAAATGGTAAGTTTTTTTTTATCAAAATCCACTCTGAGCAAGGTTGGAAGCAGTGCCTAAAAGGAACTGACTAACGGCCACTTAAAAGCAGAGAGCTAGTAAAACATGCAGTGTCAGCATCCACACAATGGGAAACATCCCAAATGAAACTGAACCACCATGGTAAAGTGCAATGAGTGGTATCTGCCCTGGGAAGCAGGAAATACGTTAGAAATTTTTATTAAGGTTAGGAAGCGACATTTCTTCAATTATGATGTTGGCAGGACAGGTTCGGCTTCCTGGCAAGCCGGCTTGTTAATAATCCTTGCCCACCACTCCACCCAGTGTGTTGTAGCCTGACTCACAGCTGAACCGAAATGAGTCTTATCTTTTCAAAAGCACTAACCGTCACTAAGTAGCGGCTGGTACAGGGTCATGTTTATTAGTTTTCCTTATCAGTTGGATGAGGGGTATCCTGTGTCTAGTAGCGGCAACCTGATGTCTAATCAATTCTTACTTTCCAGGATATTTTGAATGCATTCTGCATCTTCTCTCAGTTCGTGTTCCATCGGATATTTCACCGAATGATGGGGAATCCCTTGTACATCCACCCACTCCCCTTGCTGGTACTCTACTGTCTCTAGTGATGAGACCAATAATCACAGCGGGACAACGTTCAGGTATAGTAGAGGTTTCTGTGCTGTTTTCCAACTTGAGATATCATTTTTAGATTCAAAAAATGGAAGTCTTTGTCACTATAATCTGTTTTTAGAGAATTCTGGATTTATTATTAGAAGTAATTTTGTTTCTGATTGTTCATAAATTAATTTATTTTGCAGTGAAATCGTTATATTTGCCAGATTTTACATTTTAAAATTTCACATATTGTTAATGAATATAATTAATAACTTTTTTATTTATTCTTGTTATTGAAGCCATTTTTTGAGTGTCTACGTGACATTGTTTGTGATGGATGAATCTTAAATCTGAGCTTTTTTTCAGGGAATCAACAAAACTCAAATGACTCCATGGAATACTCAGATTCAAACTACGAACTTCAAACTGGGATTATCAAAACTTTTATTTCCTTGGTTTTATGCAGACATCCTACTACACAGTTATATTACTACTTATACCCCGCGTTTGGTGGTACGAAGGACTTCCCCACCTTCAAAATATTGGAAATTATTAAAGACATGTTGCCAGGTTTAGACCTCGGATCGCCAGGATTGTTACCAGCATTGGTGAAACTTGTTCATTCGAAATTAGGTGAGCATTTTTAATTTTTCATTTTATTGAAATTCACTCTAAGCAAGGTAGGAAGCAGCACCTAGAAGAACTTAATTAACGGCCATTTAATGGCAAAGAGCCAATGCCAGATGTAGCATCAACAACACTGATCATGTCAAGCTATTTTCTGCTACAAACAAGCATTCTATTATGGTGTGCCAAAGACTTACATGAGGCAGATCTTGATAAAAATAGCAGTCACATATTAATAGATTTCTCCAAAAGTGGGCGGGTTGTGATCAATGATGGTAGTATGGTATGTAGTTTGGTACGATACATTTGAGTTTTTCGGTACGATTAGTTTTTGAATTTTCATAATTGGTACGGTACAGTATGAAGTTCGATATTTATTTCGTAACATACTTTTTTTCGTACCTTTGCATTACACCATATTCTTCTCAAATAATTTCAAAAATATATTTCCATTTAGCATCTATGTCGTTTTATAACAGGGCGCATAATATAGTTTGCGTCTATCAAAAAATGCGTTGGTAATGTTTCTCGCTGGAGCCAGGTTTTATGAATAAGGCTGCTTTCGACATTGGTAGTTGGTATGGTTCGAAATTGCTACCTGGCGAATCGTATCTGTTTTTGTACCTGGTATAAAGTTTGGTACGATGTACAAAATAAATAATATCGTAAAGTACAGTTTGGAAAGTTTCGAAAGTTAGGTACGAGGTTCGGTACAAAATTATTTTGCTGTACAATAGAAGATTTTCGCTGTACAATAGAAATTTCCTACCATACCATACTACCACCCTTAGTTGTGTTTAAATGATCTAGCAAAAGTTTATAATGTGTATGAGCTGTTGTGAGCCCTTTCTTTTATCAAAATTTGGTGCGAAATTGCATCAACCTGTGGCCATTCCAGGCAATATGGGTCCGAAATCAGGTTATCGTGGCCAAACGTTAACGCAAAAATTAATGCGATACGGTGATTTGGGGAACTCAATATAATATTTACAGTTACAGCGAGATGTCGCCCAGGACTAGTACCAGCAACTGCACTCTAATCATAAAACATCACGAAACACAACTGAACTAGTGGCTGACACCGCCCCACAGAACTACCTCGTACCTAAGAGAATGTTCGTTAAGGAAAGTTTATCTGGCTTCACTATGACTCCCCAAAGTTAATTTAGAGAAATAAATACGAGAGCAACTTTACTACTGAATGCCAGTTTTTTTGTTTAATTTTTGACAAAATTTGAGAATAATCAATATCTTTCTAATTTTTCTAGATACAATGTCAGAATCGACATTCTCTGTTTATCTCTACTGCCTCCAGTGTCTGCTGAATCAACTCCCAAGAATCCGCAGCGATGATGGTGATGAGGATTATGACTCGTCGAGTTCTGACGATGAACATGACTCAGCAGAAAATAAGATGGAAATAGGATTGAGCGCACACCAGGTAACATATTCCAATTGAGAATTCTATTTTGTCAAGTATACTTCACGTTGGAACAGAGCTGGGCGGCTTTGGTTATATTATCTACCGGCATACCGCCACCAAGCTGCCAGTATTACCAGTAGAAGTGGTAGATGGTTTTACCATCACCCTGGACTAGAGCTGGGCAGCATATTAGTAGGACGGGTAATACTGGAATTGAGTTTTCCAAAATGTCGTATCGCGTTAATTTTCGCAATGTTGGTTTGACGTGATACCGGTATTTCGTGACATACCGCCTAAAATGATTACAAGTTGATGCATTATCAGGTCAAGTAACGTCAATGAAACTGGTCTTAACTATGTCGTACATCGCGTGTCTCTTGAAATGACACAATAGCATGTTTTTGATAGCAGAAAATGGCTTGGCATACAGGTAATACCGGAGTTTTGGCGGCGGTGTGCCGGTACAAAATATACCTGATGCCTCCCAACTCTACCCTGGGTAGATACCACTCACTGTACTTTATCATGACGGTTCAGTTCCATTTTGGATGTTTTTCCGTTTAGAGTGCAGTTGTTGGTACTCCGTAGCTCTTTGCTATTGGCTGGATGTTGGTTTACTCCCCTTAGGAGCTGCTTCAGGCGGCCTTGCTTAAGAGTGAATTTCAATAAAAAAAATAACAATGACGCTATTTTCTGCCATCTGTATGCTATTGCGTCATTTCAAAGACATGCAAGAAGCCCTAATTAAAAAATAACGGTATTTACCGTGTTACCGACATGCCGCCCAGATCTAGTTGGAATGATATTCCAGTTTCTTCATACTGGTGGTATGCTGAACAATATGCATTGTAGGTACAATCTATAGAATAGTCCTAACATATTTCCTTAGTAAGAGGAGGCTGAAAGTAAACAAAGGAATGGTAGATTGGTTTGTCATCGCCCAGGGCAGATACCATTCATTGTAATAGTTGTTTGTCATTTGAGTGCTTGTTAGTTGGTTTCTTTCAGACGCTGCAGTTGTTGTCTCTTGATCTTGTAATAGCTGTTTGTCATTAAGTACCTGTTGGTTGGTTCTTTTCAGGCAGTGCTTCTGGCCTTGCTCAGAGTGGCAGAATATTGATTCAATTTGGTTGCCACCAGGCCCAGACACTAAAAAAGACATTTAATTAAATCTTCTAGAGTTAAATAATGAAATATTTTACCGGTGTTTGCTTAATTTCCTTGTGATGGCAGCCATTTTCTGTGGATTTATAATGGTGCGTAATACAATGAGTAAATACATCATAGTAGAGTGCATTGCATAATACCTGCCCTCCACAAATATTTCTTTTTTGCAAATTTTTGGTCTCTCCTTTTAACACACTGTAAACTCAATGAGGCAATTCATACTGGCCAGCTGCTCAGACACCCGAAGAAAATTGGTCTCATCTTATTAAAATTTACCAAGGGGGCAATATTTTATGATATATCTCTTGCTAGGCTGTTGTAAAATGCAGTGTTGATGATTTTGAAGCTTTATTGTCCATCCGAAGAAAATGGCTTGACTGTTTCGAACACCTGAATAAAACTAAGATTGTGCCACCCCGATGCAATATAAGAATGATTCTAATCTTTGAAATTTTTTGTTGTTGTTGTTAGGACGATGGGATCTCATTGTTCGAACTAATAACGGACTGTCATGCTGCTCTTACATCTCGTCACTTCATCGATGCTTGTGTCGGAAGAAAGATCCACGAACAAACTGGATCGCAAAGTCTGGACTCAATCTGTGCTATCTGCCATCATCTGATTGTCGTTACAAGAACGTCTGTACAGAAAAATAGGTTAGTACTAGCTGGGGTGTCAGAATTTTCTTTTCTTTGGGTGTCTGAAATATTTCAGATTAAAAATTAGAAAAATTCAATAAATATTTGCTGTTGCCAGATTTCCCTTGAAACTGAAAATTTTAAACCACTGGCTGCCCTTTTCAAATAAGCTTAAAGTTTTTGTGGGTTCCTTTTTAAGCTAATCTCTCCCTTTGAGGGGGCTGAAGATATGTTTTTCAATAATTTTTTTTCTTCTGAACCACGCTGCATTCAAGCATTTCCTCCCAGTTATTGGAAACTTTTTGAACTAATTTTTCACCATATTGATTCTAAACATGATTTTGTTGATCAAAATCTCTCTCTCTATTTAATTAAATTAAACATCCCTTCGACATTTAATTCAAATCATATTTTGTTCCAGGCTGCTATACACACTGGCGTTCTCATCCTCATTCCTAAGGAAATTATGGCAATCGACTGTTTCACTGACGTCAACGAGTAAAATCACTGGCAAAAGGTAACAACTGTAGGAGCGAGTTGTCATTGGAAACAACTAAAAGAAAACAAGTGGTTGGCCGAATGTCAGCTACTCTACGTGTTATATCTGTGGTTATAGTGTCTGGTTACAGCCAAACTGCATAAAAGGTTCAAAATCATCAAAACTAATATAAAATTGAATTGTTTGAATTTTCTCTTCCATGTAAGTGGTCGTTAGTTGGTTCCTTTTAAGCGTTCAGGTCATGTTTGAGTTACTGACTTTGTTAAAAACACTTATCAGAACAAGAAAGACATTCTCATGAAGACATGAGGTACTGGTGCATCTTTTTAATTTGTCAAAGAGCAATAAAATTATTGAATCTGATAAAATGAAGAAAAGTGACAAGAGGGGCATTTTCATGAAATGATAAATTTACGAGTTTTAATACAATATTTCCTTTTCTGTTTTTCAAGCATTCCTGTTGTCAAGTTATTATTTGAAGGAAGTCAACTATCGCAATCAGAATCTTCATCAATTCGATCAAAACTTGTTGTCTTCTGTTCATTGTTTTGTCACAATCTACTTTCAGTTCATGACACAGATTTTTATAATGGTGAGTTGTTAATCTTCACAATGCCGGTTTGCCATGAAATCTGGATCTCGGGGTCTTGAAGTAGCTACAAAAGACGTACCTTGGTCCACTTATATGCATCATTAGAACTTTTGCAATTTCATTAATAAATACCAAACCACCCACATTTAGATTCTTAATATGAACCTGATTTTTTTAATCAAAACATACCTTATGTGACTACATGAAACTGCATAATAGCATGTTTTCGATACGAAAAAAATAGTGTGACGTACCGATAATGCCAACACTTTTGCGACGATATTACGGTGCACAAAATAACCAATGTAGCCCAAGCCCAATGTTACTCCAGCTCTGTTTTTGAAGCTTTCGGCCTCGAGCACAGTTGTTTGTCCTACATTTTGGAGTACTCTTTGCTATTAAGTGAGCGTTAGTTACTGTGGTTCCTTTTAGTCATTGCTTCCGGCCTCAGAGTGAATTTTAAAAAAAAAAATACTCAAAATTCGGGAAATCCCAGGATTATACGAGAAAATAAATGAACATTTTGAGCAGGTGAAATTCAGTCCGTATGCTTGTAATTTGATGAAAATGCTGTGAATATTGGGGCAGTATTTTCCCTGGATGGCGATACTGCTAACAGCTTTTCAAAAATAAAAACCAACTAATGGTCACTTGATAGCAAAGAGGTTCTAAAAGATGTAGTACCAGCAACTCTGCTCTCTAAGAGGAAAACATACCAAATGTAACTGAACTACTATGGTAAAGTGCAGCGGATGGTATCTGCCCTGAGCAATGGTTGAACTATCTACCCCCTTTGTTTCCTTTTAGTTGCCTCTTTCGACAACGAGGAAATACCCGCACATAAAGGGCTTTATAGATGAAATCAATATTTTGCACCTGACAGCTCACCAGCTTTATATTTCTATATTTTCCAGTCACACAAGCAGCAAGTCGGCACATGGCGTTCACGATTAACGAGTTGATTTCAATCGCTCTCACTATGAGAGATGTTTGCCTCGCGCTGGTGAAACAAGCTCTGCCTGAGACGAGATCAAGATTTGGGAACTTCAATGCAAAGTTAGTTTCACTGAATAATTTGTTGTGTTCAGGGACGGCCATATCCGAATATTTCACTATTCCGAATACCTTCTGAAAAAATTATTCCGGATAATAAATATTGAATACTAAATTCAGTCATGTAGCTTTTTTTTAATTTAAATCACCAAATCTAGAAAAACCTGAGCATGGTTGACAATTTTTTGTTGGTTTATTCAAAAATTTCAATTTGGAAAGCAAGAATGTCTGGAATTTATTGGGCATCACAGGTTGTATTTCTAATTAATTTGGAATTGAATGTTTTCCAGAATATGCGCTAGGACTCGGAAAAGTAAATTGAGTGTTTAAATATTTTTATTTTATTTATACCCACACATTTTTAATTCTATTTATACTCAATCTCAAAATTCAAGAAATTTATATTAACGAATCCACTAATATTTATGTAAAAAAACCTATCAGAGTCGATATGCTGCTATTTCGAATGTCATGTTTCAGAACGCAAGTAAATTTGCCCAAAATTTTTCTAAGGAGATATAATTCTTTTTTTTTAACATGTTTCTGTTCCTATGGCAGATTCAAGAATGATTCGAATATTCTCTGTTTTCAATCGATCCAAATTACCAAATGAAATTGCCCAGCCTAGATAAAGCAAGGGTCTTTGTTAGTAATTATAACTAGGGCTGTCCAAAATATTCAAATCATTAATTATTCGATTCGATTTCTGCAACAATTCAAAATCAACAAAATGATAATTTTAATTTTTTTCATAAATAATTATGAATTTTCATGTAAATTATAAGTTGGTAAAAAGGATGTCTTTGTTTGTTTATTATACGACTTCTGATCCAAATATTCGATTCCAGCCAGCAACTGCACACTGAGTGGAAAACATCTTATACATAACTAAACCACCGCGGTAAAGTGCAGTGAACGGCATTTGCCCTAGGCAATGGTAAAGCCATCTATTTCTTCTCATAAGGACGACCCCAGTTATTACACATTCATTCATCTTTCTTCAGGAACGTTCTTCATGCGCTAACGTTTGGTCATCCGATAAAATTAGAGAAGGTGTACGGTAAACGAGACACAGAAACGGAATTACGGGAAATCAATGACACAGTATTCCTATTTACAGTAAGTTCTTCATTCCATTATCTTTTATCCTTACACAGTCTGCTTCTGTAACTTGTCCAATATTTTGTCGACTGAATGACCTATCAGATAATATCATTGTGTTGAACCTATTGCAGAATACTCAAACATATATACTAGGATGTTATTTGCTTGAAATGCTCCAGCTCATCAACATAAGTATTTTTCATTGAAATTCACTCAGAGCAGTGGTGGAAGAAGTGCGTATTAGAAACGGAACTAAACCAGCATAGTAAAGTGGAGTGAGCGGTATCTCCCCTGGGCAATAGTAAAACCATCTATCACTTCTTTGTTTCCTTTTAGTCGTCTCTTATGACACGCTGGAAATACCTTACGACTATTCTGAAGCCAGTACCTATAGAAATGACAGAATGAGGTCAATTCAACAGACATTCGAGTCAAAAATAAAAAAAAAGGGTCAAATGTCACTTATCATGAGATTCGCAACATCGGGCAATTCATTACAATCATGTTTGTTGTTGCAGATTCAAAATCTCCAATCTTTTTTTAGTTTTTTCAGATTCATTGTGTAATGTTCCTTGCCCAACTAACATGTATTAGTTCACTTAAGAAAGGCCTGGACTTGAATGACAGCTTCTCTGCTACTCAGACACCCAAATAAATAAATCTATTAGTAGAAGAATATAATATTGAGAATAAAGTTGACTCGGTGGCAATCAAACTACAGAAAAAGGTTCAAGATCATCGATACTGCTATGAAATAGCAGTGTTGATGATTTTGAAGCTTTTTTATCCATCAGAACAAAATGACCTTATCATTTCATACAACCCAAGGAAAACCAGATTTTGTTACCCTGGCTTGAACATACTAAAAACTATTTCTTTATTTTAACATTATCCAGGTCTGCAGAAGACTAGTAAAACACCTCCACACGCGAGATTCGAGACGTTCGTTCATCCCGGATCGATATTGGCTCTCCAACTCCATCTATGTCAAAAACGACCAATCAAATGACTTCGCACATCGATGGCATCGTAGATCGGAAATAAACGTTACTGTTGCGGCTCATTTAGCAAGTGAGGACATTTTGTTTGTTTCGTTGGGATTGGATTTTATTTTATCCTGTGGGAGAGGAAAGTCGAGAGTACGGCTTAGCCAAATTGCAAACCCTGACAAAGAAGTGGTAGAGGATAGTTCTGCCATCACCCAGGGCAGATACCGCTCACTGCACTTTATCATGGTGGTCCAGTTCCATTTGGGATGTTTATCGTTTAGAGTGCAGCTGCTGGTACTACGTCTTGTAGTAGCTCTTTGCTATTAAGTGGTCGTTAGTTGGTTTCTTTTAGGCTCTGCTGCCTTGCTCAGAATGAATGAAATAAAATAAGTTGTTCAGATACCAGTCCGAACCGGGGTGAAGGTTTTGATTTGACCTATCGTTGCTTTTCCTGTGCATGGATGTTGTTGGTGGAGGAAGTCGTGAGCATCTGTTATGGGAACATTGTTTTCTGAACAACCAACCTTGCGCCAACAAGGCATCCAGCAGACCTCTCGTGTATATTTAAGAAGTGGTAGATGGTTTTACCGTCGCCCAGGGCAGAAACCACTCACTGCGCTTTACCACGCTGGTTCAGTTCTGTTTGGGATGTTTCCCGTTTAGAGTGCAATTGCTTGTACTACCTCCTTTAGTAGCTCTTTGCTATTCAGTGGCCGTTGGTTGGTTCTTTTTGGAAGTTGCTTCCGGCCTTTGTGTGAATCTCCATTAAAACATATATATATATATATAATCATCCCTCACTAGATTTGAGCGTGTGCAATCAGTGATGCCTAACACCTATACAGCACCACGTGCATCCGAAGAAGATGACATGACCATTTCCAGACACCTGAGGAAAACTAAGATTATGCCACCATGGTGTACTACCTCATGATGGATCTCCTGTAGAAGATAAAAATGTTCATTTTGAGTATTTACTGGGCAAAACACTGAAAAAGGATTTAAAATCACCAATACTGCTATGAAATAGCAGTGTTGATGATTTTGATGTTTTTTGACCATTTGAGGAAAATCACGTGAACATTTCAAGGAAGCATCACAGGGATTCTAAGAAGATGACATGAAAATTTCAAGACATCTGAGAAAAACCAAGGTTCTGCCACCATGTCGTACTAACTAAATATCGTATCGCGTTAATTTTCGCAATGTTGGTTTGACGTGATACCGCTATTCCGTGACGTACCGCCGGATTTCTTATAGTTTGAAGAAAACTAAGATC